>CM038117.1:18218035-18265933 GCA_001642375.2 Mentha longifolia
AAAATTAAGGTATATAGTAATTTTTAAAATCCTCAATCTTAGTTATAAATGATAATTATAAATCAGTATAGTAGCATTTTATGATAAACATTCTAAAACTAATAAAAATTATTTTGAATACTAAAGTTGGGCCTGAAGATACCATTCAATATTAATTTAAATGAAAATATTTTTTTTAAGCAAAACACTCACACACACGCACCCGAGATGACTTAAAGCCCCGGCCTCTTGGTTGGAGGGAAAACATCTTACCAACTGAGCTGCGTGTCGTTATCAAAAATGAATTTAATTTATAAATATTTTTGAATGATTCAATTACGATTAAAAGAATAACAACTATATCCACACATTCATTTAATATCAATAATTTTATTTTTAATCAAAAATATCTATGTGAAAAAAAAATACTATCATTAGTTAAATTCGATCATCTTATATTTGGTTATTCTTTTTTCTTATAGTAATAGTAATTAACTCGTGCATTGTTGGGGTTGTTATGTATAGCTAAAGCAAAAACATGTTTTAGTATATATATGACATGTATTTTACTGTTTACACTCACCTATCTGAATAAATATGTTAATAAGAATAAGCCCAATATCTCATATTTTAGAATACGTGGACGGTTCGGGTGTTAGGGAGATCACGCAACGTTCGATAATAATTATGAGATATAAACAGTGTCACAGTCAGATAGCTCGGGAAAGCTATCGGTTTAGACTGCAACATGACGGTAGTGGCGGGTCTCAGTCGCTAGTCATGTTGGTACGGTGGAACGTATTGACAGGATCGAGTGAGATAATGTTCTTCTTATACTGACCCTAGCAATAGGTGAAGAACTAGAGATCTCGGCATTTAGAGATATGATCTTAACCTCGATAGGCTATTAGATATATATGTGTTGTTCATTGCTACTTTGGTTTGCAAGATAAGGGTTTATCGCAACATCCCTGATGACTTGCAATTATCACTTAGGTAACATGAGGGCACATAGTATATCTAATTAGTTGTATTGAGACACCGTGTCCGTATTAGGTTGAGAGATATCCCCTCAGGGAGTTCACAAGGTTTATTATACCAAGTCATGCATGCTGATTAAGTTCAGGTATAATAATAAGGGGTGAACGAGTACTACTTGAGGAAAATAAGATATTAATTAATTAGGAGCAGTCAGAGGAGCTCTAATTAATTTATGGATATCAGAGTCATTAAACACGGGGATAGCTCTAAATAAAGTATCAGCCCCAATCTACAAATTGGGATAGAGCGGTGATTCAGTTGTGATTTTTTAGTGGAATGCGTCACAACTGTAATGAAATAAATGCTCTAGGTTGATCATGGAATTATTTCATTAGGTAAGGCTAAACTCTGTCTGATACATAGATCCTTGGGATGGCTCAAGAGCTCTTCAGAAAAGAATTCAAGGTATTATTGAGAGATATCAGTTTTGGATTGAAAAGAGGCATTATGGCTTGAGCCCATAATGTGGCGCCTACTGTAGTGTAGGGGACGCCTATCTCCTCTTTTGGTGTCTACCTGGGCTCAATAATTGCACTTTGGTTAAATATGTAATGTGGAATAAATTAATATCTAATTAATTAAAATTTATTCTTAATTAAGGGATTAGATAATTAATTTAATATTTATATATAATATTTTCTTTATAATAATTAGGATTAATTCTAATTATTTATTTAATTAGAATTTATTCCAGTAATTATTAACTAAACTCAGCTTTATTAATTAAAGCTAGTAACTTAGTGGAGAAGGAAAATAGGCACCCCCTCCTCCGATCCTATATATAAGGAGGAGGAGATTCTCAAAACCTAATAATCTAAGAATCTCACGGTAGAGAAAGGGGCGCCCGGTTTCTAAGAGTACAGAGGGAGTTCCGAGTTCTAAAGTTCCGAGACGCCCACACAGTCGGAGAACTTTGAGGAAAGGGATCACACCCCAGTAATCTAGACCTGTAGATTACTCCATCTGCAAATCGAGAAGGTATAATTTCTAAACTCAAATGTGTGATGAAAGTGCATTTAAATTATCACATCCAATTCGAAGATCTAGTGGGAAAAAGGAACGCTTTCAAGCAACGGTTCCATCAATTGGTATCAGAGCCACGGTTCTAGAATTGGCTTTGTGGTAATTTGATTAAATGTATGTTCATGCATTAGAGTCAATTATGCTATAACGTGTGCATGCTGCTGTCCGGGAACAACGTGTGTTGTTTTTTATCCCATTTTTTCATCGTTTTTTGTGATTATTTTTGAATCAGTGAGAAATAAGGTACGATTAAAATATGATTCGTTTTTCTATAAATTTCTTTTGTATTTTGATTTCTTATAATTTTATATGGTGGAGATCGAGTAAAGGGAAATTGAAGAATGAGGCACGAAAATAGAGGGACGCGGCAGCGACGGCCGCACGTGGCGGCGCGTCACACTCACGCGCCCAATCCCGATCGGTGTTGCGGCTGTTTGCTGCAAATTCAGCCCCTCCTCCTCATCGTTCTCGATGGACAAGCCAGGGGTTTAAACCCTCGGCTCAGTCGCCGTCGAATGAGGAAGCAGCGACAGTGGTTTGCGGTGGAAACAGTGGCAGATGGAGGCGGCCGTGGCGGCAGAGGCCGAACCTTAAGGTTTCGGCCATTGTTGCTTCTCGTGGGTTCAATTGAGGCTGGAGACACGTCACATGGGCTCAACCCCCACCCGGTGCTGGGCAAACTTTGACGGACGGCGGCAGGAGGATCGGGTGGCGGCGGCTGAAACGGGGGCAGCAGCGGCGATAGGCGGCGGCAAAGAGATCACCGCGTGCGTACCCGTCCGCCTGCTGCTGCGAGTGTTTCCGGCTACTTCTACGGTTTATGGGTCGAACCCAACACCGATCCAGGTGCGGGTAGGCGGCGGCTGTGGGTGGAAGCGGACGACGGCGGCAGCGGTTTGGGTTCCGTTGCGCGCACGCCGTCAAGGGCTTCTGATGCGGCTGCTACATGCTGCTGCTGCTATTTTTCCGGCGCCGTTGGCTTGAGCCCGGCACCTTCTCGGTGCCGGGCAGCTCGTCGAACAAGTGGGAGCACGAAGGAGATGACGGCAGCGGCGGAGGTGGCTCGGTGGCGCTGTTGCATTTTGCAGCCGAAGGAGACGACAGTGGCGGTTATTTTTGGCTCGGGCCGGGTACGAGTTGGGCTAGGACTGGGCTACAATGGTCGTAGCCCACCCGTCACGGCCCAGCTGGCTCGGTCCGACCTGTGGGCGTGATTCCGGCAAAGCGCGGCGGCGGCGCATGCATCGCACACGCGGCTCGGCTGCGGCGCGTGGCCGAAAATCGTATGATCGGGGACGGAGGCTATTTTTCAAAGCAGGGGCCGGTCCTCGACGTCGACGAGGGCTAATGTTTTCCGAAACCCTAGCGTGATCGTCGACAGTTAGGTTTTTGATAACCTAATTCGTTTCAAAATTAATTCGTCTCGTCTCATTTGGAAATAGGGAATTTCGCGCCCTAATTCCATTTCAAGCTGCTTGCTATTTTTGGAAGGTAGACTTGAAGACCAAGAGAAGACTTTCCAAATTGAGAAGACCGAAGCTTGTTTCGGATTTTAATTAATTAATTGTAATAGATAGGTTTTATCCTTCCCGGTCGGTAGGCTATTTATTTGTTTTAATGAATTATGCATGCTATGGATGGTTTAAATTACGCAACGTGATAAACGCATGAATTTGCATGTTATTATTGCTTTTATTAAATGCGTAATAGAAACAAACATGCCTAGGGTGTCATAGCATGAATTTTACGATTTCAAAAGCGGGCATGTTTTTATTAGCTCATGTGGCTAGGAGGAGGCACCAGAAGTCTCTCCTTAATATAGGTTCAAATCCCACCAAAGTGTGGATTAGTATATAGTCCCATATATATGAGTCTGTTATAAATGGTTAATAGTGATTTGTTATTCTTTGTAACTGTGAAATTGTGATGACTATAGAGTTGAGTTGGAATATCTTCGTTATGATATGATTGATTGTAAAATGTACTCCTAAAAAAAATATAAATATATTTTTATACATCTATAAGAGCACTCGCATCGGAGCCCAGGGTGTGTGGGCTACACCCGTGCGCCTGCGCGAGCGATGCGCTTTCATGCATAGCCGCTCTCCACGGGCTCGAGCCCGCGGCCCCTCTCCAGCCCGTCCTGTTCACGGCCGACGATGTCACATGGCGCTCTCCCATTGGTCAACAGTCATTGACCATTGACCGGCGATTGAATTATTTTATTTTATTTTTTTTAAATTTTTTTTACCTATATATACCCCTCTCCTACATCAATTTTCTACACCACTTCCATCTTCTACTTCTTCCATATTTCACCCCAATATCTCTCTATTTTCCTCTATTGTCATGGATCCCACCGACCCGACGACTTGGTTTGGATCGGACTACTCGATCCTGTCCGTTCCAAAATAACCCAAATTCTAGTTCATCAACCCCTCCTATTCACACACCAATGCCTACATGCCCTCAAGGTTTTTCTTCCTTATGCTTTCAGTGTCCATGATTTTTCACTGCAAGGAGGATTTCAAGCGGCGTTCACACCGACGCCGTTGTTCTCCTCGCCGATGGGTCCTCCACGAACGGCGTACTCACCGATTCACCGCATATCTCATTTTGAAGGCGACGAGCAAGGTGGGTCCTCACAACCTGCAATGAGTTTGGCCGACGAATCCGATCTACCGGCAGAGGAGGATGAGGTTGAGGAGGTGTTGGTGCGCACAGTTCGAGGAGGAAGACACGGTGCTTGAGCAGGACGTGGCGGGTGGCACGGCGGAAGAACACCCCAACGTCGGGAGATGCCGGCGAACGATGCCCATTGTGCCTTCCCATATACTGAGGATGAGACCTTATGTCTTGGTCGTGTTTGGGTCGATATATCCCTAGATGCAAAAACGAGCAACAACCAAAGGGGAGGTGCTCTTTGGGTTCGAATCGCCGACCGCTACAACATAATTCGCCCAAAGGATATGGTATCTCACAACTCTGAAAAATCGCGCAGTCATTGGAAACACGCAATGACAGATATAATGGTGTTCGAATCGTGCTACCTTTCGTGCGTGACCAATTTGGGTAGCGGCAGAGGTCAATCGGAGATTACTACCGACGCTCTTCGGCAGTTTCAGGGGATTATAGGCAAACCGTTCAAGCACTACACAACTTAGGAGAAGGTGCGCGGAACTCCTAAATTTTTAGCTGCCACCGGGAGCATCGATGTTGTGAAACGATGCAAAACTAGCATCGACGACATACACTACTGAAAGTAGTAGGGACTCAACTCCTTCTACGGATATGGCGGATTCCACCAACTCAGGCAATTACAGACCCCGACCCGAGGGTTCAAAAACGGCGAAGGCGAAGGCAAAATGGAAGTTGAAATTGTCCAACTCTGACGAGGCGGCCTCCGAGAGTGCGAAGGAGAGTCTGGCAAAACTAACCAGCTCTTTCGAGTTCTCGAGCATGTACGACATATACACCAAAGATACCTCCGACATGCTCCTGAGGTCAAACAAAAGTACGACGAAATGGTAGCGATCATTCGCATGAAACTCGGCATGCCCCACCCTCCCCCATCGGAAGATTTTTTTTTCTTCACTATGTGTTTTTTTTATTTCTATTATATTTCATTGTATTTTAATTTTCCAAACGTACAATACAATCGAATTTTAAAAAAGTCTCGTATTAATTTAAATCGTCAAAAAAATAATTCAAAAAATAATAATAATAAAATATTACAGAGCCCACCAAGTTTCGGAGAGCTCCACTGTAGCCAAAAGTGGAGCCCTCCAAAATGTATTAAAATAGTATTATACTATTAATATAATAATCAGAGCCCTCCAAGTTGGAGAGGGCTCTGCTGTGAATGCTCTAATGATTTAGTTTTAAAAGTATGTCTAAATACATAAATCACACTACATCCTAAATACAATACACTTTACACAGTAATTACTCACGTTTTAAATCTCATGCGGAAAAGAAACGTGTCTATCTTACTAAAACGGAGGGGTATGTTTTTAAGTTTATGGGCTATTTCAAGTGTGTTGTATTTTTGTCATTTTCGTATCGTCTATTCTAGTTCACTAGTAGTATTGAAAAAAGGGAAAAGGTGCAAAAAACCCCCTAAGGTATACATGAAAAAACAAATAACACCCTAACCTTTGTTTGAGTGCAAATACAACCCTCACCTTCTATTTTAAGTGCATTTCATTCAAGTACTAACAGATTCTCTAACGACGTCTTTTATGGTTTTACTTTTTTTTTTTTTAAATTAATTTCACGGTCCGACAAATCAAATAAGCAGGAAAAGGAACTGATTTATGGATTGAAACTTTTCTTCCTTTATTATTTGGTTATGGGTAAAGTCACTAGTATTTGATTCCTATCGAACTATCCACACCAAAAAAAGGCATTCAACACCAAGAAATTAATGAAGAACAAAAAAAATTCCAAGCTTGAATCTGTAGAACTCAAGAACCACAATTAATTAAGCAGGAAAAAAAAACTGATTTATTATGCTTCATCCTCATTTATAGATTAAATCTCTTCCAATTAATTCAGGTTTCTAGAGAGAGAGAGAGATGGAGCTAACCTGGAGGTCGATAACGCCCTACTTCCCTCACATAATCTACATTGTTCCCTCATCATCCTCCTGGAGCAGCTCTCCTACCTCAAGAAGAAGAGGTTCCTCCCCGGTCCCCCGCTCGTCTCCCCTTCGTCGGAAATGCCATCTCTCTAGTCTCCGATCCCACCAAATTCTGGGACCGTTATTGCGCCTGTCCCAAATCCATCAGTTTGGCCATTTCCGGCACTACATCATCGGCCGCTACATTCTCTACGTTTACAGCTCCGACATCTCTCACAAAATCCGCCAATGTCCGCCCCATTCGAGTATAGCCACCGCGAAATTGGAGGTCACTTGTTTGATTTCCTCTTCGCCTCACAGGACTCGTCGGCGTCGTCGCTGCTGTGGACGGTGACGCTACTCAGACTCGCATCCGTGGGTTCTTGAGAGGGTGAGAAAGGAGGTACCAAAGTACTGGTCGCCGGAGAGCGGCGCCGACATCGACAACGAGCAGCTCCGGGAGATAAAGTACACGGAGGCAGTGGCGCGTGAGATCGTGAGGATTAGAGCGCCGTTTACAACAGGAATGAGTTTGTACCAAGTCTGTCTCAATCAATATTAAAGCCCTATGCTTATTATAAAAATCGGCCCCTAATTTTTTTAAATATCACTTAAAAAATAATAAAAGATGAGAGAGAAACAAATTATCAAAGAATAAAAAGAGATAAAAACAAAATAAAGAGGAGTGGTTATATGATTTCTATTTACAATTTTATTCCTACAGTACTCATAATATTATCAACTTTTTTATAGAACTTTATTTTATGATTTGAGGCGATTCAGATCATCTATTGCAATTTCTTATTTCATCTCCTATTGTAACGACGGATGGTCGCCACATGTTATGAATATTTTCGAAATAAACAATTTTTGTTTATAGAAACTTTTAATTATTGCTTGTTTAGGAAATATTTATGACATGAAGATTATCCGGCATTGCAATAAAAATACAATACAAAATGATAATAGAGGATCGCAATCGATTTTGGGTCCCATTATTTTGTGGGGCCTGTTCTGAAGAACTTCTTGAGCCCCTGGTTTGTACTCATCAATGGTGATGAGATTGTGGAACTTGTGAAGTTAATTTTAAAAATAAAAAAAAAAAGTAAAACCAAAGAAGATATCGTTAGGGGATCTATTAGTACTGGAAAATTCGATTATAGCACCGGCTGCATAACAGCCGGCAAATCGTGGCGCTACACGTGGACAATGTCAAAAGTCATATAAGTTGCTAATAAAAAAAAATCAAAATTGGAGAAGGTGGTTTTAATGGGTGGTTTTCTGAATTGGTGGTCCCACCTGTCCCTTTCCCCATCTACATAGCCTAGTTTACATGTACTATGTCATAAATTTAATCGACTTTAACTTAATTTGATTTCACTTTTTAACCTTTTATTTGCATTTTAATTTTTTTTTTAAAGGATTTACGTTTTAATTATTGGTTGTGAAGATTTCGTTTCTCTTTATAAATAAAAAATAAAAAAAATTACCACTTAGTTTAAGCCCATTCATTAAACTAAGTAAAAAGGCACGCTTTTTTTTTTTTTTTTAATGTCCTTTTGCACATTTTTTTTATGCAATCCAATGTAAGTTCTCTTTATTGTCTTACATGATTAATCTATATCATCGTGCCTAAATGAAATTATATTCAACTATCTATTTATGGTGTTTATCTTTTATTTTTCTTTATTATTTGTACTACCTCCATAAGGGATTTATTAAAAAAAAAAAATCAAAATTCATAATATTAGAAAATTTGGGGAAAATATAAAATGTATTCAATATTTTCCCACATTTTTACATGTTCTTTATGATGGATAATTTTGTTTAGGCAGGAGAAAAACAAATTCCCGAACACTTTTTATTTTACATTTTCATTCCAAATCATAGTAGTAATATTTTTCACCCACTTGGAGTGATGATATTTTTCTATATATGAAGTCTCTTTCTCGCCTTAAAACAAAGTAGAATTTTTGTCAAAAAGTTATTTAACTTATTATCATATTGATTTTATTTTTCATTTATATTTATCTGAAATTTAGTTTCGTTAATATAAATGAATGATTTTAATTATTAAAACTCATGGCATATCTCTTACCGTGCACGAATACTAGTTATTATTAAAAAAACAAAATTATTATTATTATTATTATTATTATTTAACTCAATTACTCACTAATCAACTTCATTCGTGACAATTCGGCGGATAATTAGTGAAGCGGAAATGATACTATTAAGGAACCGACCCCATATTAGTCAAGTAGTGCTAATGACATTCAATTTCTCACGATTACTCACTAATCCACTTATTTAATGTCTATTCGGTGGATAATTAGTGAAATAAGAAGGAAAATATTCAGATTTTTTTTAAGTCAATAAAAATATATATAATAATGATACAATAATGATGAGAAGGATTAATAATAAATACAAATATAATCATAATAATAATAATTATAATATTGTAGAGTGAATGGGCTCAGCGGCCGTTGTACGTAGTTAAGCGGCCGCTCTGTAATACTCCATTCATTTGGTATTTCTATTATTAACATGTGATTTAGAATTCCTATTATTAACAGTAGTATTAATAATAATTATCATTTTATATGTAATAATATTAGTGGCGGTGGCTTTAAGTGCCACGTTCATTTCATTTCAATTAAAAGCCATATGATTTTTATAAAGGTAAGTATTACATGCGTTAGTTTCAATTAATTTTTTGATTTCATAATGGGAAATTTGAATATGTTGTCATATGATATGGTATTTTTAATAAAACTTGTTATTTTAGTTAGAGATCAGTTATTATTATTATTATTATTATTATTATTATTATTATTATTATTATTATTATTATTATTATTATTATTATTATTATTAAATGGAGTTTTACTTGATTAGTCACAAATTGAGTTGGATAAGTTGAAATTCTCGGATAATTAGTGGATTAGTGATAATAAAATGGAATTTCACTTAATTAGTCACTAATCGAATTGAATCGGTTGAAATTATCGGATAATTAGTAAAACGAGAAGTGAGCAAGTCGAAGAATCGATCCTGAGTTGATGGATTAGTGATAATAATATATACTCAGTAATAAATAAATGAATAAATAGTAATATACATGACAAATGAGAGTATTGTATACAGCGGCGAAGTCAGGATTTTCGTCCAGTGGGGCCCAAATTCTTATAGCCTAAAATAAAATATTATATATACTTAAAAAAATAAAAATAAAAAAATGTATTAGCAGAATCCATTTTGCTCTCATTTGAACACTGGGATATTTTACACATTATTAAAAAAAGAAATGAAAAAGTAAAATTTCGAATGACCTGAGCCCTTTAAAATTATAAAAATATGAATTGACAATTTAAATAATTATTTAAACATAAAAAGAACATTAATATATTATTGAAAAATGAAAAGAAAAAATATGAGAAATAGAAAAATATGGGTGGGTTATTCGTAAAGAAAGAGAAAAAAGAAAGGAAAAAATAAAATTACGAATGATCTGAGCCCTTTAAAATTATAAAAATATGAATTAAAAATTTAAATAATTATTTAAACATAAAAGGAACATTAATATATTATTGAAAAATGAAAAGAAAAAAATATGGAAAATAGAAAAATATGGGTGAGTTATTAGTAAAGAAAGAGAAGAAAAGAATAAGGAAACATCACTAATAGAGAAAAAACTGTAAAAAAGGAGAAAGAAAAATATGGGAGCAAGAGGATTCGAACCCGGTCGATGGAGAGTGAATAATAGTAGACCAAACCTTAAACCAATTGGACTACAAATACATGTTAATAGTTTAACTATAATACTACTAATATTTTTCAAAATCCCAGTAGGGCCCATGGACCCCACTGCCCCCCTGGCTTCACCACTGATTGTATATATAATTTGTTTATAATAGAATATGGAGTATAACTTTGTTTATAATTTTTATGCATTAAAATCACATACTAAGATTCGATTATATGTTGATTATTCAACTTATAATACTAAGGTTTATATGAAAGGTCCAATTATAATATGAGTATTCAACTTATAATAGTGAAATGTATATTAAAATTAAACGATTATAATTAAAATAGTATAAGAAGAATAGTTAATTTTGTTTTCTTAATTTATTTTGATATCATAATTACTATTAGTATTAATCCTTCAAAAATTACTTATTCATACATTGCATTGCAAATTACTTATTCATGCATTGTGAGTCAGTGATCGCCCATTAGACAACAACGGTCGCTGTGTTCCGGTTGAGTGGTGTTTGATATTTTCTTAAGTTATGTTGATATCATAAGTAGTTATTAATACTACATTTATCCCATATATTTAGACCACTTTGCTTTATGCACGTATTTCCACCGAAACCTAGTACGAGTTTTAAAATATAATTTTATAATATCGTTTTTTTTACGGGATACTCCCGTACTAGGTTTCGGTGGAAATACGTGCATAAAGCAAAGTGGTCTAAATTTATGAGATGAATGTAATATTACTTAATGCATATCGTTGATTTTATTTTATTTTTTATTTTCAAAGTTAATTTCAAAGCATTCAGTCTTTACATGACCCAAACCAAATTTTGAGTGCACATATCATTAAAATATTAATATTAAAAAAGAAAAATACCTGAAAGATAAATTTAATTATTGAAATTTAATTTTGAGTGCACATATCATTAAAATATAAAGTAGTACTCCCTTCATCCCCTTCTACTTGAGCCAATTTTCATTTTGGGCCCTCCCACTATACTTTAGCCATTTTCTAAAATAGAAATAATTAGGCTCAATTAGTAGTGTAATTAAGGGACATTTAATGACATAATTAAGAATTTTTGTTTCATCACAGTGTTTTTAAGTTTGGAAATATGAATTTATTCCAATTTTTTATTTTTCAAAATTTAATAAAATAATTTAACAATTATAATTGACAAAATATTATTACTATCTTAATATCCGTGCCCACTCTACAGGGCTCAAGTAGAAGGGGACGGAGGGAGTATATTTTTTTTGACAGTAAATCTGGATATTTTTTTGAAAAGAAAAAATATGTTTTTTTTTACTCTCTCATCCCTGTCTTTCTCTCTCTCCCATCCCTGTCTTTCTCTCTCTCCCATCTTCTTCTCTTCATCAAATCATTCTCTCTCCTCTCTGTTTCTTCTTCTGCTAGAATTCCGGCGAAGGATGGTCGCCCTCCTCTCCGCTCTCCCCAAACAGTTCCCACTCCCCCATGTAAATCTTTGAAAACAGTTGTTTTTTCACTCTTCTATCCATCTCTACCATCGTCTCCCTATCCGCCGCCGTCGTCTCCTTACCCTTCTTCACCTCCTCTTCCCACCACTGCGCTTCGCCGTCGTATCTCTGATTCCTTCTAATTCATCCATCGCACCTTCATTTTTTTAATTTTGGGAAGATTCACAAATTTCCAAATGTGAAAAACTCGATCTAAAAGCTAAAATCGTGGAAACCGATGACTCATCAGAACGTGATTTTGGTATAAAACGACCGAACCCTTCTCGAGTCTTTCCAACAGAATCGAACCCTTCTTTTCCACCTGAACGACCGATGGAGAGATCGGCGGCTATGCAAAACGGTGTCGGCTAAGTCGCCGATGGTGGTGGTTGTGTGGCGGCGATCGAGTGAGGAAGAACATGGAGAGGGCTGTATTATTGTAGATTCAAATTCAATTTAGGTATTGAATGTCAGCTTTGTTAGCGTCATTTTTTATTTGAGAAGACATTCAAAACAGCTTGAAACACTCAATACCACTATTGCAATACTTTTAACATAATAATTCAAAAAGAAATGCATTTCCACATGTAGGGCTAGGATTAGCCGGCTGTTATGCAGCCGGTGCTATAATCGAACGTCCCGTTAGTACTTGGGTGAAATGCACTTAAAATAGAAGGTGAGGGTTGTACACTTGTACTTGCACTCAAACAAAGATTAGGGTCTTATTTGTTTTTTCATATATACCTTAGGGGCTTTTCGCACCTTTTCCCTTGAAAAAATTGAAATTTCTCAAATCCGTCAACTACCGGCAGCCACACACAGCACGGGTGCCATACCCTAAAAATCACTGAAGTACGCACGCCGCTCCCAAGAGAAAGCCCTAAACCAAAAAAATTCACTGAAGAATCAGTCTGCGGTGATGATATTCCGAAGGATTCTTTTTAATTCTTGCTTCAAACCATCTGTTTCTTTACACTATGATTCTTTTACTGCACCTCGCTTCTTCCATTTCGACAATAATCAATAATGTCACTCGCCAAATTGGGCACTTGTACCACGCCACACCCACATTTGATTTTGGTTCTATACGTAATCTCGACGATGCTGTTGCTATATTCCGCCAGATGCTGAGATCGGATCCACCACCTTCTATCAAGGCTTTCACGCAATTGCTGAGCTCTATAGTGAAGATCAAGCAGTACAATGCTGCCCTCTACTTGCTCGACCAAATGCTCCAAAGGGATGTTCCTGTCTTCACCTTTAATATTGCAAATAAATTGCTTCTGCCGCCTGAATCGAGTTGATTTTGGATTTGCAATTCTATGCAACATTCTCAATCGTGGCTACGAACCGAACGTGGTCACATTCACTGCTCTCATCGATGGGCTTTGCAAGATAGGAAAGATATGTGAAGCAGGAAAATTGTTAAAGAAGTTGTTGGATGAGAATCTCTGTGTGCCCGACGAAGTCACATATAATTCGGTGATAAATGGGCTGTGCAAATCTGGGCGTGCTCTCGAGGCCCTCGAGCTGTTAAGGCTATTGGAGGAGAAAGGGAGATGCAAACCCAATGTTTATTGTTACACCACAGTAATTGATGGTCTGTGTAAGCACCGAATGGTTGACGATGCCTTCCAAATCTTTTCAAGTATGGTGGATAAGGGCATATTACCTGATGTTGCTACTTATAATGTAATGATTCACGGACTATGCAATCTGAGTCGATGGAAAGAGGTGGAAGACTTATGGAATCAGATGGTGGTTCGTGGGGAAGATCCAAATCGATGCACTTATAACATTTTAGTGGACGGACACTGCAAAGAAGGACGGGTTGAAGAGGCAGAGCAAATCCTTGAAATTATGAAGCAAGAAGACATCAAACCTGATATTTTCACCTACATCACATTGATGGATGGGTATTGCATGAGGGGAGAAATGGGAAAAGCCCGAAATGTTTTTGACCGAGCAGTGGATTTGGGGCTCAAGCCTGATATCGTGAGCTATTGTAGCTTGATGAATGGATACTGCAAGAAGGGACAAATCCATGAAGTTTTGCTTCTTTTCAATGAAATTCCTGCCAAGGGGCTAGAGCATAACGTGGTTTCTTACAACACAATGATGCTGGCCTTATTTGGTGATGGCAGATATGATGAGGGCTTGAAGCTCTTCTTAGGGATGAAAGCTCGAAACGTGTCTCCTGATTTAATGACATACAATATCTTGTTGCATGGCTTGTGCGGAGCTCATCGTCTGGGTGAAGCATTTTCCTTCTTGAATGTGATGGAAAATGAAGGTGTTACTCCCGATATAGTAACATATAGTATTCTCATCGAGGGACTATGCGATGATAAGAAACTCAAAACAGCAAAGGATTTTTTCCATGAACTGGGGTCGAATGGCGAGCAACCCGACGTCCTAACATATACCACCCTTATTGGTGCACTTTGCCAAGAAGGGAATTTAGAGGAGGCTAAGGATTTACTTGTGCAAATGGTAGACAATGGCTGCTTGCCTAATAGTGGGACCTACAACGTTTTAGTTGGAGGATATGCCAAAGGGAACAAGATGGACGATGCAATTTCGCTACTGGATGAAATGGAGAGAAGGGGACTGATATTGCATCCAGGTAGTTTGGAAATGTTGCTTCCACTTCTGCAAGAGCATGGAAAAGATAACATTTTATTTGGTAAGGTTCCCAAGAACTTGTTTGATTATTAGTGTTGTCATGGCTTTGATATCCTTGAGTAGATTAACTATTGAGGTTTCTTTCGTCCTGATACAACTGCTATTATGTTGATGAAATGAGCACAGTTTGCATATTGTGCAATATTTTGACCATTTTTGTATTCAGCTAGCCATTGGATCTGTGCTCTAGAACAATATCAAAGAAAACCATCTCTTTTAATATTACTACTTCACATCTCATCTTTGCATGTTATGCCGTCAGATAGGAACTTAAACTCCAACACATTATTTGGAAATAAATTGGCAAATAGGCGAACAGAATTTTTTCTCAGATTTTGTATCTGCTTTGTTTATATTGGTGAGAATTACCCCTATTGAGTGCATCATGCTGGTTTTCTGGATACTCTCAAAGTCCATGTCTGAACTGCTCAAGTTTCCTTCCTCATATAGTCGATAACTTTTACGTTGTTAAGAGCTCAAAGACCATATGTGAACTGCTCAAGTTTCCTTCCTCGTATAGTCGAATAGTCCTACATTGTTAAGAGCTCATTTCTTATGGAAAAATTATCTACTTACTGAGCCTGTTCAAATCTAAACTATTGGTTGTGAATTTCTGTTTCAAGTTTCCTTCGTCATACCGTATATAGTTTAATGCATTGTTAAGTGGATTCACGTTGGATGGAGCTTGTTTTCATTTTTGAACCTCTAACAAGGTGAAAGGTAAAGACTCCATTATTTTGCTGAGGTTAAAAAACCTCTTCTCATAAAGTTCAGTGCTTGTTTGAGGATATAGCTTTGCTAACCATTAATAAGTTCAGGTTTATTTTTTATCTTTCTTTTACACTTTGCTAGCATGGTGTTAAAAATGGCCAGAATTCGCACTTGAAAAACATGGAAATTTGTACACATCTTTTTCTTTTCTTTCCCCCCCCCCCCCCTTCCTGTTTTTCTTTCACTCGACTTGATTAATTTCATCTTTACAATCTAATTTAAATGGTACTAGTAATTTAGTATGCACTCAAACAAGTTTAAAAATTTAGATATTTCAAACTCTATTTAGTGATTTTATATATTCTTTTCATCTTAAATTAATTATTATATGTATTTCCTCTTATCTCTACTATTATATTTTATTTTTCTTGGATAAAACTGCATTTCAGATAAAATTCTATAGTGAATAATTCATTAACTACTATAACATTTTTCATAAATAAAAGACATAATTAATTTTTGAAACTATATTTGATATGCAATATATAATTATGTATGGCATATTAATTCTTCTAAGTTGGCTTAAATATATTCTTAGGGCTCGTTTGCTACACATTAATTATCAATATCATGATTGTTTGGAATTATCAATATTATTAAGAGGCACACTCCTGTGCGGCCAGTGGCACGGTGCGGCTCAACTGCAAAGCCCACGATCTAACATGTCTACAATTGAAAACAATACAAGTAATGGATTGAGCTAAGTAATTTATTAGCTTTCAAGGTCTGGCTACATTATGCAGCCGGCCTTATGCAAGTTTTTGTCTATCATTAATTAGCAATTTAGGATAAGGTGTGATATGTTTAACCAATGTTAATTAATTATCAATATCATGATTGTTTGGAATTTTTGGGTACCATTTTTAATTTTTGTAACGATTGATGTTATAGTGATATTTGAATCTTACTTAATGTGTGAGTGAGTATTAAAGTAAAATGAATAAAATTAAGAGTGTTTCTTAGTCAATTATACAAGAAATGTACACAACTCGGTTTCTTCTGAAACTACGTCGCCTTCTTAACTGAAACTCCAACGACGAACTTGGAAGCATGGACTTCAAAAGCCTTTCGAGGATAAATTGATATTTTTTTGAGATTGTAATATATTTGAATTATATATATATATATAGAAAACATATCATATGAAAATTAATTATTACGTGAAAACTGCAAACCATGTATTTTTATGCATTAAATGATGCATTTTTTTGCATAAAATATTGCATAATAAAATATACTTCATCCGGCTCAGAGATATTGACCCCTTTTATATTGATATGTGATGTATAAAATAATAAAATGGGTCAATATCTCTGAGATAGAGAAAGTATTATTTTATATTATTTTATGCATATAATGTATCATTATGAGAATGTAACATTTTATACATAAAAAATGCAACATTTTGTGCATAAAAATGCATAGTTTGCAATTTTTACGAAAAATTAAGTTTTCACATGAATGCATCCATATATATATATATATAATGTGATATACTACATGATAAAGTTCAAAGATTAGGATAAATTTGAAAAAAAATAAATTCAAATACATACACTTTCATTTTAAAAATGAACCCAATACAAGTCGATCAAACCGGGCCATACATCTTCATTTTTAAAAGTGGACCCCAACACAAGTTAATTATCCGTACGGTGCCGATCGGGACATGGATTTTTTGTATAGCTGAAATAATATATATTGTACTTCATTCATCCCATAAATTTAGTTTCGGCCGACCGATTACTAATGTTAAGAAAATAAAATATATATAATGAATTTGAAAATGTAAGGTAGTGTAGTTGTATATTGTAAAATTTTGAGACAGGAAGCAAAATTTGGGATAGTTCAAGTATAGTTAATTTTTGTATTATTAAAATATATATATAGTTTGTTATGATAGTGAATTGTTACAACTTTTACGTTAGGTATGAGCCTATGTTTGAATTATGTCCAAATATAAAAAAATGGTACTGTACTTATGAGACGTAGGAAGTAATTATTTTTATACTCTTGATGTATTCATAATGAATGATGATTGCGACAATTAAAGCAACAATACTACAAATTTATAAATATATAAGTTATGAAAAATTTCCTTGTACACGACATTCATGGTACACGGGCTGCTCTTATTATATTTGTCTAATATCAAGAATTTTAAACCATGCACTTTGTCTACGAACTCGTTAAATAACATAAAGTTAATCATGTGAGAAGACTGTTTTTTCAAGAAAAAGTCCTACATGTGATAATGATAGTCTTTGAATCTTGTTGATCGTCATGGCGAACGGAATAATTATAAAAAATTATTTTAGTTGAAACTTGAATGGAAGACGCAAATCAAATGGAATTAATGACATTTTAGAAATCAACACATTCTGATCAGAATTACTCATTGTCAATATATCTTAGCCTCTTAAACATGGTTGCCAAAAAATAATTAAAGAAATTTCAACTTTTGAAGGCTAAATTTGCTTATAGCATGCTAAATTAATATGATGTTATGATAGTTGAAAATTGAGCAGTATAATCTGTGTATAGAATAAGTTACAAAGGTAAGGATATATATAAAATCGACGGTATGGGCTGCGAAAATAAAATATTACAAAGTGATTAAAGCAAGAGTAGAATGACATGCAATACTTGGTTAATGATAATCGTAATATTAGAAATAAATTTATTTTTCCCCCTCTCCTCCGGATTCTTTGCAATTGTATTTTTTTTCCCTATATCTTTTTTTTTCCCCTTTCGCATGCATATATTGTTTCTTTCTCTAAATTTATTTATCGTCATTTTTTTTAACTTTGTGTTAATAACGTATAAAAAAAATTGCATCCGTACCATGGGGTAAATTTTATTATTTAAATAATTATAAAACTTTCTCGTTTTGTAAGAAATGTACATATGTTATACTCCCTCCGTTTATTCCGACTTGACACCTTTATATTTAATATATGAGGTATAAAATATACAAAGTTGTCAAGTCGAGATAAACCGAGAGAGTAATTTTTAAAGTTTTTATAATATACGTAATTTTGAGATTCATAATACTTAATGAAAATAATACATATTCTGATCATCCTTCACTTTTGATATATTTTTAAACAATAACAATCGTATACCAATAATAAGAAATTAATGAAATAAATAAGTTAAAACTGTTTTTAAAATTCATTACAAATCTCAAAATTTGTAATCATGGAAAATTGTTCTATACATGATTTCAATTGGAAATTGACATAATTTGTCAATGAAATCACTATAATTAAGTGAAAAAGAAAGAATTGACTTGTACACGTATAAATAAAGTCCAACACAAAACTTTTAATATAATTAAAATAATTATTTACAATCTATTTTCGTTAGCACATGATAAGAACTCTTATGATTTGCTAAACTATGCACATCAACATCATAGCATATTTTTCTGACAAATGATTATTGAGTTACAATGTACTACTACTATAATATTAATAAAATTATAAGAACTACAAATCACAAGCTATATTATCAACTTAATTAAAAAAAAAATACAATCGAGATCACGAGCACTTACCAATAGGGTGCGAAATTGGATAGTGAAGACAGACTGATGGAATCTCACAAATGATTTTAATATTTTATCGTCAAATGAAATTTAAATAAATATCCTACCTGAGCATGATTAACAGTTGCAGACTCTAGGAATATGGGGTTCAATATTCTGAGCATGATATTGAAAACTTTCTTCTTATTTGGTCTTCAAGAAATAAGATTTATCCTACGACAATTTGAAAGTGTACTACACCCTTATTTATAATGAAAAACGATATGTAGTTAGCAACTCTATCGAAATTAATCACATTAAATTAATTTGACAATTGATTATGGTGGCTAAATGTACAAGGAAAGTATTATGTGTGTGTATCTATATATTGATTTAAAAGTAATAATAATCGGTATTAAGTGAAATAATGAAATTCATCAAATTATTTTGAATATTCATAGTTTCTTATTGGTGTAATAATGTTAAATGGGTTTTAAACGAATTTATGTGCCACAGACCAACTTTTCTTCAATTGTCTTGATTGACATAAATAAGTATTAAATTTTTATAATACTGTATTTACTAAAATAAATATAAAATTTAATTACCAAAATAGAAACTCTTCTATTACATAAAATACGGAATTACTAAAAGTAGCAGTTCCGTAATCGTTATTATTATATAGATGAGTTTACACACCTATTTTTACTTTATACTCATCTTTTGTTATTATTTACAAAAGATCTACACTTTATAACTTAATTTTCTTTAGTGGGCTCGAACCTACGTATTTAATAAAAATTTACAAACATCTACTTACGTTTTTATTAAAATCGGTAGTGGACAGATATGGAGTGTACTTATTTTTACAAAGAAAATTCAATCCATAAAAAGGTAATATATATCCTAACCCAGGTATTGTCTCTACACTCACATGAGTTAGAAATTAGAATAATATACCATAAGGAGGAGGGGAGGGGGAGCGTACAGATTAACCATAAATACAACTCCCAAATTCACCCCACTAAGATCGACCATTTAAGCATGGTTTTCAACTCGACCATGATTCTGGGAAGATTTATGTTACATATTTCTTCTAAACCCCTACATTATGGCTCGTTTCTTAACGTCAGCCACCAAATTAGATTCTTCTACGCCAATCCCAGATTCGACTTTAGCTGTATACGTGCGCCTAATGATGCCATCGCTCTATTTCACAAAATGGTGAGATTGCAACCACTCCCTTCCGTCATGGATTTCACAAAATTATTGAATGCTGTGGTCAAGATGAAGCAATACAATGTTGCCCTGAATCTGTTCGACGAAATGCTTCACAGGGAAGCTCCTGTAATGACTACACTTTGAATATTGCGATTGATTGCTTTTGCCGCCTGAAAAGAGCTGACTTCGGATTTTCGATCTTAGGCAGCTTTTTCAAGCTCGGTTACGAGCCCGATATCGTGACGTTTAACACTCTGATGAGAGGGCTTTTGTTGGTTAAAAAGATCGACGAGGCAGAAAAACTGTTGAAGAAGATGGTGGCTCATGAACTCTACCCGAATGTGATTACATGCACTACTTTTGTGGATGCTTTTTGCAAGAAGAGTAGAGTCGAAGCCGCGGAGCATGTTCTCAAAATCATGAAGCGGATAAATGTACAACCCAACATCATCACTTACAATGCATTGATCAATGGATATTGCTTGAGAGGGGAAATGGAGAAGGCGGCAAAGATAATGGATGTAGCAGTGAATTCTGGCCTCAAGCCTAGTATTATAAGCTACACGAGCATGATGAACGGGTACTGCAGAAAGGGGAGAGTCGATGAAGTTTTGCGTCTTTTTAACAAAATCCCTGCCCAAGGGTTAGAGCACAATGTTGTTTCGTATAACACGATGCTGCATGCCTTTTTTAGCGAAGGGAGATGCGAAGATGGCTTGAAGCTGTTCAAAGAGATGCAAGCTCCACGGTTATCTCCTAATATAAGGACTTACAATATCTTGTTGGATGGATTGTGCAGTGCTCGTCGTACTGTTGAAGCTTTTTCCGTGTTGCGTAAAATGAAAGATAAAGGCGTCGATCCGGACATAGTGACTTATAGTATCCTCATTGAGGGATTGTGCAATGATAATAGAGTAAGAGAAGCGAAGGATCTTTTTGATGAGCTTCCATCCAAAGGTTTGCAGCCTGATGTTGTGACGCATACGATCATTATTGGTGCACTTTGCGAAGAAGGGCGGATAGATGAGGCTAAGGATTTGTTGATGGAAATGGTGAAAAAGGGCTGCTTGCCTAATAGCGTAACGTACAAAGGTCTTGCTCGAGGTCTTCTCGGAAGGAACATGATGCCCGAGGGTCTCCGCTCATGGAAGAAATGATTTCAAGGGGATTCACACTTGATGCCACTAGTTTCTCGATGTTGATTCAACGTTTGGAAGCCGAAGGTGGAGATAGTGTTATGCTTTATAAGGTCGAGAAACTTGTACCGGCCCAATACTTGATGGCAGGCAGCCATTTACGGTCTCTAACTTACGCTTCACACTTTTCATCCTGGCTCAATGTAACAGTACCTGGAAATGAATTGTGAGGATTCGTATACTGCAAATATATACTACTTTACTTTTTCAACTCCTAACATATCGAAGAGGACAACTTGATCCGACCCAGCATCTTGAAAAGGTAGCTTCTCTTGCTGTGAATGCATCTTTTTCTCATTTGATCTTCTATTTTCTCTGATTGACATTGATCCTCGATGGAGTATGCAAATAAATTCGCATCTAGATGATTTGAAGTTAACTCTAATTTTGGTTTCC
This sequence comes from Mentha longifolia, assembly GCA_001642375.2. Taxonomy (NCBI): domain Eukaryota; kingdom Viridiplantae; phylum Streptophyta; class Magnoliopsida; order Lamiales; family Lamiaceae; genus Mentha; species Mentha longifolia. The sequence goes on from CM038117.1 coordinate 18,239,745, forward strand.
TGCATATTTACTTGTGCAGAGTGATTGTTTTGTGTTATTGCATAACCGGAAGATGCCAAATTCGGGCCTTTGAGTGGTAAGGGATCGATAATGATCTTTGCATTTCTATATACTCTGTGCTTAGTCGTTTTGTTTCGGTCAAAATAATCAATGCTAAGCCCCCTCGATGTTCATATAAGTATTGGAAAAAACACCCTGTGTTTAGTTTTATGCATTTTTTATTTCTGTTGTAGGATCCACTGGAGCTTCTCTCTCATCCGAGTCACATGCTGAAACAGATAACCTGCAAAAAACAGCAAACACAACAGGGATAATTCAATGGTATGTCTTAAGAAATCAATTGAACGTAAAGAAAGATTTCTATTTACTTAACATTTTATAGAGCTGAACTATGTCCCTTCAATCGTGAAGTTTCCAAAACATGTCTCCACAATTGCTAATATCATAGTCTTCATATCAAAATTCTGGCTCTTCCGGTTGGAACCATAATTTAGCAGTCGACTCTTTACTGAAGCAGGTACCGTGATCTTCCTTTTTAGGTGAATATGAAGCAATGAGTCTATACGTATAGACTTTTTTCAGTTGGCCAGGTATGAAGGCTCCACCTATTGCTTGCCGGTTACTGTTGGATTCAAGTGTGAAATTTCCCTCACCACTTGCTTTGATCAAACCAAATAAAACTCGAGCTTCAGATGAAAAGTTGAATTTCTCCATAGAAACTTCTAGTGTCTCAGCATCTAAATCGCGTGTGATCATGAACATCTCCCTCCTGTAATCCTTGGTTTTAACCAAAAATTTCAAGAGGAGGTGGAGAAGATTGAGATAGAACTTGAGCTTTGCGCCTTTCTTTCACATTTAGTTTCCCCGACAGAGCATCCCTTTTCTCCTCAGCGACTCTAACTTTTCAACTCGAGCTTTTTGTTTGGGGCTGAGCTGAAGATTAGACTGAGAAATCCCCTTGTAATAATGCAATACTTTTCTTGTCATTTCATAAATGTGTGCTCTATTAGTTCATACAACTCCTTTTCTTCAGAATGCTGACAGCTTCTTTCTCGTGATTTTGATAATATGTAGTGTTTTTCGTTTGAACAATTGAGGGGTCTCACGTATTCTGGCCTCCGTTAGAAGATGATGTTTTTTACACAACTCTGATATGAATCCTAACCTTTTTTATTTATTTATTTATTTTTATTTATTATTTTTTAAGGGCGGTGTGTATAAACTACCTATCGCTTGTGCGTGTGTTGGCCTAGTGACAGAGCCTCATTGGGTCACTGGCCAGGGTGGAATTTCGGAAAATAACAAGGGTATATATGTCAATTTACTTTTGGTAATTAAAAGTTAAAAACTCTTAAATATTTATCCCATTTTTGCATGCAAGAAGGTTGGAGAAGCAAGTTTATCAGAGAGCCGAGTCTCATGTTTTTCAATTTTATCTTCTTTTTTCTTTAATATATTAAAGATCTGCTAATTTGAGTGTTCCACAAATATATATTTCTTTCTTGTTCTCCTAATTTTCCTTTTTCCCTAGAGTTTGAAACTACTCCGTATTAATGATTGTAAAAATAATAATCAAAATTCGATTTATCATGTAAATCATTATAGCTATTTTAAATGATTTTTTTTTTTTTTTTTTTTTTTTTTTTTTTTTTTTTTTTTTTTTTTTAAAGTGAGTTCAACTCTTATTTTTGAATGTAAATTACTAATTTTTAGATTAATACTTTGAAGTGGTAAGATTTTGTACGCCCAGATTTTCCCGACCGTCACGGATTGCCGGTGCGCTACTGGGGAAGGGAAAACTAAAGTGAATGGAGAATAAGTGAAGAAGGGTGTATAACATAATCTAATTTGAGTGATGATATATTTAATGGAAAAAGGGAATCATAAATAATTATATATAGATAAAGTGTGAAGAGTGAAGTGAAGTTGAGGGATTAAGAAGTTATATATACATCCCGGGCTCTTGGAATTAATTACATTCCATAAAGTCACGAGGTAAATGTACTTAGTGCAAAACATCTCGTGAATAAGGTTCTTAAGTCTAGATATGGGGCTTTGGGTAGGAGTCATGTCTCGAGGGGTAAGGATAATAAATTGGAGTCTCTTTGGTGGAGGGATCTTAAGTCTATTTGGTATAGGGTCGGAGGGAAAATCTTTAGAGAGAACCTGATTTTTACTTTAGGGGAGGGGAATTATGCTCAGTTTTGGTTGGATCCTTGGGTTGAGCAATGGGCTATTTTTAAAGACAAGTTTTGTAATTTGTTTAACCTTTCTTTGCAAAAATTTTGCAAAGTAAAGGAATTGGGAACTAGAACTAACAATTCTTGGGTTTGGAATTTTATCTGGCAAGGGAAGTTTAATGCTATTGAAATGACAGAATTTTTGGAGATGTGGTATTTTCTTGGCAGGTACACCATGAAGAAGACGGAGCTGGATTCTTTTTTGTGGAAAATGTCCGACGACGGAAACTATTCAACGAAATTCATGTACATTTTGCTTTCAAAGACGGTTTACAAGGAAGAAGAGGTGGATCCGCTATTGAAGAAGTTGCGGTGCAAAGGGGTTCCGAGTAAGGTGTCTTCTTTTCTTTGGAAAGCTCTACGTGATCGAGTTCCAACTAAAAATAATCTGCTTAAAAGAGGAATTGTTGTTGATGATCATGATAAAATATGCTCTTTGTGCTCTCACCCTTTGGAGGATATTGATAATCTATTGTGCTCTTATAGCTTTTAATACGATGTGTGGCGAAAATTTGGTTTTGAGATGGTTGGCTCTAATATCCTTAGATATCATTTTTGTCAATTTGTCGCTGGTCAAGGGGCAAGACAAAGAAGAGGATGATGAATATCATTTGGCAATGTGTTAGTTAGAGCATTTGGAAAGCAAGAAACGATGTAATTTTCAAGGCAATCAAGCTAACCGTCGAGAATACTATGGAAGGAGTTAAGTTTCGTACTTGGAAGTGGATTCGTTCTTTTTTTCATTCTTTCTTTGTATATTCTTTTCATGATTGGTGTATTAGTCCATTTTCGTGTTGTCCGAAGAGGTTACTATGAGTCGGCTCAGTGATAGAATTGATTTTGTAAGGGATTTGAGTACCCCTTGTACTCACTCTTTTTTAATGTTATTTCTTTGACCTTTCAAAAAAAAAATAAAATCTCGTGAATAACTTAATTATAGCACAAGAGTTCTGATTTATCAACAGAAATATAGTTGTGACACGTGTATGAAGACACACATCACCGGACTACAACTGTAATATCTCAATCCTCGGATCGCCTCCCTTAATCCCCCGTTCCCAGTTAGCATGCACATTTAGAAATACATTGATGATTTCCAAGAAGTTTGAACATGAAACAATCATATGTGCTTCAAATAAGTTCAAAAATAGATCTTGGAATTCTGGATTGAAGCTAAGAGATGTATCTATCGAATGAAATAAGTTCAAAGAAGTTTGAACGTGTGCATGTCTCACAATGAATCAATCTTTAGATTACAAGTGCATATCAAGGTTGAATGACAATAGTTCAAAGATTGATTTATAGCTCAAGCGATGAACCTCAAATTAAGATTATGATGTATGGATAGGAAGCTGAAGAGATCATATCAATCACAAAAGGTTCAAACAGGGCTACTAATACATGTTATTGTAGCTAAAACATAGGTCTTGTGATCATAATAATTTTATGAATTTAGGGCGAATGAAGTATGAGATATCGAATTATCATTATAGCTGAAAAATCTGTACACAAGGCATTTAATAGTTTTGACATATGAACTTTGAGCTAAGATATCTTACTCGTTACTTGGTCAATATAGGTGAATGAGCTATCAATATAAATTTGGGATAACAAGGAACAATATTCATGTTTTAAGTTTTTTGGATTCGAGTAAAGGAAAGTGTTCAAATTCAAGGATCAAAACTGATACAGAAACTATTTTTCCAGAAATGAGAGTTTGGACATGTCAACTATGAATCATTACTACGAATGCATATGAACTTGGATTTGAGCGTGTGAGGTGTCTATGGAATGTTAAGATCATAAAATTCAACATACAAAAAGAATCAAGTTCATAGATGGCACGGATTTTCCAAAATTTGGCTCGCAAGTACACTAAAATTTCCAGAAATTTGAAGAATGGTTTTCTCTTCTTCAAGTAAGTTACATTCCTGTCTTGCCTGGAGTCGCAAGTCGCGTGTTTTCTATTTTTCAAATAAGTTATGTTCTTCCAAAATTTTTTTCCTTTTTTTGTCATTATTCATCTTAATAAGCATATAATTGTTCTAATTTATAAAAAAATGGCTAAAATTAGACTTTTTTTAAATATGGTGGGCTATAATTAACATTCACTTATTGAAATGGGCTATTTTGCGGATTGCTATTATGGGGAATAACCATTTCAATAAGTGAATGTAAATTACAGTCCACCATAATTAAAAGGTCTACTTTTTAGCCATTTTTTATAAATTAGGACAATTATACCCTTATTAAGATGAATAAGACAGATAAAAGAAAAGAAGGAACGTAACTTACTGGAAGAAGAGAAAACACGTAGCTCCAGGCAAGACAGGGGCGGCGATAGTACCGCCGGCAAAGGTGGTTGGCTGTTGACGGCATCGATTTTCCGGCGCACGGCGGCGGTCGTCTATCCAAAGGTAAACATTATTCATCTCCGATTTGATAGCCCCAATCTCTCTCTCGTTGATTTTTGTTTTAAATGGTGTAGTTCCTCTATCTATCTCTTTCCCTCTCTTGTTAATTTTTGTTTTAAATTATCCATTCCTCAACCTAATCCACTGTTTCGTTGAGTTTCCGGCGACAAATTGCTCTAATTTCCAGTGACAAATTCCTTTAAGTTTCGAGCCATCAAATACGACTACGCGACTCACGACCTCTTCATGCACACACACAACCACGTACATACATAACCATCCACTTTTTCATTGAGTTTCCATCGACAAATTGCTCAAGTTTTTCGGCGACAAATTGTTGTAAGATTCCAGCGACCAAATACGGCTACGTGACTCACACGCACAACCATGAACACACACAACCATGCACGACCAAACATAATCATATCGTCCTATTTTATATTTTTTAATACTCTCACTCTCTCTTGTTAATAAGTGAATAAATGACACAGATACATATATCTTCAAGGTTGCTTAATTATACATAATAACTATACAAATATAGCATTCTTTAATTTCCGCATCCAGCTTCTAATAATCTAACTATAATTCAATAAAACACCTTCATTTCCCAAAAAACACAAGTCAATAACATATGCAGACCCAATAATAGAATATCCAAACCCCTAAACCAAGGTTTGCTGTTTTCAAAATTAAATATTTATGCTACTGAATCAAAACCATCTCACAGGTTGCACACACACACACACACACATCTCTTACACATACATAGTTGCACACACACGAGTATCATCTCTCTCACAAACACACACACAGCTGCACACGCACAAGTATCATCTCTCACACACACACCACACAACTATACAATACGACCACCCTGACACACGACCACACACGACCAAAGCATTCAAAAATAAAATAGAAATCAGAACTGAACTTGTTACCTATGACAAATGACTAGCCCCTGTAACACATTGCCAAAAACTAATAAAAAAAAACTTTAAACACATCTAACGTCAAAATCATAAGTCAACTACATAATATCAAATCATAAGTCAACCACATATTCATGCAAAAACTAGAATCTAAAAGTCTGAAGAACACAGTTTTTTGAAGCTAAAATACCAATACTAATCAACTGATGTGTCCTCATCAGTACTGAATTGGTATGATATTTCTTCACGTCTTTCTGCTTAAACGGCTCAGTGGTTCCAACAAATAATACATCTGCTTGTTTCAGTGCAAAAGCCCACAACTAAAAGAATCTCATTCCTTGTAGAAATGTAGAAATGACATTCATCTGGATATGTGATCTTCCATCAGCACGTGCATTGCAGAAGCCACTGTACCTAAGAACTTGAGGCAAAATCCGTGCAAGTGGTACATAACATTTCGTGCTCTCTTCAAAGTCAGCTTCATCAAAATTGTGTTGTCTTGGATCATAGATTGTGATACGTGCTTCCAAGAGATCAAGACACAGAGTAACCCACTGGAAAGGCATCTGTGCAACAAAGATGGCCTACAAAAATAAAATTTATTTAGTAACAAGAAACTAATCATTCAGATGTTACTATGCATTTCTAGATTTCGACCTTATCAAAGTCAAACCAAGGCTTCATCTTTCCCTATCTTGGGAATGCTCCAATCATAAACTGTGAGATATAATTCATTTCCTTGTTTGATATTATCTCATCTTTGTTTGGATCACATTAGGAGAGTTCGTCGTCACGGTGATAGTTCTTCCAAACATCAGTAACTGTTGCATGTAAGTGTGGAAAAAATAGCGCAGTAATATATACAACCATTCACGACCACATACAACCAAAACATTCACGGCCACACACGAACAAATCATTCACAACCTCACATATTATCCTATCTACATAATTATTTTCTGACTTAACATCAAACAACAAGCCATTGGCAAAACATTCACGACCAAAGCATTCAAGAGCAAATCATATATAAACAAGACCAAACAACAAACAGTTCTAACAAAAATATTGGTACCAGGAAAGCTGGAGATGTTATGGTTGCTTTGGCATTCCATGTGTCCAATCCTACAAATTAAGGCGTTGTGTGTCGGCACCCAATATAAGCATCAATGTAATGCTAGTCTAGACGTTTCTTTGTATCGATAATCTCCTTAAAGGAGGAGGCATCAACAGGAAAGGTTCTGTAAGAAATGAGAAATGATATGAACCAGTGATCTTAGTGTGATCTATGGTCAAAATTGATCGGTGCATTATGATTACCGATGCATTATGATGCAAGATGTATTATAATTGTACATATCGTGCATTATACTTGTACATAAGATGCATAATTTTTTTTTTTTATGAAAAATCTCTTTTGAACGGGATCTCAACCCTATATATATATATAGAGTAGAGATCAAATAAAAAACTCATCATCAGTAAAAAAATGAAAAACAATCTTATCCATTCATCTTTTGTAATCTATGGCTACTATTAATTTTAATATGCATCCCTTACTTTTATTTAGATTTATAGGTTGAGGGCAATTTTGTATTTCTCTTCTTTTGTTAAGGACGTTTTTTTTTACTAAATAAGGGGATTTGGGTTGGTTTTTTTTCCTTGATTTACGCATCTCATTAATGATTTGGCTTGTATTTATTTATTTTATTCCAGTTATTACACGTTTACTTTTTATTTTAATTAATTTGTGTTCTATTCAATTATTTTAACTAAAATGCATTATAGATAAGTTCATAGTGCATTATCCCGATTTATGCATTTTCAGAGTACTATTGTTTAGAATTATTCTAAAACCTACAAATAAATATTTTATGATTTTTTATTTATCTATTCATTGATATATTAGGTCTACATCCTCAAGTTAACAATAATTTTACTAATTAAAATATTAATTTAACAATAAGTTTTAACCGATGCATTATGATTAATAATGCATTATAACTATACATATCGTGCATTATAGTTGTGTATTATAGTAATAACAATGCATTATAATGCCCGATGCATTATGGTTAATACATATCATGCATTATGGTTGTGCATTATAATATTGAAAATAGTGCATTATGAACATACTATAAATCCTTACAAGAGTATTCGAATAATTATTAATGTATTATAATATTATATTGAAAGGATTAAAATAAGCTACCAATAATGCATTATGATGTAACTTTACAAACGTATCTTTACCATTTGTCTTTGCACACAAAATATTTAGATTTTTATCAAAGAAAAATGCATTATTAATATAGTCAAATGCATTATACGATCAATAAAGTTAATATTTTAATTAAGGAATATGTCGCCAAATCCCACAAGTCACGTCATTACTAAAATGATGATATGTTTTGTTTACTATTTTATCCTTTTGCATTGTTACAACCGTCACTTTTAATTTTTTAATACTATAGTAGTATTTAATTTCCTTAGATCTAGGCGGTTAGATTAGTATTAATCTATGGCTTCAATTATTTCTTATTTTATACACTAAGGAAGTTTTTTACCAGAACTCACCCCTATGAGGGAAGATCATATACAAAATGCTTTTTGAGTATAAAATACGAAACAACGTGGACCGTTCAGATTTAAATATCGATGGTCATGATTATTAAGAGATAATTGAATAAAATAATACCTTATTTTGTGCAAGAGGGTTAATTTTGTACTTAGACATATACAAGATACGGTTGTTACATATGAAAAGGTAAATTGCACATTTACCTCTTTCCATATCGATCGCGTATATTTCTCAATCTCTTAACAGAAGAATTTTTTTTAGTTCATTCATTCGCTGCGTCGAACTTGAGGAGACCATCAGAGGAGGTGCAACTCCTTCCATGGCTGTTCTGTTCGTCGATTAATTCCTCATCCTGTGCATTTTGCATGACTTTATTTAGTTTTGTTTAAGGAATTATTGTAACTGATAAATTCTTGTTCCATTTGCCACCATCATCCTCTCTTCTTCGTCATTTCAATATCGAAATGGAATCACCAGGTTTTATTTATGTATATTTTCATGTTAAGAATGATAAGTTTATCATGGATTGAACTTGGGTTTTATATGATTATTTTAGTGTTACAGTTGAAGAGAGACTACAAAGCACGGTTTTGCTTAATTTATGATTGAAAGTTATATAGTAAAATAGGGGGTTGGAATTTATTACGTGCATCATCCTCCTTATCCCGTTTCCATTTCTACAGATGATTTGAGTTGGTACAATCTATTCTCCCTTGTATCATCATTAATTGACTCATTTTATTTGTGTTTGATTTGTTGTCGTTAGAATGCTTAGGTCATTGTTATTTGTGTAATATCTTTTTTAGTTGCCATGCAGTAAGAAACCCATCTGATAATGCATTATGTGTTGATTGCATTGTCACGCCCAGAAGTCACTTAAGTGAAATAATGTGATGGGTGTATATTTATGTACTCTCTATTATTCATTAATATAGATATTTCTTTATAGTTTATTGTAATATCCTGAATTTTCTAAGTAGAATTTAATTAATTTAAGAAAGTCTGCACACTAATATATGTATACCTATATATATATATATAGATATAATTAGAGAAAGTTTATAATGAATAGTTACTTTAATTCATAACTATATATATAGATATACTTACACTATATTATTATGTTGATTGTCTATATATATACATATATAAGGAATAAATTATTAATATGCACGTATATAAAGTTGATATTCATATTACGTATAGTATGCATTTTGGGAAACTGCTAAAGTAGAATAAATAGTCTTCATTAGAGTAATTTATATACTAGTTTTACTATATAATATATATAGTATGTTAAGTTATCAATATCTATATAACATAATTACATGCATGCATTTGTAGGTAAGGCAAGACTTTTTATATATATATATACATACTATACAAGAGTTTTGATAACTCTTGACTATCAAGTACTAGCCGCCAGCTCACACCCCTGTATACGTGGCCATCCTAGTTAAAATAGAGTGGTGAATAACTATTCTATAGCTTCAGTGACTAACCTATGCTAGAAGTGGTGACTAATATAAGCTATAAGCATGACTGAGCAACTTAGTTTTTCCTATAAATACCTAACATAAGCTCTTCATTATTTTCATACTGTAAGCTTCGACTATAGTCATCCCTTCTCCATTAATTCTTAGAAAAATACTATCACTCCCCTTTTAGAAAGTAAGTTTTGAAGGAGCTTTTCTTGAGGATATATAGAAGATGGAATATAGTTATTAATTAGAGCTACTTTCGAAGTTGCTCCAAGTTACAGGTGGGTCCAAAATGTTTTGTGTGGGTCCAAATGTTTTTGTGTGGGTAAAATATTTTGACATTGTTTTAATGCTGTTTAAATTTTATGTTATAAAATGCAATTATCCATAAAAAATGTTTTGTGTGTATGTTCCAAGAAATGACTCTATGGATCGATCGGGATTCATCGTTAGTATCAGATATACTACTTTGAATTGTTGCGCACCCCGGTTACATACGGTGCCTTGATCACCATCGTATGTAACTAATGGCGAATTCCTTGAGTTTCGACTCGGGTTTTCTGCAAGTACTGGGATTATTTAGGGTTTCGACCCTGAACCCGGTCTAGATGAACCAAAGTGATTTGTAGCCTTGGTTGAGTCCAAGAATGAACATCACACACCCCAAAATGTTATTTGTATTTTCAAGAGTTGTTTTCTGCAAGCCTCTTGATATACCATGTATGGATAAATTGCTAGTTTTCAAAATGCTTGCCAAAGGGGCATGATCCACTGAGTACATCAAGTACTCAGCCCAAAACTCTTTCAAATGTTTTCAGGTCTGGAAGCAGGTGATGCGCATCAAGGCTGAGGCAGGGGTTGTTGCAGGGCCTTATAAAGTTTCCGCTATGTTATTTTGCTTATAACTCTGATAACAAGACTACTAGTTTGGTAATAATAAATAAGTCGAGGGCGTCATCTTCCAACCCTCTAGTTATATAATATGGTTTCTTTATTTTCTAAACTTATTTATCTCTTCCCACTTTACTTATTGTTGGATGGAGAGTGCCGTGTATCAGTTCCTTTTGGAAGCTCGAATTCCCACTCAATTATGGTTATCCCATTTTCGAAGTGGATGTCGACTCCTCTAGTTTACTGAAAGCCGGTTTACCCCATCTTTTACTTATGCATGGTGGAAGTGTCATGCAATGGTTCCACTTGGACGCTCGATTTCCTACTCACTCTTGGTAATTCCAATGTGTCGTAGTAGATGGTCGACTCCACTTGGCAACTTGACGCTGGTTTACCCCATCATTTTCTTTATAGTCTCAGATTATATTTTAGAGTACTCGTAAAATGGTTATAAATTAATATTATCCCCTTTCTTCCCCACTCTTTAATCCAACCCCCGTCACAAACACAAAAACCCTGGTTCACAGGAATCGGGCGTGACAAGGTGGTATCAGAGCGGAAGACTCTGAGACCATAGTATGTAGAGTCTAGAATCTTAATTCTAACTATGTTAGTTAAGCAACAATCACCCTCAGCTTGCCATCATGCTCCAGCTAAGGTACATTTAATTATGTAATTATATGAAGCAAGTTGCATGAAATTGTTTGTTACATCTTCAAGTATTCTAAGAAATGATTGTGTTTTACGAAACAACCAGATATGATGAAACTCCCTGAGTTTCCATGACTTGATTTCAAGTACTAGGAAAAAAAAATGTGGAACTTTGTTTCCAGAGAATGAGAATCATGAGATTAAGTTTTTTGATTGTGTTATTTTATCAATAGCAACCAGTGTAGTCGTTTCTGAGTAGATTCTTTAGTTAAGTCGAGGACTATGATATGGTCACTAGGGATAAGAATCCTACTTGGCCTAGTGAACAAACCCTTAAGTAAATATGGTTTAAGTCAATTTACTTAACTAGAATGGTATTAAGTTAACAGTATTTAGAAGTTTTTTATGATATCATATAATAGTCTTGGTTGAGGCCGCCATTAGATTAATGTTATAGAGGAAAGAGAGAGGGGTAAATGAGAAACACGTGAGATTTCCTGCACCTGGAGTCAAGTGATTTAACAGTGCAATAGGCGATAGAATGCCAATGGTATAAATAACACGTGTGTTTTGGGCCGATGCTCATGCCATCAAAAAGTATGAGGTTTTTGGGATGCTGTCTCATTTGATGCGACTTATTCGACCAACAAGTTAGTCTCTATATTTATAATTGTATTGTAATTTTATAGAGAGTTTTTATCTAATGTTACTGTATGTGTTCAATAGTAGAGAGTTTTTATCTAATTCGAACAAATAACTATTTTCATTTGTGTTTGAGTATATTAGTAGTCATCAATTACGTATCAAAATATAAATTTAATCTTCATACTTTCTTTATGTGCATTATAGTCATAAGCAAGTGCATTATTAGTTGTAAAGTTCATTGCATTCTGTTTTTTTTCCATGTTAAATGTAGTAACGCATAATATATTATTGAATGATATGCATGTCAGTTTATGCATTCATTCAACTTAGTGTTTTTTTTTTTTTTTTTTTTTTTCCCAGGTATAACATGATATTTGCACCTTTCACTGGAAAGGATAATCACAGAAGATGCGTTATCTTTGCTGCTGGTTTGCTTTCCTCTGACGATGTGGAATCTTACTCTTGGATATTTCAAAAATTTAAAGAGTGTCTTGGTAGAAACCCAAAACTTTTGATCACAGACCAAGATCCTGCAATGAAGATTGCCGTGGAACGTATTTTTCCAGATACACGACACCGTTTGTGCATGTGGCACATAATGCTTAAAGTTTCTGATAAGATTCTAAAAGTTTTAAGAGACGATGAATGTTTTGCCAAAAAATTCAATGGGATAGTGTGGTCTGAGCATTTGGAACCAGACCAATTTGATGAAAAATGGCATGTTATTATGGAGGAGTTTGGTTTATCAGGACATAAGTGGTTCGTGAAGATGTTCAACTTACGTAGTTACTGGATACCTGCTTATTTCAGAGATTTTCATTTAAGTGGCTTGTTCCGAACAAAATCTATGTCAGAAAGTGAGAACAGTTTTTTCAGAAGGTATTTAACCAGAGGCTCTAATCTAGTTGAGTTTTTAATGCATTACGAAACTGCAATGGTTGCACAACGCAATGCACATGACCAGTTGAGCCATTTGGATGAGTCATGTTTTCCAGATTTAAAAACAAAGTGGCAGCTAGAGAAGCACGCAACATCGGTATATTCTCATCAGATTTTTTATGATGCTCAAAGACAGATTATTGCTGCTTCTGAGGATTGTCGTGTTATGGGTATCACATTTGATTATGAATCTACTATTTATGAGGTTGATGATGATGTGAACGGAAAATTCAATGTTGTGCATATGTTGTCTGATGATTCTGTAATTTGTGATTGCAAACGTTTCAGCCGGCGATGATTGTTATGTCGCCACTTATTTTTTGTGTTTCACAACATGAAACTTCAAAGCATTCCAGATAGGTATATATTGAACCGTTGGAAAAAATTTGCATGTCCTAAATTTGTTGGAAATTTTATCAGGCAAGATGTCGACGGTGCTGCGTCGAATGATGTTGTGTCTGACTTTTATAGTTGTTTTGGGCTTGTAAAAGGTACCGAACACATGAGCGAGTTCAGACAGGACATGAGAGAGTTGAAAGATCAGTATTTTAATAAAATTCATTCTGCTCCATTGGGAGATTGCAAGAGGATGCACTTCATGAGTTATATGGGTCTGCAATACCTGAAAAGGTTTCAGTATTGCCTCCTGACATGGTGAAAACGAAGGGAAGTGGTCGCAGAATAAAATCAACGAAGGAGAGGGAGGTACTACGTACACTCAGGGCACCAAGAAGATGCAGCAAATGCAAGAAAATGTGTCATCATGATGCTAGAAATTGTCCAAATGATCTCTCTTCAAATTCTGGTGTATGAAGATCTTCCTAAGGGCTTCGTTTCTATTTGTTTGACTTGAACATTGTTAGAAGTTTTCAGTTTCTTTTTGTTTATTTCTTAAAGTTTGTGGAATGTTTAGTGACATTTTTTTCGAACAATATTTTATTTGAATTACTTAGATTATATGTAGCAAGTTAGTGATGATACTAAATTTTAATATATTGTATAGAATAACATGCAGAATCTGCTAACGAACTCAATTTTAACATATAATGTTCAGATACAATGTAAGACATAATCACGACGTTGACCAACTCTATTGAGACAAAATCTAATTCTACCATTCATTCCACCTTATTTTCTTCCTTTTTTTATGGGTAAATACTCATTCATTATAGACTTGCAAAATGTGTAATGCATGGGTGATACATTTAGAATTAGTACCTGCATTATACCAATTGACTGAGTTTATATTGCATTATGATCAATATAAAAAGCATTATTGCACATTCATCTGGAGGCATAATTCATCATAGGTGCCATCACCAAGTAATAAATAGTTTAAGTCCATGCATTATATAAAGATTCATCTGCAAGTCTAATGCAACATGTGAAATTCACGTCGATGCATCTAGAATTAATAACTGCATTGCACCAATAGATTTATTTTATAATGCATTATAATCACCAAAATGTATTCAAATATCTAAAACTAATAAAATAAAATTACAAATTTCTAGTACCATCTACAACACTAATGTTGCAATTCAAAACAAACTCTACCAATATCTAACCAAACTCTATAGAAAGTTCATTCACGTAGTAGAAGGTCATCAATGTCCAGCAATCCCATCTTGCTCATTTCTTCAAAGAGCAGGTCTGACCTACTTATGTTTTCGCTATGAAGCTCGTTCTTCTCCCAACCAAGAATTGCTGCACAATATCTAACCCTCATCATCCTAATTTGTTTTTTTGACCTGTGTGATAATCCACAACTCCATTTGCCTGATGGAGTTGACATAAAGGCCTCCATATGTCGCATAACATATATACCACAATCATTATTCGGTCGTGTGTCAACCCAAGGCAACTCCTCAATTATGACAATAGCTTTATGCAATTTGGTAACTCTAGCTTTATGCCCTTTCTGAATCATGAAGTTGTATAACATGTCTCTCTGCATCATAAATGATGGAAAAAAAGAATAAGAAATGCATTCTATTTTTTGAGATAGAATACTGAATGTTTGAATGAGTTTACCAGCATTAAGTGCAATTTGCCATATTTGGCCAAGTTCTCCACTGAAGGTGAATTACTCTTGTTGTCTATCACAAATATTTTTCCCTTGATCACGTCAATGCAAATCAGAAAGAAATGCATTTCTTTATATATAGGAAAGAAGAACTGCATTACATTGAAAACCAATATTACTAACAGAACTACGTTACTCTTTATTCTAATTAATGTAATAAATCACATAGCGAGTAAATTTTTATAAGTACCAGATCAATTTTCTCTAATGCAACTTGGCTGAATTTGGTTACTTCCTCTTCTAACCTTTCACAAAAAGATGCAAAACATCTTCTCATATTCCAGCCTTTAGGTTGACTAACTATTGCTTGCAGCTAGACAAGAGTAAACAATAAATGTTCAAATGCAGCCACAAATATTACAAAGTTATTTCAGTTTTATGCATATCCAATATTTTTGTAGTTTAAGAAAACTTACACAAGGGTTAGTTGTGGCAAAGAAACATGAAGGCGAGCTTCCCGATCATTTTAACTCATTATGATTTTGTATTATGCTCCAAATATCAATTACGGCAATGCTTATGTTCACATCAAGCGCCATGGTCATTAACTCTTTCCTTTTAAGAACAACATCTCCAAACTTGAACAAATCATCATTTATGTATCACAAAACTTATTGTAAACTGTTGGTCCCGAAAACAGCTTACACACGTAGAGGGAGGGGGGGTGAATATGTGTGTAGACAAGTGTTTAACTTCTCTTGCGATTTTCAGCCTTTTAGACGAGTAGACGCTTTGAAGCTAAGTGAAGAGTTCAAGGCCTCTCGTTCGTGTGAAACTGTGCGGAATGTGGTGAGTTTTTAAAGCTTTTCTTGCAAAATAAAACCTTGTTAATATTAAAGAGGTGAGTGTGTGTATGCGAATAATCAAAGCAATAAATAACTTAAAATAAAGAGAACCAATTTATAGTGGTTCAGAGCACCTCTCCTACATCCACTCTATCCATGACGGGATGAATACCTTCACTCGGTACTCCTTGTTTTATACTTCCAAGGGGAAGTGATTCAAGGCAAATAACAAACTTGCACTTGAATCCTCAGAGATTTTACTAGCTCTCGAGAAACCTTACAACAACACACTCTTTCACAAAAAGCTCGACAACCTTACAACTCAATCTATTCATTCTAGACTTGGGTTTTGGGGTTTTGGATTTTCGTAAGAATGAGAATCCTTTACAATGAAATCTCAAGTAAGGAATAAGGATTCTCAAGAGTCTAGGCTATGTATATAGGAGATTGAACCTAGAAAGTGAGGTAGTTGCAATACTTAAGAATCGATTTCTTAAGGACACACTAAAGTGAAGCGCTTTGAAAGAACTAAGTACTAGAAAGAAATTTGCTTGAGTTCTTGCAAATGTGAATGCTTGAATTGTTTGTACGTGCGTTAGTTTTAGTGTGTGTGCAACTCCTTCTATTTATAGTAAGGAACCCTACTTCCCGTTGAGAGAGAAGAGGTTGCGTGTTCCTTAATTTTTGGATAATTCGGCGCGTCAGTCTGCAAAAGCCAGGAAGGGATGTCTGCCACCCCTATAGGTAAGGCGACTTCACCTAACCTTGACTTTTCAAACTGTAGCCGTATCCGTTGGGCAATGGCGTGTTGACACGTAAGCTTTAATGCGGTGCTTGTCAGAAATTCAAACTTTGAATTCTGGGTCAACTTATCATCTGCACTGATTGACACTTTTAAGTACAGCTCCTTATCAGAGATGCTTTGGGTGGGCTGACTTGAGAGCGCTTCGGTTCCACTGATCGGAAGCTCGCTCTTAGCGTCTTTATCTGAAGCGTCTCCAAGATGCTTTGTCAAAACTTCACTGCTGATGCTTTCACTGCTGGAGTCGCTTTGCTTCCTGTCGCTTCGCGAACTCTGACTGCTTCATCTTTGGCGCTTCTAGACTAAAAGTAAAACTTCCTAACATGTAAGCTTATCTAAGAGAAACTTGTCTAGTTTATCAAAAATAATAAGGGAAATATTCTAAGAAGGGTTTTGGAATCGAATCAAAACAAATTATTTAACTTGATTCAAGTTCCCCCTTAACATTTTATCCCAACAATTTCCCCCTTTTTGATGATGCCAAAACCCGACGTCAAGTGCTTATACAAATCTAGAGAATTTTAGGCTAAGCATAAGAATCAGAGTGGGTTAGGCAAAACGCAATGTTAATGCAGTTATAGGCAGTTAACTGAAAGCGTATAAATAAATAAAGACAATGAGAAATTGTCTTTAAAGAAATGAAAGATATCATTATATTAGTGTGATGAAGAAGTGAATACAAATACAATAAGTATCTATTTGAAGCGTTTTCGAGGGACTGGAGGGATCATGCCATAGGCATTGTAGACTCTATCCTTGATGGCAGCTAGAGAGCGGTTAGGACGATCGTTCTGTTCAAGCCATTCTGCACATTCCTCGATCTCCTTTCTGATTGCCTCCTCATCAGGGATAGCGCCTCCAATGAGTGGAAGTTTGTAGCTCTCTTTCTTTGGCGGTTTGAGAGTTACTCCGTCTGCCAACTCCAAAATTTTGTTGAAGAGAGAGGCTTTGCAATAATCCATGTATGCAACGAAGCAGTCCATGGCGTACTCAGTGCGAAAGCCTTGCCAGTAGTAGAAGCGTTTGACGAACTTCACCTTGGCATCATTCCACTCCTCCTTGAGGTCAGCTGGAATAATCTCATCAACAAATTTGGCATTAAGAGCCTCATCCCTCAGCCTCTTTCTATCGTGTTCGTCCCTGGCAAACAACTGCTTCCTGCATTTCTCAAAATTGGTTGTTCGCAGGCCCTCGACAAAAATTCTCTTTCCTTCAAGCGCTTCCATCTTCAACAGATGAAGCGTCTGCTGTGAGTCAGTCACCACCTCTTCATTAATAACTTCATTCCTGCACTCCAACACTGCCTTATATTTTGCCATCACTTCCAGGCATTCCTTTTCAGCGGCGTTGGTCGGAGTGTACTTCAACAGATACCTACGGAGGTGGAAGTTCGTTTTGTGCGGCAAAATCACGTCCAACTCCTCCTGGAATTCGCGTTGTGCTCCAGCCTCCTTGGTCATCGTTGCGGGGTCAGTTTAATCTTCTTCTTGGGGTTGGTGTCAGCAGGTTCTTTGATCTTGTGCTTCTCTTTCTATGGCGCTGCTGACACTGCTTGATGGGGAGCGGCATCGATTGGCTCATCCAAGATGATCACCTGCTTCTCCGTTTCTCCTTTCTTCTGTTCTTCCACTATCTTGGAAGCGTCCTCTTTGGCCTTGGCTGATGTGGATTGACCACTTGTCGTCCCAGTCGCTTCCTCCTTTTTGGCAGCATCAAAAATAGGTTTGGAGGGAGCACACTGTACGTTGGCGTATTGGCTGCCAGCTCCTGGCAGAGTGATGTTCGGCTGATTAGGCTTCAATAGACCTTGTGCCAGGAGAGCGCCTAGGACTTGTGCTGAAAGGATTGGAGCTGGAGAGCGCGCATTGGTCAGAATGACCGACCGTTCCAAAGTTACGCAATACACGCGGAACTCAGATTTGACGAAAGCCGCTAGCGCCTCCACTTTGTTGGAGATGCCCTCCAGTGCAGTGGTTGGCACAACCTGGCTCGATCCGCTTTACGCTTCAGCCGCTACTTGGCCCAACATGGCCACTGCCTGCTTCCTTTCATTTTCAGAATCCGCGAGTTTCCTCTCCACGGATTCTAGCTTTGCATTGAGCTGTCGGGTGACAGAAGCCGCTTCGAATTTTTTGCTCTTGCCGCTTTAAGCTCTCTCTCCAGCTGAGCGACCTTGTCAGTGGTCGTGGAGAGTTCAGCTTCGACAACTTCGAGCTCTCTGTGGACACGCTCCCTGACATCCAACTCCGTAGTCAGCTTCAGCAATTCCGAACGTAAGGCTGAAATTTCCAGAAGTTGTGCCTTAACGGTCGAAAGCTCATCATGAGCTAATTCTACGTGCTCTCTCTCCTCAGCCAACTGCAACTCCACAGCTGCTGATTTCACCTTCAACTCTTCCACTGCTATGGCAGCAGTGGAAAGCTCCTCTGGCTTCTTCACCATCTCCTCCTTCAGTGCTATCAACTCTGTGATAGCAGTTGAAAGCTCGTCATCCACCTATTTCTTCTCCTCCTCAGCTTTAGAAAGCTGGCTCTCTTTCTCCTTTATCTCTCTATTCAGCTGGGCGCACTCACGCTCCACTTCATCGTGAGCAGTTTGAAGAACCGAGAGTTGTTCTTCACACACACTGACAGGGGCGCCAGCTGGTGTTAATGGAGTGAGTGTATAGGAGGGAACAAGCTCCTGGACCTTCCTCTCGATGCGCATCCACACCTCTGGCTCATCGATCAGGTCGTTGAAGTGTTCCAACTCAAAGCTGCTAAGGATCTAGGCCTCCTCCTTGACCAGCGCTTTGGGGTCGTTAGCTTACACCAACTGGCAAACTTTGTACACATTGGTGCCGCGGCTTCTGACGTACTTCAAGAAGCGTGAAGTAACCTCCAGCATGGATGGAGGTAGAGAGAATTCTCCAAAGAATTCCCTGATTTCCTCTTCAGCCCACAGGAGCTCTCTGTCAACAGTCCTCATTACCGGACTGGACGTTTTGGGAGATTGAGGCGGGGGCGCGTCAGCTTGGAGTTCCTCGTCTGCTGATAAGCTGGACGCTTCATCAGTGAAGTGGAGAGCGCTGATGCGATCAACATCCTCTCCTGGCACTTCAACTTCCTCTCCATCTTGTGCAGCTAGAGCACCGGCTTCCAAATCCGACTTAAATTCTTGTCAGAATCTGAATGTTGTAGGAGGAAACGGCGCTTTCCTCGTCATCTTCATCTATCATCCACGCTTCCCTGCCGTGGAAGGGACTGATTTCTCTGACACACGATGGCGCTTTGGCTTCTTTGGGCCTTTTCGACCCTTCTTCCTTCTCTTCTCCTCCTACTCCTTCAATATCAGCGCTTCGGCACTAGTATATTCAATGTCCGAAGTGGGAGGGGCGACCGTTCCAAACTCGTCGCCTGGAAGCGCCTTCGTGAAAAGCACACGAGTGTACTTGCTTTCCACGGGCCATCCTTGAGCTGGCCAGGACGCCTCCAAAAAATAGGAGATCCTCATCCCATACTTGAGTTTGCCAAGGAACTCAAGTTGGCCTTTGTGTTCCCCGTCATTCACTTCTCGGACGGCTTTGCTGGCCTCAACCAACTGCTTTACAAACCACGCTCTCCAATTGTAAGGCGTACGGTTAATCGCGGTATCACAGAGCGCCGACAGAAGATGAATCTTCTGTTCCGTGATGGTGGACCAGCTACCGGTGTGACAAAGTAGGTACTTTGTCACAATGTCGATCATGTTGTCGAAGGGCGGTCGAAGCGATGTTGCCTTAGACTGCTTGCGGATGAAGATGGCGCGTGGATCCGATGAGATGCGCCTGAACTCCTTCTGGATATCCGGATCTCCGGCAGACTCCGGATCTTCCCCAGAGTTAGGAATGGGGACAGAATCCTCGAATAGAGCATCGAGCTCTAGGGTTTCGTTTGGCACAAAAAACCATGCCTTGTTCATCGAACTGTTGTAGTGAGATTTTGGTAGTTAGGGTTTCCGAGTTCAAGTTGGAGAGGAACTCGACGACCCCTACCGGATTAATGTACTTGGGATGCTAGAAAAGAAGATTTTCCAGGCCGGAATTGAGGATTGCTCTCTTGATGATTCCGCCATCGGTCAGTAAATCACGATCGACATGAGCCTCCGTAAATACAAATTCTCCGTAGCGGCTTCTAGGAGCAGGTTGCCATTTTGCATTAACCATTTTGAATTTCTGAAAGGGAAAAAAAAATTCAGTAGAGAGAGTTCTATGAGTTGTAGAACTTGAATAATTTGCAAAAAAGACGAAAACGATGTATATGAAGGTGAGAGTGAAAAAGTTCTAATATATGCATAGATAATAAATATAGAGTATTAAAAGGTTAGTAGGGCGTCGTGTCTTAGTGAGTGGCTAAGATCATATTCCGGAAAATGAGTGAGTGGCTCTGATCGTGTATAGATCGTGCTTAACAGTTATTGATCGTGCGGTTAGGGAAAAAGTAATTCGAAATGTCCGACAGCCAAGATTAAAAGTTTTGGCGGTTCGGGAGCGCGAGTGAGAGGCACGCGCGAGTGGGTCTCGAGTCCTGTAACTGCAATAGTCTTTTCATTAAATGCAAAGATATCACACGCAAACTATACTTGAGTGATATCTTGCTTTATAGATATATAGCATATAAGTAAATTAATGAGAGATTAATTTCTAGAAAGATTCGAAATTTGGCTGATTGCCACGCTTCAAAAATTTAGACGAGAGCGTCTAATTCGGAAAGCGTCTGGATCAGCACTTTAATATTTTCGGTAGGTCACGCACATGGTTCTTGAAGACACTTTGCGTAGACTGACTTACTTAAATTGAAAGACACGAAAGGGAGACTTACCATTCAGTCAAAATTGTAAATGACTGATACCACGTTCTGACGATCCACGTACTCAAATGTTAAAGCTTCAGTTGAGGGACAGAACGTTCACGCTTTAAAAGTGTGAGAGCGTCTGTTCTCATCTAGGCACTTTCTCTCGAAGACGAAGTGCTTCCCCCTTAAACATAGCCTTGGACTATCTTTTAAAGAGAGTGTCAACTCTGTAGGGGTAGCACTCCACTTATGTTGAGAGATGAAGATAATGTAAAGTCCTCTTACTAGGGTAGGTCTTTCTCATGAATTCGTTAACATGAGATATGAGATTACAAAATCCACGAGGGGCCTGGTTAGGGATAAGTGTCTTCATAGATTTTAATGGAATGATATGAGTTGCCTCATGCTTTACTAGGGATATACCGTTTGGACATGAGATTCACATTATTCATGAAATATCTATGAATTTACTTCCTTACTATGGCAAACTATCTCATATTTTCATGAAGCGAGATTCTCGAGAATAGACACTAACCTTTGTAAAGTTGGTGCTTCACATTACTAAAAACAAATTAGGCTTTCACAATCAGCAGTGGTGAAGATCTCCAGCATGATTTGCGCTTCTGGCTCCATCTCCACCATGAAAGCTTGTGAGAAAATTGAGTGATAATCATTCAAGCAACTCCATACAATACGTCCCAAAAATTACGTACGCGTATGTTAACTTGAAGAGGATTATCAACTCAATGCTTTCATGTTTCTTCAGCAGAAAGGATTTAAGGAATTTGGGAGTGGAACTCAAGATTGTATCAAGCTCTAAAGCTTAAAAGATGGACTCTCAAGAGATCCACAAGGTACCACTTGTGCACCGCTCTGACAAGACGGAACAAGTTTTATGAATATCGTGGCAAGAGTAACAGCATTAATCAAATTAATCCGAGATTAACTCATCAAGGAAGAGCACTCAACCGCGCTTTCACAAAGCTGTGGAAGCGTGTAGAGGTCGATGCTCCTAAAGGGAACTTCATCCCTTCGGTTTAATTATCATCCCATGAAAAAGGGGAGATACAGTCTTCTCTTTCACACCTCCTGCAAAGACCGGTTCCCCCTTAACCAATGATCCCAACAATCTTTCCCATAAAGGAAAGTGTGAGAGTAGGTAGGGAACACGCTTTGCCTTCTCCACCTTTACTCCACCTTCTCCTCACCAGGGTCTAGCAACCCTAGTTCTAGACATAATTTGTTGAAGCGTGCTTGAGGAAGCGGCTTGGTGAGAATATCCACTTTCTGATCCTCAGTTGGAATCTTTTCGACCTTAACCTCTTTCTTCTCCACATGATCCCGAATAAAATGATGGTGAATTTCAATATGCTTACATTTTGAATGAAGCACGGGATTGTGGGTGATGGAAATTGTGCTTGTTTTGTCACAATAAATTGGAACCTCCGAACATTCCAGTTTATAGTCCTTCAACTGTTGCTTTAGCCAAAGGATTTGTGAACAACAGTTTCCCGCAGCCATGTATTCCGCTTCGGTGGTAGAGGTGGCAACACTAGTTTATTTCTTTGAGAACCATGAAACCAACTTGTTGCCTATGAATTGACACGTTCCACTAGTTGATTTCCTATCAACTTTGCATCCACCGAAATTGGCATCGGAGTAGCCACTAAGCGTGAGATCATCTTCCGCCGGATACCAAAGGCCTGAGTTGATGGTCCCTTTAAGGTATCGAAGAATGCGCTTAGCTCCCTCCAAATGGCTTTGCTTCGGATTGCTTTGAAATCTAGCACAGACGCCTACAGCACAAGTGATGTCGGGTCGGCTAGCTGTAGATATTGCAGAGAGCCAATCAACATACGGTAATCTGTAGCATTGACTGAATTGCCATCCAAGTCTGGATCTATCTTGAAGTTTGTGTTCATTTAAATTTTGAACACCAAACTTAGTGAGCATATCACGAGTGTACTTGGCTTGATTGATGAAGATTCCACGACTCGTTTGCTTTACTTGCAATCCCAAAAAGCATGTCATCAGCCCCATCATAGACATCTTATATTTTCTCTTCATCAAGCCCACAAATTTATCACTCAAGGTTTGATTTGGAGAGCCAAAGATGATGTCATCGACATAGATTTGTACCCAAAGCATGTCTTCACCGTCGTTGATCGTGAAGAGGGTTTGATCTACCTTCCCTTTTTGAAAGTCACTTTCAACTAGGAAGTTTGAAAGAGTCTCGTACCATGCTCTGGGTACCTGCTTGAGGCCATACACTGCTTTGATGAGCCGGTACACTTGATCGCTCTTTTCAAAACCTGGGGGCTGTTCGACGTACACTTCCTCCTTCAAATCTCCATTGAGGAAGACACTCTTCACATCCATTTGATACACGTTATACTTCTTGGATGCGGCATATGCAAGGAACATCCTGATGGCCTCGAGACGAGCAATAGGAGTGAAGGTTTCATCAAAATCGATGCCTTCCTCCTGGCAATAACTTTTCGTGACCAAGCGAGCTTTGTTGCGAACGATGTTACCGTTTTTGTCGGTTTTATTCTTGAAGACCCATTTGGTACCGATGACGCTTTGATGAGAAGGTCGATCCACTAGGTACTAAACGCCATTCCTTGCAAACTCATTTAGCTCATCTTACATGACAGTTATCCAATTTGAATCATTTAGAGCGTCATCCACCGATGAAGGCTCAGTGTTTGCTAGTAAGCAACTAAACAGGAAACTCTCACCATGGAATAAGGTACTTCTAGTCCTGACGCCCTGGCTGGGGTCACCTAAAACACCTTCTTGGGGATGATACCTCAACCACAGCTTCTTCTGTTGAAAGCCACCAATCATCCGCCTCGGAGCGTGGTGTGTGATCATCACCATTCCCTTGATCACAGACCACTGGACTGGATGGAGCTTCCTCACTGTTTGGAAGCAATGAGGTCAGAGGATCAACTATTCTGGAGTTTGGTTCCCCCTTATCAAGAGAGAGGTTATTGAGATCCTGCTCCATTGCTTCAACTCCGTCTTCAATTTCTTCTACTGAAGCGTCCGCCAGATCTACTTATTTCGAGACGGAGCGTGTGATTGGTCTGGAAGATTCAGGAGTCTCCAATACGCTTTCAGATCCAGCGTTCATGCTTTCAGCATTTACCTGTACCTGCGGAGTCTTGAAAGCAACTTCATCAAAAATAACATGTGGTGTTTCTTCCACAACAAGAGTTTGACAATTGTAGACCGATAAGCTTTGCTAAAGGAGAATATCCAAGAAATATTCCCATATCAGCTTTGCTGTCAAACGCTCTCAATTGCGTTTTACCGTTGTTGTGAATAAAACACTTGCAGCCAAAATATGTAAATGAGAGAGAATAGGAGTTCTCCCTTTCCATAATTCATATGGGGTTGTCGGCGTGTGTTGATTAGAGTGCGGTTCTGGGTATAGCATGTTGTGAAGGTTGCTTCGCCCCAGAACCTTTTTGGTAGTTGGGCATCCGCGAGCATTGAATATGCAGCCTCTTTGATAGTTCTGTTCCGGCGCTCTGCAACTCCGTTTTGTTGTAGAGTGCGAGCTGCTGAAGTCTGATGTAGAATTCCATTCTCTGTGTTATATGCTTCAATGAATGATTAAGGAATTATGTTCCTTTATCGGAGCGTATTTTTACCACATTCAATCCTTTTTCCACTGTCAACTGCTTTAGGAGCTTTGGAAGTTCCCGAAGCGTTTCTTTCTTTTTTAGTAGAAGAGTACCCACGTGTAGCATGAGAATCATCCATGACTACAAGAGCATACTTTCTCCCACTCAAGGTGACCGGTGAAATAGGACCGAAGAGATCCATGTGCAGGAGCTCTAGAATTCGGGATGAACCATGTCCCTCGACGCTTTGAAAGAACTTCTTGATCTGCTTGCCTTCTTAGAGGCTTGGCACACAATATCCTTGTTGAAGACTTCATTAGGAATACCTCAAATAAGATTCTTTCGGGAGATCTTGTTCATTGTTTTGAAGTTCAAATGGTTGAGGCGACGATGCCATAACCACCCAATCTCCGAGGTGCATCTAGCAATGAAGCCGGTTCTGACTTCGCAGTTGCTCCAGTTGGCTACATACACATTTTGCCTTTGAGTACCTGTAAGAACAACCTGCATAGACGCTTTGTTCTTGACAACACACTGGTTAGAGTTAAACTCTACCACGAACCCGTTATCACAGAATTGAGAAATGGAAAGTAAATTATGTTTGAGGCCTTGGACATATGAGACATAGGAAGTCTCATATTTCCAACGCAAAAAGTACCGTATCCGATGATGATGCCTTTTGCATTATCACCGAAAATTACATCTGGACCCAGCTTTATGATAAACTCATCGAGGAAGGATTGCTCACCCGTCATGTGATGTGAACATCCGATGTCTAGGTACCAAGCAGCTTCTTCCTCCTCTTGCCGTATTTTCGAGTTCGCCGCTTTGATCTAAGAGATCAACAATTTTTAGGTACCCAATTTGCATTGGGTTCCTTGATGTTAGTGGTTTGGAAACTGGAGTTGGATTCACCGAGAGAGTGACTCCTTTCTTGAGATCCTGAACGAACAAATAGAGATTTGTTTAATAGGAAAACCCGGCGTAATCGTGTGTGTAATAGTGAAAGCGCTTACGGTTTCTCCTTCTCTGAGAGCATGAAGGAGTGCTTTCACTTTGTGGTAAAATGATCGATGAGATTTTGATCATGAAGTTATGTGAAGCATCGGGATAAAGCGAACTTGAGTTCCTCCATGAGATGTGAAGTTATTCAAGTCAGCTTTATGCTCTTGTTGACGCTTCGAAATTGTCAAAGACTGGACACGCTTTGAATTACGTTAGAACGTTTAAGCTTTCCAGTCTTTGATTTTCTCATAGCATCAGGTCGAACCTTCGAAGGCACTTGGAAGC
>CM038117.1:18266033-18406231 GCA_001642375.2 Mentha longifolia
TAAGCATGTCGAGTGTACAAATGCTATTGTACTCAAAGTAGCACTTGAAGCTCTTTTGAATGTACGTGGATTAATTATATCCAAGTTACGTGGACACGGGTATGATGGAGCCATCAATATGCGAGGATAGTTTACTAGATTAAAGTCTCTAATTTTAAAATTAAATAACACGACATATTATGTTCATTGCTTTGCTCACCAGCTTCAACTCACTTTGGTAGCAGTTGCAAAAAATCACATTTGTATTTGTGAACTTTTTCTTTTGATAACTAATGTGGTCAATGTGGTTGGACGTTCATGCAAATGGAAAGACAACTTACGAGAACAACAAGCTGCACAAATCATTGAAGCATTGGAAAATGAAGAAATTATTAGTGGCTGAGGATTGAATCTAGAAAGCACTCTTGCTCGTCTCTCATTACAATACTATCGTGATTAATATATTTGGTTCTATAATAGGTGTGCTACGTACTGTTGTGGAAGAAGGAATTCTATCTAATTAAAGGGGTGAAGCTTCATGTTTAGTAAGATACATGTTATCTTTTGACTTTGTATTTGATTTGCACTTGATGAAATATACCTTGTGAGGTGAATAACAAATGAATCGTGCGAAGATCAAGATATAGTGAATGTCATGGCTTTAGTAGATACTTCTAAAAAAATACTTCAATCAATTAGAGATGATGGACTGAGTTCTTTGGTGAAAGATGTATAAACATTTTGTGCAAAATACAAAAATAATGGTGCATGATATTGATGCTTTTTTTATATTTGAGTAGCAAAAGATTGAATCGAAAACTGGAAAATGAAGAGATGACAAACTCGCATCGCTATCATGTGGAAGTATTTAATATTGCTTGAGTTGAATGGCCGATTCAATGAGGTAAATACTGAATTGCTGCTATATGTTGCTTGCTTGAACCCATCCAACTCTTTCAAAGCTTTTGATAAAATAAAAAATTAAAAAAAATTACAAAAAAAATAAAGAAAAATAGTCAAACTTGTTGAATTTTATCCAAATGATTATTGAGGCATTGAACTTTTGGCTTTGTCAGCCCAACTCGAAAATTTTGTGTTAGATGTGCATTCAAGAATAGATATCTCTGATGTAAGAGGGCTCGAGGATCTAGCGAAAAATTGATTGGGAAAAGTTTGGAGTATCCGTTGGTTTACAAGCTTATAATTTTAGCATTAGTACTACCAATTGCAATGAGTACTTATGCAAAAAGAGCCTTCTCGGCTATAAAAATTGTGAAGAATCAGCTTTGCAACCAAATGAGCAATGAATGCTAATTTGATAGTCTATATTGAAAATAATATATTTCCTAATGATTTCATAGGTTTCAGAAAATGGCCAATCGCCGTAGCCAACTGTAAATTAGATTTTAATGGATTATGAGAATGATACTCCCTCCATCTACTACGATCTTTAGAATATTTACTTTTTTTGGTAGTATGCCCCATAATACATTTAACACTTTAATACAATTAAAATATAAAATGTGACCATAATTATTTCACTTTAACAATTTAATTTATTAATATATCATCAAAACACACTAAACTCTGTGCCGAAATTTTTGGATCTAAAATCATGGACGTAGGGTAGTATATTTTGTTATAAAATTTTACGTTTTATATTTTTATTATAATTTCGACCCCTTACCTAAAATCATACATCGTTCACGTCACTGAGCCTCACTCTCTCTGATAAGGATTCAATCCTTATCAAGCAACCATGAACGAGATGTTCACGCCGGGAAGAACAAAAGGTAGACGCAAGATCGAGCTCGTCGTTCACGCCAAGAAACTTGGGCAGAAAGTAAAGGAAAACTAAGAAAAAACTAAGAAGTAAAAGACGATAAATTAAAATAGGTTTATTTCTGTAATATCCCGACTTTCCAAAAACATGAAAATTTAAAATTTTTGATTATTACTTAAGAATTCTTATATTTGATAAGACTTTTAAAGTTATAGAATTGTATTAGAGAATGTTAAGAACGATTATATTATTCGCTACGACAAAGAAGAAACATATTATATATATATTCGTTTAAGTTAGTTGGAATTTTAATTCGTGTTGTAGATTTCAAAATATTTATATACATAAATTTATCGATAAATTCTTCATACGATTAGTCGTAATATAGAAAGTCGAGTTTAGTGAGATAGTCGAATACCAGGTATGTCGAATATGAACTAAGATTATAAATCTTGTGATTGATTGTAGATTAGTAAACGTGGGCTTTGGATATTCAATTACTTAAGAAAAACTTGTCCTAGTTTTGAACCCACATCATATTCTCTTATTATGAAGGCCCATGAATACTAGCCCATTTTCTCAAAGCCCATAAGTATTTCATCAGGAAGTTGTAGGCGGCGGTGATGATTTGAGATATTTCACTCTAGCAGATCACCATCCCCAAAACTTTACCAATGCTACAGTAAACACTCGCATGCAACAGAGATAGGATCGAAAAAGAGGATAGAGAGAGAGAAGAAAGGAAATCGTAGAGGAAGAAAAGATAGAGGAAGGAGAAGAAGAAAAATCAAAGAAGAGAAGCCTGAAATCTGCCTCAGAATTGTTCCATTCCAAACCAGCAGATACACAATCGAACCCCAACCCATTTGCAGTAAGAAACTTTCCATATTTTTTTTAAGTATTCTCCAAAAGAATCAAGCTATACAAGATCTTAATTCCTCTACTGCAGATTACACAGGAGAAGAGGGATTCCTTCACAATTAAAATATCTACCTACTGAATCTTATCACTAAACAAGTAAGGGCTTCCATCTCCACTCTTGCTAGCAATCTTATGAATTTAAAATACGTAGGAACCATGTCGAAATTTATCAAATTATTCCCTTCCAACATCTACTGAAACTTATATAGATTATATAGATTCCGACCGGTTAGTTATTTACATATTCGTTCCTTTCTTATATCTTTATTAATTCCACTTAATCCTTTCACGAATAGAGAAATATACTTGAGGAACGAGCTATAATATAAATGGTCTTATATTAGGAATAAGAATGGATTGACTCTCCATCTCTTCAACAAAAGACTTAGATTCTTATAATTAATTTAATAAAAAGGCAATCAATCGGACTTAACTATTAACCGAACTAAACCTTACATCGAAAGATCAACTAGAAGGGATATAGAATCCTAAAGCCTCGAAAATCTAGAGTTAGAAACATATTTATGTTGAAATAGAAATTACATATTTCTATAAGATTCAAACCTTTGCTAAATAAATGAACTTTGCTTCCTAAAGGTCAAGGACAAGGTAGGAATCAAGGGACTTGAAGGAGAACTAAGAATCAATCAGACACTTGTATAATCAGGTGGGCGTTATTTTCCTAAGCAAAGTATAATTTTGCTATAATGAAGCATGTTTTGACATGAAATGCAAGTTTCTACGATTATTCATGCATAAAATATTTGTATGTTTCCTATCTGTGTTGGTTCGCCAATGACGATCGGCTCTGTGCTAAGTAATAGTTGTTAGCCAGAGAGTGTACACGAAGTTGTAAACTGTGTGCCCGGGAGGTGAGGGCCGGTTTACGAGATTAGTTGCGACCGTGAGAGGTGGCCAACTTTCACGGCGCGAGAGAAACAGATATGGATAATACGTTAAGGATGCGAAAGGGGTTGTACATCCACACAGCTGTGAACAAAATGTGATTTTAGTATGCATGAGTTATTTTCCTAAAACCTTATGCAATACTGATGAATGAATGAATAATAAATGATTTATATACGTTTTGGACATAACCCACGGGGTACATCAAGTACTCAGCCCTGCTCGTGTTTCCAAAAACTTGTAGGTTGAGCGAGGTGGTGACGGCGGCTGTGTTGAGAGAGAATGTTACTCTTCTTTTTGAACTTTGGTGCAGAAAGAGATATATATCTTCATATATGTATCTATGTTGGTTTAACTCTTCCGCTGTACGCTTGAACTCATTTTTCTATAGTTGTCTGTTCTTCTTTCGTTATGAATAGCTATATAGCCTTATAAGGATTCACCTTTTGAAACTCGTGTAACATATTTGAATCCTAAGCTACTTCGTTCCTTGTAAATATTCGTTTCTCGAATATAAGATGTTGTTACTTTTCTTTCGGTAACAAATTCTAGATGCTTCTTGTGAAACTGATAGTTATTATTCGTTTGAATTCTTTCGATTGATTGGCATTTGTTCGAATAGAGGTTTTATATGCTCGTACCCTTCCGTACCTTCTCTTGTTATCTTCTTCTTTCCTTTTTCCGTTTCTTTATACCAAACCCAAGTCACGCCCGACTAAACTTCCTTTCCTTCGAGAGTCGGGACGTGACAGAGTGGTATCAGAGCATGGTTATTTGTTCGCTCTGTTCCAAATTCCTTCAAGTATAGTCTAGTTTGATTCACTAGACTAGTTAGAGATTCGACTGTAACTCTCAACACGCCTCCACTCCACGCTCAACAGAAAAGCTGGTATGAAATTTAAGCATGTGAAACTTGCATTTGTTATCGAGAAGTTTTGAGGTTGAAGCAAAGGAGAATGGATATTTATGAAGTTATAAAGTTTTTGTTTTATCAAATTTTGAGAATTTGAAATAGCATGATTTTTGTAATGTATCATAGTTTATTGATGGTCAAGAGAAATGATAGTTTACGTTAGTCTCATGAGCCTAATTAACGAGAATATAGAAGCATAAAGAATTTTCTAATGCTATAGTGTTAGAATAGTAGGAGAATTATATGGAGTGAGTTTCTTGACTTTCTTGAGAAGAACATTAGAAAGTTTCGTAAAAGACGACATGGTGTGACACGATGGAAATGGCAAGGCGAGTAGTTGAGCAACGAAAGAACCTAACTCTCAAACTCAATACATTATCATCTACTTCAATGTTTCCTTACTTCATAGGATAGATTATTTATAGGCTATAAGTAAAAATACATTCACAAAAATATAAGAGAGGTGATTGAAATCAGCAAAAACGATTTTCCAGTTTCTGCCCTATCTTTGAACGCTTATAAATCTCGGGATACTTGGATTCAGAATGACCATAAGATGTTTCCAGAAACGTAATTGAGCTGACTTTCCAACGCACCTGGCCGTTTGTGATTCAGAGTTGTAACGAAAGACTTATGAGCAATACAGTAAAGGGTTGCAGAATAGGACTGTTCAGCGAAATTGAACTACATCAGTCCTATTTTCATTTAGAATAATTGTGAGATCGATTGTCGTTTTACATTAATATAAAAGGAAATTTTATTAAGTACTATATGGTATTCACGAACTTATTTATGGGATGTTTAAAGTGTATACTCTACTAAGTTGGAACAACAAGGTTCTAACCATAATATTTTTTTTAATGGCAGAATGCAACGACGAGGAGTAGGACGACCTAGAAGAGAGAGACCGGGTAGAGAAGGGAGAAATCATGAAGACGAGAGAGAACATGTACCACAACCACAACCACAACCACCATCACCACCGCAGAGAAGGATTGAGGAACTCTTCCTCAGACAAAACCCTCCAACTTTTATGGAATTGGAAAACCCGAAGATGCTGAAAATTGGGTTCGTGCTATGGAGCGTATCTTCAACTTTTTACGTTGCAATGACCAAGAACGTCTAGCTTGTGTTGTTTTCCAGCTTTCTGGAGCTGCAGACTTCTGGTGGGAAGCCAAGAGAAGAACATTAACTCCCCAACAACTAGAAACGTATACTTGGGAGAGGTTTAAAACGGGACTGTATGATAAATACATTCCAAAAGCTTTTAGAGTCAAGAAAGAGGCTGAGTTTTATAGCTTGAAGCAAGGGAAAATGTCAGTGACAGATTATGATCGAGTATTTAGTGAGCTTTCGAGGTATGCTCCACACATGGTGGATACAGATGAGAAAATGGCTGATAAGTTTCGATCAGGTTTGAGGCATGAAATCAATATGTCATTAGCTAGCCATGCAAAGTTATCTTATGCGGATTCTTTGAATCGAGCCTTAGACATCGAAGCCGCGATGCCGGAGGAACGAAAAGCACCTGTACCAGTGCCAGCACAACCTCCAACATTTTCACAGAACTACAAAGGGAAACGTAAGTGGGAGGATTATCGTGGCAACAATCGGCAACCTACTCAGAATTTTCAGAGGCCGGGACAAGGAAATACACCGCAAGGACAGGGGCGACAATTTGTTCCCAGACAAGGAAACAACCAAGGAAATAACCAGCAAAGTCGACCGTTTATTCCGCCATGTCCTAAGTGTAATAAGAATCACAAAGGTCCATGCCTAGCAGGAAGCACTGGATGTTATAATTGCGGGAAACCTGGCCATTTTGCTAAAGATTGTCGAAAAGGGCCACAAACTACTCAAACTAGACCGAACTACCAAGGTCAGTACCGACAGAATCCCCAACCTCTAAGAGCTATTCAAGGGCAAAAGCAACCACTACAACTTCAATATCAGCCCCAAGACACCAGATCTTTTTCTCTCAATCCTAAGCATGATGCAAAGAACAAGGGAAACTTGGCAGGTATGGGCATACTTCTTGGTATACCTGTCATTTTATTATTTGATACTGGAGCTTCCCATTCTTTTATTTCTAGTGCATGTTGTGATACTTTGGATTTGAAACCAGTGAGAACCGATCATGAAATGAAGGTAATCACACCTACTGGAGGAATCTTAACCACTACCTATACATGTTCGAACCTAGAGCTAGAAATTGGGGCAAATAAAATCACAACGAATAACTTGAATGTTATGCCAATGTGGGATACTGACATAATTTTGGGAATGGATTGGTTAAGTGAGAATTATGCTACTATTCTTTGTAGTGAAAGGAAAATTTCCTTCCAAATCCCCGGAAAAGAACCTACGAGCTTTCATGGAATTAAAATGGGTAGGGTGACACCTATTATTTCTGCTTTACAAGCTAAGAAAATCATGAAAGCAAAAGATTGCCAGGCATTTCTCGTTTACCTGAACGAGAAGGTTAAAACTGAGAGAAAAATAGGAGATATCCCAATAGTGAAAGACTTCGAAGACGTATTTCCCGAAGAATTGCCAGGTTTACCACCAAATCGACAAGTAGAATTTACCATCGACCTGGAACCAGGATCAGCCCCAGTGTCGAAGGCTCCATACCGGATGGCTCCAAAAGAATTACAAGAACTAAAAATCCAGCTCCAAGAACTATTAGACCTAGGTTTCATTAGACCTAGTGTATCACCTTGGGGAGCACCCGTGTTATTTGTAAAAAAGAAAGATGGTACCTTGAGAATGTGTATAGATTATAGAGAGTTAAACAAGTTAACACTCAAAAATAAATATCCTCTTCCTAGGATAGATGACTTGTTTGACCAACTCAAAGGAGCCAGTGTATTCTCAAAGATAGACTTGAAGTCTGGATATCATCAACTTAGAATTCGACTTGAGGATGTACCTAAAACAGCTTTCCGAACAAGATATGGGCATTATGAATTTTTAGTGATGCCATTTGGTCTGACGAATGCTCCAGCAGTATTTATGGATTTGATGAATCGAGTATTTCACCCATACTTAGACAAATTTGTCATAGTATTTATAGACGATATACTCATTTATTCAAAAAGCAAGAGAGAGCATGAGGAACACTTAAAGATAGTCTTAGAAACACTACGAATCGAGAAACTTTTTGCCAAATTTAGTAAGTGTGAATTTTGGTTGAAAGAAGTAGTATTTCTTGGGCATATCGTATCGGCAGAAGGAATTAAAGTAGATCCTGCGAAAGTGGAAGTCATGCATGATTGGAAATCGCCAACTAACCCGCATGAAATAAGAAGTTTCTTAGGTTTAGCTGGATATTACCGAAGATTCATTGAGGGATTTTCAAAGATAGCAAGACCGATGACACAATTACTGAGAAAAGGAATCAAGTTCAAGTGGACTGAAGAATGTGAAGAAAGCTTTCAAGAGCTCAAGAAAAGATTAACCACTGCACCAGTTCTAGCGGTGCCTGAACCGAATAAGGGATACGTAGTGTACACCGATGCATCGAAGAATGGGCTCGGTTGTGTGTTGATGCAAGACGGAAGAGTAATAGCATATGCATCTCGACAACTTAGGCCACACGAACTAAACTATCCCACTCATGATTTGGAATTAGCAGCAGTTGTACATTCTTTGAAAATATGGAGACATCATCTATACGGAGTTAGGTGCGAAATTTTTACTGACCATAAAAGCTTGAAATATTTCTTTGAGCAAAAAGATTTGAATATGAGACAAAGAAGATGGCTCGAGTTAGTAAAAGATTACGATTGTGGTATTAATTACCATCCGGGCAAGGCTAATGTGGTAGCCGATGCTTTGAGTCGAAAAAGTCAGTCAAAATTGGGTTATTTTCTCACTCAGGAGGAGAAACTCATTCAGGATTTTGAGAGATTGAAATTGGAAGTAATTTATCCACCTGAGACGGTAGAAAGTTGTGTTGCAGCAATTGTAGCCACACCAAACCTAAGAGAAAGAATTGTGACTGCACAGCGAAGCGATGAAACTTTGGAGAAGTTACGCCTCAAAATAAGATCTGAATATATGAAGGGTTACCATGAAGCAGCCGACAATGCAATAATGTTTGAGGGAAGAATATGTGTTCCCAATGATGAAAAGCTAAGAAACGAAATCTTGAGTGAAGCGCATGAAACTCCTTACACAGCGCACCCAGGAAGTACTAAGATGTACCAGGATTTGAAACAAAAATTCTGGTGGGATGGGCTAAAGAGAGACGTAGCCTCATTTGTCGAGCGATGTTTGACATGCCAACAAGTAAAAGTTTTACATCAAAGACCTTATGGTAAACTACAACCATTGGAGATTCCGGAATGGAAATGG
Organism: Mentha longifolia; assembly: GCA_001642375.2. NCBI lineage: Eukaryota > Viridiplantae > Streptophyta > Magnoliopsida > Lamiales > Lamiaceae > Mentha > Mentha longifolia. The sequence goes on from CM038117.1 coordinate 18,274,895, forward strand.
GAACATATAACGATGGATTTTGTAACAAGCCTACCTAAGTCGAAGCGAGGAAACACTGCCATATGGGTTATTGTAGACCGACTTACAAAATCAGCTCATTTCTTACCTATTATGATCACCTACGGATCCGATAAGTTGGCACAAATTTACATCCGTGAGATTGTACGCCTACATGGAGTTCCTATTTCAATTACATCAGATAGAGATTCAAGATTTACATCTAGATTTTGGATCAGCTTACAAAGAGAGTTGGGTACGAAACTTAACTTCAGTACAGCTTTCCACCCTCAAACAGATGGGCAATCTGAACGAACAATTCAAACATTAGAAGATATGCTCAGAGCAATTATTCTAGATCAAGGTGGAAATTGGGAACATGTTTTGCCTCTGATAGAATTTGCGTATAATAATAGTTATCAAGCAACTATTGGCATGGCGCCTTATGAAGCTCTTTATGGGAAGAAATGTAGGTCGCCACTTTATTGGGATGAAGTGGGCGAAAAGAGGATTCTAGGGCCTGATACTGTGGAAGAAATGATTGAGATTGTTAGAAAAATCAGGCAACGAATACAAGAGGCCCAAAATCGACAGAAGTCTTATGCTGATACACGTCGAACGGAATTATGCTTTGAAATAGGAGATAAAGTGTTTCTTAAGGTATCCCCTTCTAAAGGAATAACTAGATTCGACGTAAAGGGTAAACTTAAACCCAGATTTATAGGGCCTTATGAAATCTTGGAAAAAATTGGCCCAGTAGCCTACAGGTTGGCATTACCACCTAGTTTTGGGAATATCCATAACGTTTTTCATATCTCACAATTTAGGAAATACGTGTTTGATCCTAAACATGTAATCCAACAAAGTGATATAATCCTAAATGATGATATGAGTTACGAGGAAAAACCCGAAGCAATTCTTGATCGAAAGGAACAAGTTTTAAGAACGAAAACAGTATCTCTAGTAAAAATCCTATGGAGGCACCATGGATATGAAGAGGCTACTTGGGAGCTCGAAGACAAAATGAAAGAAAAATATCTAGAACTATTCTCGCAAGGTATGTAAATTTCGGGACGAAATTTCTTTAAGGGGGGTAGGATGTAATATCCCGACTTTCCAAAAACATGAAAATTTAAAATTTTGATTATTACTTAAGAATTCTTATATTTGATAAGACTTTTAAAGTTATAGAATTGTATTAGAGAATGTTAAGAACGATTATATTATTCGCTACGACAAAGAAGAAACATATTATATATATATTCGTTTAAGTTAGTTGGAATTTTAATTCGTGTTGTAGATTTCAAAATATTTATATACATAAATTTATCGATAAATTCTTCATACGATTAGTCGTAATATAGAAAGTCGAGTTTAGTGAGATAGTCGAATACCAGGTATGTCGAATATGAACTAAGATTATAAATCTTGTGATTGATTGTAGATTAGTAAACGTGGGCTTTGGATATTCAATTACTTAAGAAAAACTTGTCCTAGTTTTGAACCCACATCATATTCTCTTATTATGAAGGCCCATGAATACTAGCCCATTTTCTCAAAGCCCATAAGTATTTCATCAGGAAGTTGTAGGCGGCGGTGATGATTTGAGATATTTCACTCTAGCAGATCACCATCCCCAAAACTTTACCAATGCTACAGTAAACACTCGCATGCAACAGAGATAGGATCGAAAAAGAGGATAGAGAGAGAGAAGAAAGGAAATCGTAGAGGAAGAAAAGATAGAGGAAGGAGAAGAAGAAAAATCAAAGAAGAGAAGCCTGAAATCTGCCTCAGAATTGTTCCATTCCAAAATCGAACCCCAACCCATTTGCAGTAAGAAACTTTCCATATTTTTTTTTAAGTATTCTCCAAAAGAATCAAGCTATACAAGATCTTAATTCCTCTACTGCAGATTACACAGGAGAAGAGGGATTCCTTCACAATTAAAATATCTACCTACTGAATCTTATCACTAAACAAGTAAGGGCTTCCATCTCCACTCTTGCTAGCAATCTTATGAATTTAAAATACGAGATTTAAATCAATTCTAATAACTAGGATTAATAATATAAATCCTAGATAATTCCTACAACGTAGAAAACTTGACACCGTAAAATCGAAAGCTTATAGATGGAAATCTAGGTAATATACATCTACGAAGAAACAATTAGAAATATAAATAAAGGGGGAACTTTGCCTCCCCTGCTACTGCCTACGTTAAACAAGAACGAGGGAGGGCTTTGCCCTCGCTGCCGTCGGTAGTGTAGAAGAGTACGGCGGCGGCGGCACTGAATTGTTGTCGGCCGTGAGTAGTAGCTGCCGTAGAAGTCGACGACGGTGTCGGGCTAGTGCGACGATGACGAGGAACAGGGGCGGCAAGGACTCGATAGTAATGATGCGGCGCCGGTTACGCTGCTGAGAATAATGGTGGCGTTCCATCTCCAAGACATCGGAACAGGGGCCGGCAGCATAGTGGTCGAAATTGAGAGAGAAAAATTGAGGGCTTACAGTTTGGAGCTTGTCCCTCCAGTTTATAATAGTTATAGAGAAGGGGGAGATAGAGAGTGAGGTACTAGTGGCGATGGCGGCGACAGCCAGTTGGAGGTGAACCGCCGGAAATTATATTAGAGAGAAGGGAGTGTGGCGTGCGTAGAAAAAAAGGGGAGGAGGAAGACAGCATCCCTCTACTGTATGTGTGCTGTCGAAAATGGAGTGTTGAGCAACTTTAATACTTTCTCTTTGGGCTTTGGTTTGGGCTGGATTTAATTCATAAATAGTATATATATAGGTTCAAATTCTACTTTGGGGACCAAATGGTGTAGAAAAAGACAAGACCACAATTAATGTTAATAGTATAGTCTATCCGGCTAAGAATTAGAGTTGCAACCCAACCATTAGTTAATATAATTAAATCCTTGAAAATTTTGTTCAAATAGTATTAAGCTATTACTGAACATACTCCAATTTAGTTAAATCATAATTTGGAGCCTATGATATTGTAGTAAAATTGGAAAATTTAGTATTCCACACGTGAGCCGTAATAATCTATATCAAGTGTTATCTCGTGTAGTAAAATTCTTGATTCCATCATTAATTTGAGTTATCAACCGTAAATAGATTTCTTAACCAGATAAGATAAATGCTTACCATTATTATTGATACATGAACACTGAGATAGATTCCCGTTGGGTGTTGGAGCAGTGTTGTCATAGACTACTCGTATTATAGTTCGCTTTCAAGAATATTCCTTCCTGTACATTCTCTCTCGGCTCGCTGCCGAAGAGCATCTTCCCACGCCGTATGTCCTGATCTTGCCATCTATGACAAAAATTTAAATAAGTATAAAGATCCAAGTGGTAATAATCATAGTATATAGCATAAAAATAAAATCAAAGTATAAATAATAAATTATCTTACTTGTCTAACAATATTTCTATACTTTATAATTTGTTTCATACTCCAATATATACCTTATCCAAATAATTAAAATATAAAGTGTCGTTAGTTTCTATCGTCTCAAAATCATTCTAAATAAACATAAAACTGTTATTGTTCGATAAATATTATTGTTGAGGACTGAGTTTTGGGATTAGTTCAAATGGAGATATGGAGTTCTCATTGAACTAATCGAACACTTTAGCTGATGCTTGTCTAATCGAGAACCTAGAGAGTTTTTGGAGAATTTAAAATACGTAGGAACCATGTCGAAATTTATCAAATTATTCCCTTCCAACATCTACTGAAACTTATATAGATTATATAGATTCCGACCGGTTAGTTATTTACATATTCGTTCCTTTCTTATATCTTTATTAATTCCACTTAATCCTTTCACGAATAGAGAAATATACTTGAGGAACGAGCTATAATATAAATGGTCTTATATTAGGAATAAGAATGGATTGACTCTCCATCTCTTCAACAAAAGACTTAGATTCTTATAATTAATTTAATAAAAAGGCAATCAATCGGACTTAACTATTAACCGAACTAAACCTTACATCGAAAGATCAACTAGAAGGGATATAGAATCCTAAAGCCTCGAAAATCTAGAGTTAGAAACATATTTATGTTGAAATAGAAATTACATATTTCTATAAGATTCAAACCTTTGCTAAATAAATGAACTTTGCTTCCTAAAGGTCAAGGACAAGGTAGGAATCAAGGGACTTGAAGGAGAACTAAGAATCAATCAGACACTTGTATAATCAGGTGGGCGTTATTTTCCTAAGCAAAGTATAATTTTGCTATAATGAAGCATGTTTTGACATGAAATGCAAGTTTCTACGATTATTCATGCATAAAATATTTGTATGTTTCCTATCTGTGTTGGTTCGCCAATGACGATCGGCTCTGTGCTAAGTAATAGTTGTTAGCCAGAGAGTGTACACGAAGTTGTAAACTGTGTGCCCGGGAGGTGAGGGCCGGTTTACGAGATTAGTTGCGACCGTGAGAGGTGGCCAACTTTCACGGCGCGAGAGAAACAGATATGGATAATACGTTAAGGATGCGAAAGGGGTTGTACATCCACACAGCTGTGAACAAAATGTGATTTTAGTATGCATGAGTTATTTTCCTAAAACCTTATGCAATACTGATGAATGCATGAATAATAAATGATTTATATACGTTTTGGACATAACCCACGGGGTACATCAAGTACTCAGCCCTGCTCGTGTTTCCAAAAACTTGTAGGTTGAGCGAGGTGGTGACGGCGGCTGTGTTGAGAGAGAATGTTACTCTTCTTTTTGAACTTTGGTGCAGAAAGAGATATATATCTTCATAAATGTATCTATGTTGGTTTAACTCTTCCGCTGTACGCTTGAACTCATTTTTCTGTAGTTGTCTGTTCTTCTTTCGTTATGAATAGCTATATAGCCTTATAAGGATTCACCTTTTGAAACTCGTGTAACATATTTGAATCCTAAGCTACTTCGTTCCTTGTAAATATTCGTTTCTCGAATATAAGATGTTGTTACTTTTCTTTCGGTAACAAATTCTAGATGCTTCTTGTGAAACTTATAGTTATTATTCGTTTGAATTCTTTCGATTGATTGGCATTTGTTCGAATAGAGGTTTTATATGCTCGTACCCTTCCGTACCTTCTCTTGTTATCTTCTTCTTTCCTTTTTCCGTTTCTTTATACCAAACCCAAGTCACGCCCGACTAAACTTCCTTTCCTTCGAGAGTCGGGACGTGACACCGACATCGACAACGAGCAGCTCCGGGAGATAAAGTACACGGAGGCAGTGGCGCGTGAGATCGTGAGGATTAGAGCGCCGTTTACAACAGGAATGAGTTTGTACCAAGCCTGTCTCAATCAATATTAAGGCCCTATGCTTATTATAAAAATCGGCCCCTAATTTTTTTAAATATCACTTAAAAAATAATAAAAGATGAGAGAGAAACAAATTATCAAAGAATAAAAAGAGATAAAAACAAAATAAAGAGGAGTGGTTATATGATTTCTATTTACAATTTTATTCCTACAGTACTCATAATATTATCAACTTTTTTATAGAACTTTATTTTATGATTTGAGGCGATTCAGATCATCTATTGCAATTTCTTATTTCATCTCCTATTGTAACGACGGATGGTCGCCACATATTATGAATATTTTCGAAATAAACAATTTTTGTTTATAGAAACCTTTAATTATTGCTTGTTTAGGAAATATTTATGACATGAAGATTATCCGGCATTGCAATAAAAATACAATACAAAATGATAATAGAGGATCGCAATCGATTTTGGGTCCCATTATTTTGTGGGGCCCTGTTCTGAAGAACTTCTTGAGCCCCTGGTTTGTACTCATCAATGGTGATGAGATTGTGGAACTTGTGAAGTTAATTTTAAAAAAAAAAAAAAAAAAGTAAAACCAAAGAAGATATCGTTAGGGGATCTATTAGTACTGGAAAATTCGATTATAGCACCGGCTGCATAACAGCCGGCAAATCGTGGCGCTACACGTGGACAATGTCAAAAGTCATATAAGTTGCTAATAAAAAAAAAATCAAAATTGGAGAAGGTGGTTTTAATGGGTGGTTTTCTGAATTGGTGGTCCCACCTGTCCCTTTCCCCATCTACATAGCCTAGTCCACATGTACTATGTCATAAATTTAATCGACTTTAACTTAATTTGATTTCACTTTTTAACCTTTTATTTGCATTTTAATTTTTTTTTTTTAAAGGATTTACGTTTTAATTATTGGTTGTGAAGATTTCGTTTCTCTTTATAAATAAAAAATAAAAAAATTACCACTTAGTTTAAGCCCATTCATTAAACTAAGTAAAAAGGCACGCTTTTTTTTTTTTTTTTAATGTCCTTTTGCACATTTTTTTTATGCAATCCAATGTAAGTTCTCTTTATTGTCTTACATGATTAATCTATATCATCGTGCCTAAATGAAATTATATTCAACTATCTATTTATGGTGTTTATCTTTTATTTTTCTTTATTATTTGTACTACCTCCATACGGGATTTATTAAAAAAAAAAAAATCAAAATTCATAATATTAGAAAATTTGGGGAAAATATAAAATGTATTCAATATTTTCCCACATTTTTACATGTTCTTTATGATGGATAATTTTGTTTAGGCAGGAGAAAAACAAATTCCCGAACACTTTTTATTTTACATTTTCATTCCAAATCATAGTAGTAATATTTTTCACCCACTTGGAGTGATGATATTTTTCTATATATGAAGTCTCTTTCTCGCCTTAAAACAAAGTAGAATTTTTGTCAAAAAGTTATTTAACTTATTATCATATTGATTTTATTTTTCATTTATATTTATCTGAAATTTAGTTTCGTTAATATAAATGAATGATTTTAATTATTAAAACTCATGGCATATCTCTTACCGTGCACGAATACTAGTTATTATTAAAAAAAAAAAAAATTATTATTATTATTATTATTATTATTATTATTATTATTATTATTATTTAACTCAATTACTCACTAATCAACTTCATTCGTGACAATTCGGCGGATAATTAGTGAAGCGGAAATGATACTATTAAGGAACCGACCCCATATTAGTCAAGTAGTGCTAATGACATTCAATTTCTCACGATTACTCACTAATCCACTTATTTAATGTCTATTCGGTGGATAATTAGTGAAATAAGAAGGAAAATATTCAGATTTTTTTTAAGTCAATAAAAATATATATAATAATGATACAATAATGATGAGAAGGATTAATAATAAATACAAATATAATCATAATAATAATAATTATAATATTGTAGAGTGAATGGGCTCAGCGGCCGTTGTACGTAGTTAAGCGGCCGCTCTGTAATACTCCATTCATTTGGTATTTCTATTATTAACATGTGATTTAGAATTCCTATTATTAACAGTAGTATTAATAATAATTATCATTTTATATGTAATAATATTAGTGGCGGTGGCTTTAAGTGCCACGTTCATTTCATTTCAATTAAAAGCCATATGATTTTTATAAAGGTAAGTATTACATGCGTTAGTTTCAATTAATTTTTTGATTTCATAATGGGAAATTTGAATATGTTGTCATATGATATGGTATTTTAATAAAACTTGTTATTTTAGTTAGAGATCAGTTATTATTATTATTATTATTATTATTATTATTATTATTATTATTATTATTATTATTATTATTATTATTAAATGGAGTTTTACTTGATTAGTCACAAATTGAGTTGGATAAGTTGAAATTCTCGGATAATTAGTGGATTAGTGATAATAAAATGGAATTTCACTTAATTAGTCACTAATCGAATTGAATCGGTTGAAATTATCGGATAATTAGTAAAACGAGAAGTGAGCAAGTCGAAGAATCGATCCTGAGTTGATGGATTAGTGATAATAATATATACTCAGTAATAAATAAATGAATAAATAGTAATATACATGACAAATGAGAGTATTGTATACAGCGGCGAAGTCAGGATTTTCGTCCAGTGGGGCCCAAATTCTTATAGCCTAAAATAAAATATTATATATACTTAAAAAAATAAAAATAAAAAAATGTATTAGCAGAATCCATTTTGCTCTCATTTGAACACTGGGATATTTTACACATTATTAAAAAAAGAAATGAAAAAGTAAAATTTCGAATGACCTGAGCCCTTTAAAATTATAAAAATATGAATTGACAATTTAAATAATTATTTAAACATAAAAAGAACATTAATATATTATTGAAAAATGAAAAGAAAAAAATATGAGAAATAGAAAAATATGGGTGGGTTATTCGTAAAGAAAGAGAAAAAAGAAAGGAAAAAATAAAATTACGAATGATCTGAGCCCTTTAAAATTATAAAAATATGAATTAAAAATTTAAATAATTATTTAAACATAAAAGGAACATTAATATATTATTGAAAAATGAAAAGAAAAAAATATGGAAAATAGAAAAATATGGGTGAGTTATTAGTAAAGAAAGAGAAGAAAAGAATAAGGAAACATCACTAATAGAGAAAGAGAAAGGAGAAAAAACGAAAAAGAGAAAAGGAGGGGAAAAAAAAACGAAAAAAAAGGAGAAAAAACTGTAAAAAAGAAAAAGAAAAATATGGGAGCAAGAGGATTCGAACCCGGTCGATGGAGAGTGAATAATAGTAGACCAAACCTTAAACCAATTGGACTACAAATACATGTTAATAGTTCAACTATAATACTACTAATATTTTTCAAAATCCCAGTGGGGCCCATGGACCCCACTGCCCCCCCTGGCTTCACCACTGATTGTATATATAATTTGTTTATAATAGAATATGGAGTATAACTTTGTTTATAATTTTTATGCATTAAAATCACATACTAAGATTCGATTATATGTTGATTATTCAACTTATAATACTAAGGTTTATATGAAAGGTCCAATTATAATATGAGTATTCAACTTATAATAGTGAAATGTATATTAAAATTAAACGATTATAATTAAAATAGTATAAGAAGAATAGTTAATTTTGTTTTCTTAATTTATTTTGATATCATAATTACTATTAGTATTAATCCTTCAAAAATTACTTATTCATACATTGCATTGCAAATTACTTATTCATGCATTGTGAGTCAGTGATCGCCCATTAGACAACAACGGTCGCTGTGTTCCGGTTGAGTGGTGTTTGATATTTTCTTAAGTTATGTTGATATCATAAGTAGTTATTAATACTACATTTATCCCATATATTTAGACCACTTTGCTTTATGCACGTATTTCCACCGAAACCTAGTACGAGTTTTAAAATATAATTTTGTAATATCGTTTTTTTTACGGGATACTCCCGTACTAGGTTTCGGTGGAAATACGTGCATAAAGCAAAGTGGTCTAAATTTATGAGATGAATGTAATATTACTTAATGCATATCGTTGATTTTATTTTATTTTTTATTTTCAAAGTTAATTTCAAAGCATTCAGTCTTTACATGACCCAAACCAAATTTTGAGTGCACATATCATTAAAATATTAATATTAAAAAAGAAAAATACCTGAAAGATAAATTTAATTATTGAAATTTAATTTTGAGTGCACATATCATTAAAATATAAAGTAGTACTCCCTCCGTCCCCTTCTACTTGAGCCAATTTTCATTTTGGGCCCTCCCACTATACTTTAGCCATTTTCTAAAATAGAAATAATTAGGCTCAATTAGTAGTGTAATTAAGGGACATTTAATGACATAATTAAGAATTTTTGTTTCATCACAGTGTTTTTAAGTTTGGAAATATAAATTTATTCCAATTTTTTATTTTTCAAAATTTAATAAAATAATTTAACAATTATAATTGACAAAATATTATTACTATTTTAATATCCGTGCCCACTCTACAGGGCTCAAGTAGAAGGGGACGGAGGGAGTATATTTTTTTTGACAGTAAATCTGGATATTTTTTGAAAAGAAAAAATATGTTTTTTTTTACTCTCTCATCCCTGTCTTTCTCTCTCTCCCATCTTCTTCTCTTCATCAAATCATTCTCTCTCCTCTCTGTTTCTTCTTCTGCTAGAATTCCGGCGAAGGATGGTCGCCCTCCTCTCCGCTCTCCCCAAACAGTTCCCACTCCCCCATGTAAATCTTTGAAAACAGTTGTTTTTTCACTCTTCTATCCATCTCTACCATCGTCTCCCTATCCGCCGCCGTCGTCTCCTTACCCTTCTTCACCTCCTCTTCCCACCACTGCGCTTCGCCGTCGTATCTCTGATTCCTTCTAATTCATCCATCGCACCTTCATTTTTTTAATTTTGGGAAGATTCACAAATTTCCAAATGTGAAAAACTCGATCTAAAAGCTAAAATCGTGGAAACCGATGACTCAGCAGAACGTGATTTTGGTATAAAACGACCGAACCCTTCTCGAGTCTTTCCAACAGAATCGAACCCTTCTTTTCCACCTGAACGACCGATGGAGAGATCGGCGGCTATGCAAAACGGTGTCGGCTAAGTCGCCGATGGTGGTGGTTGTGTGGCGGCGATCGAGTGAGGAAGAACATGGAGAGGGCTGTATTATTGTAGATTCAAATTCAATTTAGGTATTGAATGCCAGCTTTGTTAGCGTCATTTTTTATTTGAGAAGACATTCAAAACAGCTTGAAACACTCAATACCACTATTGCAATACTTTTAACATAATAATTCAAAAAGAAATGCATTTCCACATGTAGGGCTAGGATTAGCCGGCTGTTATGCAGCCGGTGCTATAATCGAACGTCCCACTTGGGTGAAATGCACTTAAAATAGAAGGTGAGGGTTGTACACTTGTACTTGCACTCAAACAAAGATTAGGGTCTTATTTGTTTTTTCATATATACCTTAGGGGCTTTTCGCACCTTTTCCCTTGAAAAAATTGAAATTTCTCAAATCCGTCAACTACCGGCAGCCACACACAGCACGGGTGCCATACCCTAAAAATCACTGAAGTACGCACGCCGCTCCCAAGAGAAAGCCCTAAACCAAAAAAATTCACTGAAGAATCAGTCTGCGGTGATGATATTCCGAAGGATTCTTTTTAATTCTTGCTTCAAATCATCTGTTTCTTTACACTATGATTCTTTTACTGCACCTCGCTTCTTCCATTTCGACAATAATCAATAATGTCACTCGCCAAATTGGGCACTTGTACCACGCCACACCCACATTTGATTTTGGTTCTATACGTAATCTCGACGATGCTGTTGCTATATTCCGCCAGATGCTGAGATCGGATCCACCACCTTCTATCAAGGCTTTCACGCAATTGCTGAGCTCTATAGTGAAGATCAAGCAGTACAATGCTGCCCTTTACTTGCTCGACCAAATGCTCCAAAGGGATGTTCCTGTCTTCACCTTTAATATTGCAAATAAATTGCTTCTGCCGCCTGAATCGAGTTGATTTTGGATTTGCAATTCTATGCAACATTCTCAATCGTGGCTACGAACCGAACGTGGTCACATTCACTGCTCTCATCGATGGGCTTTGCAAGATAGGAAAGATATGTGAAGCAGGAAAATTGTTAAAGAAGTTGTTGGATGAGAATCTCTGTGTGCCCGACGAAGTCACATATAATTCGGTGATAAATGGGCTGTGCAAATCTGGGCGTGCTCTCGAGGCCCTCGAGCTGTTAAGGCTATTGGAGGAGAAAGGGAGATGCAAACCCAATGTTTATTGTTACACCACAGTAATTGATGGTCTGTGTAAGCACCGAATGGTTGACGATGCCTTCCAAATCTTTTCAAGTATGGTGGATAAGGGCATATTACCTGATGTTGCTACTTATAATGTAATGATTCACGGACTATGCAATCTGAGTCGATGGAAAGAGGTGGAAGACTTATGGAATCAGATGGTGGTTCGTGGGGAAGATCCAAATCGATGCACTTATAACATTTTAGTGGACGGACACTGCAAAGAAGGACGGGTTGAAGAGGCAGAGCAAATCCTTGAAATTATGAAGCAAGAAGACATCAAACCTGATATTTTCACCTACATCACATTGATAGATGGGTATTGCATGAGGGGAGAAATGGGAAAAGCCCGAAATGTTTTTGACCGAGCAGTGGATTTGGGGCTCAAGCCTGATATCGTGAGCTATTGTAGCTTGATGATCGGATACTGCAAGAAGGGACAAATCCATGAAGTTTTGCTTCTTTTCAATGAAATTCCTGCCAAGGGGCTAGAGCATAACGTGGTTTCTTACAACACAATGATGCTGGCCTTATTTGGTGATGGCAGATATGATGAGGGCTTGAAGCTCTTCTTAGGGATGAAAGCTCGAAACGTGTCTCCTGATTTAATGACATACAATATCTTGTTGCATGGCTTGTGCGGAGCTCATCGTCTGGGTGAAGCATTTTCCTTCTTGAATGTGATGGAAAATGAAGGTGTTACTCCCGATATAGTAACATATAGTATTCTCATCGAGGGACTATGCGATGATAAGAAACTCAAAACAGCAAAGGATTTTTTCCATGAACTGGGGTCGAATGGCGAGCAACCCGACGTCCTAACATATACCACCCTTATTGGTGCACTTTGCCAAGAAGGGAATTTAGAGGAGGCTAAGGATTTGCTTGTGCAAATGGTAGACAATGGCTGCTTGCCTAATAGTGGGACCTACAACGTTTTAGTTGGAGGATATGCCAAAGGGAACAAGATGGACGATGCAATTTCGCTACTGGATGAAATGGAGAGAAGGGGACTGATATTGCATCCAGGTAGTTTGGAAATGTTGCTTCCACTTCTGCAAGAGCATGGAAAAGATAACATTTTATTTGGTAAGGTTCCCAAGAACTTGTTTGATTATTAGTGTTGTCATGGCTTTGATATCCTTGAGTAGATTAACTATTGAGGTTTCTTTCGTCCTGATACAACTGCTATTATGTTGATGAAATGAGCACAGTTTGCATATTGTGCAATATTTTGACCATTTTTGTATTCAGCTAGCCATTGGATCTGTGCTCTAGAACAATATCAAAGAAAACCATCTCTTTTAATATTACTACTTCACATCTCATCTTTGCATGTTATGCCGTCAGATAGGAACTTAAACTCCAACACATTATTTGGAAAATAAATTGGCAAATAGGCGAACAGAATTTTCTCAGATTTTGTATCTGCTTTGTTTATATTGGTGAGAATTACCCCTATTGAGTGCATCATGCTGGTTTTCTGGATACTCTCAAAGTCCATGTCTGAACTGCTCAAGTTTCCTTCCTCATATAGTCGATAACTTTTACGTTGTTAAGAGCTCAAAGACCATATGTGAACTGCTCAAGTTTCCTTCCTCGTATAGTCGAATAGTCCTACATTGTTAAGAGCTCATTTCTTATGGAAAAATTATCTACTTACTGAGCCTGTTCAAATCTAAACTATTGGTTGTGAATTTCTGTTTCAAGTTTCCTTCGTCATACCGTATATAGTTTAATGCATTGTTAAGTGGATTCACGTTGGATGGAGCTTGTTTTCATTTTTGAACCTCTAACAAGGTGAAAGGTAAAGACTCCATTATTTTGCTGAGGTTAAAAAACCTCTTCTCATAAAGTTCAGTGCTTGTTTGAGGATATAGCTTTGCTAACCATTAATAAGTTCAGGTTTATTTTTTTATCTTTCTTTTACACTTTGCTAGCATGGTGTTAAAAATGGCCAGAATTCGCACTTGAAAAACATGGAAATTTGTACACATCTTTTTCTTTTCTTCCCCCCCCCCCCCCTTCCTGTTTTTCTTTCACTCGACTTGATTAATTTCATCTTTACAATCTAATTTAAATGGTACTAGTAATTTAGTATGCACTCAAACAAGTTTAAAAATTTAGATATTTCAAACTCTATTTAGTGATTTTATATATTCTTTTCATCTTAAATTAATTATTATATGTATTTCCTCTTATCTCTACTATTATATTTTATTTTTCTTGGATAAAACTTCATTTCAGATAAAATTCTATAGTGAATAATTCATTAACTACTATAACATTTTTCATAAATAAAAGACATAATTAATTTTTGAAACTATATTTGATATGCAATATATAATTATGTATGGCATATTAATTCTTCTAAGTTGGCTTAAATATATTCTTAGGGCTCGTTTGCTACACATTAATTATCAATATCATGATTGTTTGGAATTATCAATATTATTAAGAGGCACACTCCTGTGCGGCCAGTGGCACGGTGCGGCTCAACTGCAAAGCCCACGATCTAACATGCCTACAATTGAAAACAATACAAGTAATGGATTGAGCTAAGTAATTTATTAGCTTTCAAGGTCTGGCTACATTATGCAGCCGGCCTTATGCAAGTTTTTGTCTATCATTAATTAGCAATTTAGGATAAGGTGTGATATGTTTAACCAATGTTAATTAATTATCAATATCATGATTGTTTGGAATTTTTGGGTACCATTTTTAATTTTTGTAACGATTGATGTTATAGTGATATTTGAATCTTACTTAATGTGTGAGTGAGTATTAAAGTAAAATGAATAAAATTAAGAGTGTTTCTTAGTCAATTATACATGAAATGTACACAACTCGGTTTCTTCTGAAACTACGTCGCCTTCTTAACTGAAACTCCAACGACGAACTTGGAAGCATGGACTTCAAAAACCTTTCGAGGATAAATTGATATTTTTTTGAGATTGTAATATATTTGAATTATATATATATATATAGAAAACATATCATATGAAAATTAATTATTACGTGAAAACTGCAAACCATGTATTTTTATGCATTAAATGATGCATTTTTTTGCATAAAATATTGCATAATAAAATATACTTCATCCGGCTCAGAGATATTGACCCCTTTTATATTGATATGTGATGTATAAAATAATAAAATGGGTCAATATCTCTGAGATAGAGGAAGTATTATTTTATATTATTTTATGCATATAATGTATCATTATGAGAATGTAACATTTTATACATAAAAAATGCAACATTTTGTGCATAAAAATGCATAGTTTGCAATTTTTACGAAAAATTAAGTTTTCACATGAATGCATCCATATATATATATATATATAATGTGATATACTACATGATAAAGTTCAAAGATTAGGATAAATTTGAAAAAAAATAAATTCAAATACATACACTTTCATTTTAAAAATGAACCCAATACAAGTCGATCAAACCGGGCCATACATCTTCATTTTTAAAAGTGGACCCCAACACAAGTTAATTATCCGTACGGTGCCGATCGGGACATGGATTTTTTGTATAGCTGAAATAATATATATTGTATTTCATTCATCCCATAAATTTAGTTTCGGCCGACTGATTACTAATGTTAAGAAAATAAAATATATATAATGAATTTGAAAATGTAAGGTAGTGTAGTTGTATATTGTCAAATTTTGAGACAGGAAGCAAAATTTGGGATAGTTCAAGTATAGTTAATTTTTGTATTATTAAAATATATATATAGTTTGTTATGATAGTGAATTGTTACAACTTTTACGTTAGGTATGAGCCTATGTTTGAATTATGTCCAAATATAAAAAAATGGTACTGTACTTATGAGACGTAGGAAGTAATTATTTTTATACTCTTGATGTATTCATAATGAATGATAATTGCGACAATTAAAGCAACAATACTACAAATTTATAAATATATAAGTTATGAAAAATTTCCTTGTACACGACATTCATGGTACACGGGCTGCTCTTATTATATTTGTCTAATATCAAGAATTTTAAACCATGCACTTTGTCTACGAACTCGTTAAATAACATAAAGTTAATCATGTGAGAAGACTGTTTTTTCAAGAAAAAGTCCTACATGTGATAATGATAGTCTTTGAATCTTGTTGATCGTCATGGCGAACGGAATAATTATAAAAAATTATTTTAGTTGAAACTTGAATGGAAGACACAAATCAAATGGAATTAATGACATTTTAGAAATCAACACATTCTGATCAGAATTACTCATTGTCAATATATCTTAGCCTCTTAAACATGGTTGCCAAAAAATAATTAAAGAAATTTCAACTTTTGAAGGCTAAATTTGCTTATAGCATGCTAAATTAATATGATGTTATGATAGTTGAAAATTGAGCAGTATAATCTGTGTATAGAATAAGTTACAAAGGTAAGGATATATATAAAATCGACGGTATGGGCTGCGAAAATAAAATATTACAAAGTGATTAAAGCAAGAGTAGAATGACATGCAATACTTGGTTAATGATAATCGTAATATTAGAAATAAATTTATTTTTCCCCCTCTCCTCCGGATTCTTTGCAATTGTATTTTTTTTCCCTATATCTTTTTTTTTCCCCTTTCGCATGCATATATTGTTTCTTTCTCTAAATTTATTTATCGTCATTTTTTTTAACTTTGTGTTAATAACGTATAAAAAAAATTGCATCCGTACCGTGGGGTAAATTTTATTATTTAAATAATTATAAAACTTTCTCGTTTTGTAAGAAATGTACATATGTTATACTCCCTCCGTTTATTCCGACTTGACACCTTTATATTTAATATATGAGGTATAAAATATACAAAGTTGTCAAGTCGAGATAAACCGAGAGAGTAATTTTTAAAGTTTTTATAATATACGTAATTTTGAGATTCATAATACTTAATGAAAATAATACATATTCTGATCATCCTTCACTTTTGATATATTTTTAAACAATAACAATCGTATACCAATAATAAGAAATTAATGAAATAAATAAGTTAAAACTGTTTTTAAAATTCATTACAAATCTCAAAATTTGTAATCATGGAAAATTGTTCTATACATGATTTCAATTGGAAATTGACATAATTTGTCAATGAAATCACTATAATTAAGTGAAAAAGAAAGAATTGACTTGTACACGTATAAATAAAGTCCAACACAAAACTTTTAATATAATTAAAATAATTATTTACAATCTATTTTCGTTAGCACATGATAAGAACTCTTATGATTTGCTAAACTATGCACATCAACATCATAGCATATTTTTCTGACAAATGATTATTGAGTTACAATGTACTACTACTATAATATTAATAAAATTATAAGAACTACAAATCACAAGCTATATTATCAACTTAATTAAAAAAAAAATACAATCGAGATCACGAGCACTTACCAATAGGGTGCGAAATTGGATAGTGAAGACAGACTGATGGAATCTCACAAATGATTTTAATATTTTATCGTCAAATGAAATTTAAATAAATATCCTACCTGAGCATGATTAACAGTTGCAGACTCTAGGAATATGGGGTTCAATATTCTGAGCATGATATTGAAAACTTTCTTCTTATTTGGTCTTCAAGAAATAAGATTTATCCTACGACAATTTGAAAGTGTACTACACCCTTATTTATAATGAAAAACGATATGTAGTTAGCAACTCTATCGAAATTAATCACATTAAATTAATTTGACAATTGATTATGGTGGCTAAATGTACAAGGAAAGTATTATGTGTGTGTATCTATATATTGATTTAAAAGTAATAATAATCGGTATTAAGTGAAATAATGAAATTCATCAAATTATTTTGAATATTCATAGTTTCTTATTGGTGTAATAATGTTAAATGGGTTTTAAACGAATTTATGTGCCACAGACCAACTTTTCTTCAATTGTCTTGATTGACATAAATAAGTATTAAATTTTTATAATACTGTATTTACTAAAATAAATATAAAAATTTAATTACCAAAATAGAAACTCTTCTATTACATAAAATACGGAATTACTAAAAGTAGCAGTTCCGTAATCGTTATTATTATATAGATGAGTTTACACACCTATTTTTACTTTATACTCATCTTTTGTTATTATTTACAAAAGATCTACACTTTATAACTTAATTTTTCTTTAGTGGGCTCGAACCTACGTATTTAATAAAAATTTACAAACATCTACTTACGTTTTTATTAAAATCGGTAGTGGACAGATATGGAGTGTACTTATTTTTACAAAGAAAATTCAATCCATAAAAAAGGTAATATATATCCTAACCCAGGTATTGTCTCTACACTCACATGAGGTAGAAATTAGAATAATATACCATAAGGAGGAGGGGAGGGGGAGCGTACAGATTAACCATAAATACAACTCCCAAATTCACCCCACTAAGATCGACCATTTAAGCATGGTTTTCAACTCGACCATGATTCTGGGAAGATTTATGTTACATATTTCTTCTAAACCCCTACATTATGGCTCGTTTCTTAACGTCAGCCACCAAATTAGATTCTTCTCCGCCAATCCCAGATTCGACTTTAGCTGTATACGTGCGCCTAATGATGCCATCGCTCTATTTCACAAAATGGTGAGAATGCAACCACTCCCTTCCGTCATCGATTTCACAAAATTATTGAATGCTGTGGTCAAGATGAAGCAATACAATGTTGCCCTGAATCTGTTCGACGAAATGCTTCACAGGGAAGCTCCTGTAAATGACTACACTTTGAATATTGCGATTGATTGCTTTTGCCGCCTGAAAAGAGCTGACTTCGGATTTTCGATCTTAGGCAGCTTTTTCAAGCTCGGTTACGAGCCCGATATCGTGACGTTTAACACTCTGATGAGAGGGCTTTTGTTGGTTAAAAAGATCGACGAGGCAGAAAAACTGTTGAAGAAGATGGTGGCTCATGAACTCTACCCGAATGTGATTACATGCACTACTTTTGTGGATGCTTTTTGCAAGAAGAGTAGAGTCGAAGCCGCGGAGCATGTTCTCAAAATCATGAAGCGGATAAATGTACAACCCAACATCATCACTTACAATGCATTGATCAATGGATATTGCTTGAGAGGGGAAATGGAGAAGGCGGCAAAGATAATGGATGTAGCAGTGAATTCTGGCCTCAAGCCTAGTATTATAAGCTACACGAGCATGATGAACGGGTACTGCAGAAAGGGGAGAGTCGATGAAGTTTTGCGTCTTTTTAACAAAATCCCTGCCCAAGGGTTAGAGCACAATGTTGTTTCGTATAACACGATGCTGCATGCCTTTTTTAGCGAAGGGAGATGCGAAGATGGCTTGAAGCTGTTCAAAGAGATGCAAGCTCCACGGTTATCTCCTAATATAAGGACTTACAATATCTTGTTGGATGGATTGTGCAGTGCTCGTCGTACTGTTGAAGCTTTTTCCGTGTTGCGTAAAATGAAAGATAAAGGCGTCGATCCGGACATAGTGACTTATAGTATCCTCATTGAGGGATTGTGCAATGATAATAGAGTAAGAGAAGCGAAGGATCTTTTTGATGAGCTTCCATCCAAAGGTTTGCAGCCTGATGTTGTGACGCATACGATCATTATTGGTGCACTTTGCGAAGAAGGGCGGATAGATGAGGCTAAGGATCTGTTGATGGAAATGGTGAAAAAGGGCTGCTTGCCTAATAGCGTAACGTACAAAGGTCTTGCTCGAGGTCTTCTCGGAAGGAACATGATGCCCGAGGCGTCTCCGCTCATGGAAGAAATGATTTCAAGGGGATTCACACTTGATGCCACTAGTTTCTCGATGTTGATTCAACGTTTGGAAGCCGAAGGTGGAGATAGTGTTATGCTTTATAAGGTCGAGAAACTTGTACCGGCCCAATACTTGATGGCAGGCAGCCATTTACGGTCTCTAACTTACGCTTCACACTTTTCATCCTGGCTCAATGTAACAGTACCTGGAAATGAATTGTGAGGATTCGTATACTGCAAATATATACTACTTTACTATCTTCATTTTCATCTTTATAAGATTAACCACTGATTTGTTTGTACTTTTTCAACTCCTAACATATCGAAGAGGACAACTTGATCCGACCCAGCATCTTGAAAAGGTAGCTTCTCTTGCTGTGAATGCATCTTTTTCTCATTTGATCTTCTATTTTCTCTGATTGACATTGATCCTCGATGGAGTATGCAAATAAATTTGCATCTAGATGATTTGAAGTTAACTCTAATTTTGGTTTCCTGCATATTTACTTGTGCAGAGTGATTGTTTTGTGTTATTGCATAACCGGAAGATGCCAAATTCGGGCCTTTGAGTGGTAAGGGATCGATAATGATCTTTGCATTTCTATATACTCTGTGCTTAGTCGTTTTGTTTCGGTCAAAATAATCAATGCTAAGCCCCCTCGATGTTCATATAAGTATTGGAAAAAACACCCTGTGTTTAGTTTTATGCATTTTTTATTTCTGTTGTAGGATCCACTGGAGCTTCTCTCTCATCCGAGTCACATGCTGAAACAGATAACCTGCAAAAAACAGCAAACACAACAGGGATAATTCAATGGTATGTCTTAAGAAATCAATTGAACGTAAAGAAAGATTTCTATTTACTTAACATTTTATAGAGCTGAACTATGTCCCTTCAATCGTGAAGTTTCCAAAACATGTCTCCACAATTGCTAATATCATAGTCTTCATATCAAAATTCTGGCTCTTCCGGTTGGAACCATAATTTAGCAGTCGACTCTTTACTGAAGCAGGTACCGTGATCTTCCTTTTTAGGTGAATATGAAGCAATGAGTCTATACGTATAGACTTTTTTCAGTTGGCCAGGTATGAAGGCTCCACCTATTGCTTGCCGGTTACTGTTGGATTCAAGTGTGAAATTTCCCTCACCACTTGCTTTGATCAAACCAAATAAAACTCGAGCTTCAGATGAAAAGTTGAATTTCTCCATAGAAACTTCTAGTGTCTCAGCATCTAAATCGCGTGTGATCATGAACATCTCCCTCCTGTAATCCTTGGTTTTAACCAAAAATTTCAAGAGGAGGTGGAGAAGATTGAGATAGAACTTGAGCTTTGCGCCTTTCTTTCACATTTAGTTTCCCCGACAGAGCATCCCTTTTCTCCTCAGCGACTCTAACTTTTCAACTCGAGCTTTTTGTTTGGGGCTGAGCTGAAGATTAGACTGGGAAATCCCCTTGTAATAATGCAATACTTTTCTTGTCATTTCATAAATGTGTGCTCTATTAGTTCATACAACTCCTTTTCTTCAGAATGCTGACAGCTTCTTTCTCGTGATTTTGATAATATGTAGTGTTTTTCGTTTGAACAATTGAGGGGTCTCACGTATTCTGGCCTCCGTTAGAAGATGATGTTTTTTACACCACTCTGATATGAATCCTAACCTTTTTTATTTATTTATTTATTTATTTTTATTTATTATTTATTATTTTTTAAGGGCGGTGTGTATAAACTACCTATCGCTTGTGCGTGTGTTGGCCTAGTGACAGAGCCTCATTGGGTCACTGGCCAGGGTGGAATTTCGGAAAATAACAAGGGTATATATGTCAATTTACTTTTGGTAATTAAAAGTTAAAAACTCTTAAATATTTATCCCATTTTTGCATGCAAGAAGGTTGGAGAAGCAAGTTTATCAGAGAGCCGAGTCTCATGTTTTTCAATTTTATCTTCTTTTTTCTTTAATATATTAAAGATCTGCTAATTTGAGTGTTCCACAAATATATATTTCTTTCTTGTTCTCCTAATTTTCCTTTTTCCCTAGAGTTTGAAACTACTCCGTATTAATGATTGTAAAAATAATAATCAAAATTCGATTTATCATGTAAATCATTATAGCTATTTTAAATGATATATATATATATATA
Source organism: Mentha longifolia (assembly GCA_001642375.2). NCBI lineage: Eukaryota > Viridiplantae > Streptophyta > Magnoliopsida > Lamiales > Lamiaceae > Mentha > Mentha longifolia. Next base: position 18,296,455 of record CM038117.1, read on the forward strand.
TATATATATTTTTTTTATTATTATTATTTTTTTTAAGTGAGTTCAACTCTTATTTTTGAATGTAAATTACTAATTTTTAGATTAATACTTTGAAGTGGTAAGATTTTGTACGCCCAGATTTTCCCGACCTTCACGGATTGCCGGTGCGCTACTGGGGAAGGGAAAACTAAAGTGAATGGAGAATAAGTGAAGAAGGGTGTATAACATAATCTAATTTGAGTGATGATATATTTAATGGAAAAAGGAAATCATAAATAATTATATATAGATAAAGTGTGAAGAGTGAAGTGAAGTTGAGGGATTAAGAAGTTATATATACATCCCGGGCTCTTGGAATTAATTACATTCCATAAAGTCACGAGGTAAATGTACTTAGTGCAAAACATCTCGTGAATAAGGTTCTTAAGTCTAGATATGGGGCTTTGGGTAGGAGTCATGTCTCGAGGGGTAAGGATAATAAATTGGAGTCTCTTTGGTGGAGGGATCTTAAGTCTATTTGGTATAGGGTCGGAGGGAAAATCTTTAGAGAGAACCTGATTTTTACTTTAGGGGAGGGGAATTATGCTCAGTTTTGGTTGGATCCTTGGGTTGATCAATGGGCTATTTTTAAAGACAAGTTTTGTAATTTGTTTAACCTTTCTTTGCAAAAATTTTGCAAAGTAAAGGAATTGGGAACTAGAACTAACAATTCTTGGGTTTGGAATTTTATCTGGCAAGGGAAGTTTAATGCTATTGAAATGACAGAATTTTTGGAGATGTGGTATTTTCTTGGCAGGTACACCATGAAGAAGACGGAGCTGGATTCTTTTTTGTGGAAAATGTTCGACGACGGAAACTATTCAACGAAATTCATGTACATTTTGCTTTCAAAGACGGTTTACAAGGAAGAAGAGGTGGATCCGCTATTGAAGAAGTTGCGGTGCAAAGGGGTTCCGAGTAAGGTGTCTTCTTTTCTTTGGAAAGCTCTACGTGATCGAGTTCCAACTAAAAATAATCTGCTTAAAAGAGGAATTGTTGTTGATGATCATGATAAAATATGCTCTTTGTGCTCTCACCCTTTGGAGGATATTGATAATCTATTGTGCTCTTATAGCTTTTAATACGATGTGTGGCGAAAATGTTTTGATTGACTTGGTTTTGAGATGGTTGGCTCTAATATCCTTAGATATAATTTTTGTCAATTTGTCGCTGGTCAAGGGGCAAGACAAAGAAGAGGATGATGAATATCATTTGGCAATGTGTTAGTTAGAGCATTTGGAAAGCAAGAAACGATGTAATTTTCAAGGCAATCAAGCTAACCGTCGAGAATACTATGGAAGGAGTTAAGTTTCGTACTTGGAAGTGGATTCGTTCTTTTTTTCATTCTTTCTTTGTATATTCTTTTCATGATTGGTGTATTAGTCCATTTTCGTGTTGTCCGAAGAGGTTACTATGAGTCGGCTCAGTGATAGAATTGATTTTGTAAGGGATTTGAGTACCCCTTGTACTCACTCTTTTTTAATGTTATTTCTTTGACCTTTCAAAAAAAAAAAAAAAATCTCGTGAATAACTTAATTATAGCACAAGAGTTCTGATTTATCAACAGAAATATAGTTGTGACACGTGTATGAAGACACACATCACCGGACTACAACTGTAATATCTCAATCCTCGGATCGCCTCCCTTAATCCCCCGTTCCCAGTTAGCATGCACATTTAGAAATACATTGATGATTTCCAAGAAGTTTGAACATGAAACAATCATATGTGCTTCAAATAAGGTTCAAAAATAGATCTTGGAATTCTGGATTGAAGCTAAGAGATGTATATATCGAATGAAATAAGTTCAAAGAAGTTTGAACGTGTGCATGTCTCACAATGAATCAATCTTTAGAGTACAAGTGCATATCAAGGTTGAATGACAATAGTTCAAAGATTGATTTATAGCTCAAGCGATGAACCTCAAATTAAGATCATGATGTATGGATAGGAAGCTGAAGAGATCATATCAATCACGAAAGGTTCAAACAGGGCTACTAATACATGTTATTGTAGCTAAAACATAGGTCTTGTGATCATAATAATTTTATGAATTTAGGGCGAATGAAGTATGAGATATCGAATTATCATTATAGCTGAAAAATCTGTACACAAGGCATTTAATAGTTTTGACATATGAACTTTGAGCTAAGATATCTTACTCATTACTTGGTCAATATAGGTGAATGAGCTATCAACATAAATTTGGGATAACAAGGAACAATATTCATGTTTTAAGTTTTTTGGATTCGAGTAAAGGAAAGTGTTCAAATTCAAGGATCAAAACTGATACAGAAACTATTTTTCCAGAAATGAGTGTTTGGACATGTCAACTATGAATCATTACTACGAATGCATATGAACTTGGATTTGAGCGTGTGAGGTGTCTATGGAATGTTAAGATCATAAAATTCAACATACAAAAAGAATCAAGTTCATAGATGGCACGGATTTTCCAAAATTTGGCTCGCAAGTACACTAAAATTTCCAGAAATTTGAAGAATGGTTTTCTCTTCTTCAAGTAAGTTACGTTTCTGTCTTGCCTGGAGTCGCAAGTCGCGTGCTTTCTATTTTTCAAATAAGTTATGTTCTTCCAAAATTTTTTTCCTTTTTTTGTCATTATTCATCTTAATAAGCGTATAATTGTTCTAATTTATAAAAAAATGGCTAAAATTAGACTTTTTTTTAAATATGGTGGGCTATAATTAACATTCACTTATTGAAATGGGCTATTTTGCGGATTGCTATTATGGGGAATAACCATTTCAATAAGTGAATGTAAATTACAGTCCACCATAATTAAAAGGTCTAATTTTTAGCCATTTTTTATAAATTAGGACAATTATACCCTTATTAAGATGAATAAGACAGATAAAAGAAAAGAAGGAACGTAACTTACTGGAAGAAGAGAAAACACGTGGCTCCAGGCAAGACAGGGGCGGCGATAGTACCGCCGGCAAAGGTGGTTGGCTGTTGACGGCATCGATTTTCCGGCGCACGGCGGCGGTCGTCTATCCAAAGGTAAACATTATTCATCTCCGATTTGATAGCCCCAATCTCTCTCTCATTGATTTTTGTTTTAAATGGTGTAGTTCCTCTATCTATCTCTTTCCCTCTCTTGTTGATTTTTGTTTTAAATTATCCATTCCTCAACCTAATCCACTGTTTCGTTGAGTTTCCGGCGACAAATTGCTCTAATTTCCAGTGACAAATTCCTTTAAGTTTCGAGCCATCAAATACGACTACGCGACTCACGACCTCTTCATGCACACACACAACCACGTACATACATAACCATCCACTTTTTCATTGAGTTTCCATCGACAAATTGCTCAAGTTTTTCGGCGACAAATTGTTGTAAGATTCCAGCGACCAAATACGGCTACGTGACTCACACGCACAACCATGAACACACACAACCATGCACGACCAAACATAATCATATCGTCCTATTTTATATTTTTTTAATACTCTCACTCTCTCTTGTTAATAAGTGAATAAATGACACAGATACATATATCTTCAAGGTTGCTTAATTATACATAATAACTATACAAATATAGCATTCTTTAATTTCCGCATCCAGCTTCTAATAATCTAACTATAATTCAATAAAACACCTTCATTTCCCAAAAAACACAAGTCAATAACATATGCAGACCCAATAATAGAATATCCAAACCCCTAAACCAAGGTTTGCTGTTTTCAAAATTAAATATTTATGCTACTGAATCAAAACCATCTCACAGGTTGCACACACACACACACACACACATCTCTTACACATACATAGTTGCACACACACGAGTATCATCTCTCTCACAAACACACACACAGCTGCACACGCACAAGTATCATCTCTCACACACACACCACACAACTATACAATACGACCACCCTGACACACGACCACACACGACCAAAGCATTCAAAAATAAAATAGAAATCAGAACTGAACTTGTTACCTATGACAAATGACTAGCCCCTGTAACACATTGCCAAAAACTAATAAAAAAAAAACTTTAAACACATCTAACGTCAAAATCATAAGTCAACTACATAATATCAAATCATAAGTCAACCACATATTCATGCAAAAACTAGAATCTAAAAGTCTGAAGAACACAGTTTTTTGAAGCTAAAATACCAATACTAATCAAGTGTGTCCTCATCAGTACTGAATTGGTATGATATTTCTTCACGTCTTTCTGCTTAAACGGCTCAGTGGTTCCAACAAATAATACATCTGCTTGTTTCAGTGCAAAAGCCCACAACTAAAAGAATCTCATTCCTTGTAGAAATGTAGAAATGACATTCATCTGGATATGTGATCTTCCATCAGCACGTGCATTGCAGAAGCCACTGTACCTAAGAACTTGAGGCAAAATCCGTGCAAGTGGTACATAACATTTCGTGCTCTCTTCAAAGTCAGCTTCATCAAAATTGTGTTGTCTTGGATCATAGATTGTGATACGTGCTTCCAAGAGATCAAGACACAGAGTAACCCACTGGAAAGGCATCTGTGCAACAAAGATGGCCTACAAAAATAAAATTTATTTAGTAACAAGAAACTAATCATTCAGATGTTACTATGCATTTCTAGATTTCGACCTTATCAAAGTCAAACCAAGGCTTCATCTTTCCCTATCTTGGGAATGCTCCAATCATAAACTGTGAGATATAATTCATTTCCTTGTTTGATATTATCTCATCTTTGTTTGGATCACATTAGGAGAGTTCGTCGTCACGGTGATAGTTCTTCCAAACATCAGTAACTGTTGCATGTAAGTGTGGAAAAAATAGCGCAGTAATATATACAACCATTCACGACCACATACAACCAAAACATTCACGGCCACACACGAACAAATCATTCACAACCTCACATATTATCCTATCTACATAATTATTTTCTGACTTAACATCAAACAACAAGCCATTGGCAAAACATTCACGACCAAAGCATTCAAGAGCAAATCATATATAAACAAGACCAAACAACAAACAGTTCTAACAAAAATATTGGTACCAGGAAAGCTGGAGATGTTATGGTTGCTTTGGCATTCCATGTGTCCAATCCTACAAATTAAGGCGTTGTGTGTCGGCACCCAATATAAGCATCAATGTAATGCTAGTCTAGACGTTTCTTTGTATCGATAATCTCCTTAAAGGAGGAGGCATCAACAGGAAAGGTTCTGTAAGAAATGAGAAATGATATGAACCAGTGATCTTAGTGTGATCTATGGTCAAAATTGACCAGTGCATTATGATTACCGATGCATTATGATGCAAGATGTATTATAATTGTACATATTGTGCATTATACTTGTACATAAGATGCATAATTATTTTTTTTTATGAAAAATCTCTTTTGAACGGGATCTCAACCTATATATATATATATAGAGTAGAGATCAAATAAAAAACTCATCATCAGTAAAAAAATGAGAAACAATCTTATCCATTCATCTTTTGTAATCTATGGCTACTATTAATTTTAATATGCATCCCTTACTTTTATTTAGATTTATAGGTTGAGGGCAATTTTGTATTTCTCTTCTTTTGTTAAGGACGTTTTTTTTTACTAAATAAGGGGATTTGGGTTGGTTTTTTTTCCTTGATTTACGCATCTCATTAATGATTTGGCTTGTATTTATTTATTTTATTCCAGTTATTACACGTTTACTTTTTATTTTAATTAATTTGTGTTCTATTCAATTATTTTTACTAAAATGCATTATAGATAAGTTCATAGTGCATTATCCCGATTTATGCATTTTCAGAGTACTATTGTTTAGAATTATTCTAAAACCTACAAATAAATATTTTATGATTTTTTATTTATCTATTCATTGATATATTAGGTCTACATCCTCAAGTTAACAATAATTTTACTAATTAAAATATTAATTTAACAATAAGTTTTAACCGATGCATTATGATTAATAATGCATTATAACTATACATATCGTGCATTATAGTTGTGTATTATAGTAATAACAATGCATTATAATGCCCGATGCATTATGGTTAATACATATCATGCATTATGGTTGTGCATTATAATATTGAAAATAGTGCATTATAAACATACTATAAATCCATTACAAGAGTATTTGAATAATTATTAATGTATTATAATATTATATTGAAAGGATTAAAATAAGCTACCAATAATGCATTATGATGTAATTTTACAAACGTATCTTTACCATTTGTCTTTGCACACAAAATATTTAGATTTTTATCAAAGAAAAATGCATTATTAATATAGTCAAATGCATTATACGATCAATAAAGTTAATATTTTAATTAAGGAATATGTCGCCAAATCCCACAAGTCACGTCATTACTAAAATGATGATATGTTTTGTTTACTATTTTATCCTTTTGCATTGTTACAACCGTCACTTTTAATTTTTTAATACTATAGTAGTATTTAATTTCCTTAGATCTAGGCGGTTAGATTAGTATTAATCTATGGCTTCAATTATTTCTTATTTTATACACTAAGGAAGTTTTTTACCAGAACTCACCCCTATGAGGGAAGATCATATACAAAATGCTTTTTGAGTATAAAATACGAAACAACGTGGACCGTTCAGATTTAAATATCAATGGTCATGATTATTAAGAGATAATTGAATAAAATAATACCTTATTTTGTGCAAGAGGGTTAATTTTGTACTTAGACATATACAAGATACGGTTGTTACATATGAAGTATTGCACATTTACCTCTTTCCATATCGATCGCGTATATTTCTCAATCTCTTAACAGAAGAATTTTTTTTAGTTCATTCATTCGCTGCGTCGAACTTGAGGAGACCATCAGAGGAGGTGCAACTCCTTCCATGGCTATTATGTTCATCGATTAATTCCTCATCCTGTGCATTTTGCATGACTTTATTTAGTTTTGTTTAAGGAATTATTGTAACTGATAAATTCTTGTTCCATTTGCCACCATCATCCTCTCTTCTTCGTCATTTCAATATCGAAATGGAATCACCAGGTTTTATTTATGTATATTTTCATGTTAAGAATGATAAGTTTATCATGGATTGAACTTGGGTTTTATATGATAATTTTAGTGTTACAGTTGAAGAGAGACTACAAAGCACGGTTTTGCTTAATTTATGATTGAAAGTTATATAGTAAAATAGGGGGTTGGAATTTATTACGTGCATCATCCTCCTTATCCCGTTTCCATTTCTACAGATGATTTGAGTTGGTACAATCTATTCTCCCTTGTATCATCATTAATTGACTCATTTATTTGTGTTTGATTTGTTGTCGTTAGAATGCTTAGGTCATTGTTATTTGTGTAATATCTTTTTAGTTGCCATGCAGTAAGAAACCCATCTGATAATGCATTATGTGGTTGATTGCATTGTCACGCCCAGAGTCACTTAAGTGAAATAATGTGATGGGTGTATATTTATGTACTCTCTATTATTCATTAATATAGATATTTCTTTATAGTTTATCTGTGCAAAGATCAGTTTATATTCATCCCCAATTATTCTTAACAGATATGTCTGAAGGCAGTTCACTTCATTTTACTCAGAGAAGGACAGGTCGAAAGAAACTATTATTCCAGAATGTGAGCCTGAGTTGAAGCCGCATGTTGGTCAGAAATTCCTTTTTAGAAGAAGGATTACAATTTTATATAGGCAGTAATGCTGCTTCTGTGGGTTCGATACTCGACTATGTTACTGCCACAAAGGCAATAAATAGTCTTCATTAGAGTAATTTATATACTATGTTTTACTATATAATATTATAGTATGTTAAGTTATCAATATCTATATAACATAAATTACATGCATGCATTTGTAGGTAAGGCAAGACTTTTTATATATATATACATACTATACAAGAGTTTGATAACTCTTGACTATCAAGTACTAGCCGCCAGCTCACACCCCTGTATACGTGGCCATCCTAAGTTAAAATAGAGTGGTGAATAACTATTCTATAGCTTCAGTGACTAACCTATGCTAGAAGTGGTGACTAATATAAGCTATAAGCATGACTGAGCAACTTAGTTTTTCCTATAAATACCTAACATAAGCTCTTCATTATTTCATACTGTAAGCTTCGACTATAGTCATCCCTTCTCCATTAATTCTTAAAAAATACTATCACTCCCCTTTTAGAAAGTAAGTTTTGAAGGAGCTTTTCTTGAGGATATATAGAAGATGGAATATAGTTATTAATTTAGAGCTACTTTCGAAGTTGCTCCAAGTTACAGGTGGGTCCAAAATGTTTTTGTGTGGGTCCAAAATGTTTTGTGTGGGTAAAATATTTTGACATTGTTTTTAATGCTGTTTAAATTTTATGTTATAAAATGCAATTATCCATAAAATGTTTTGTGTGTATGTTCCAAGAAATGACTCTATGGATCGATCGGGATTCATCGTTAGTATCAGATATACTAACTTTGAATTGTGCGCACCCCGGTTACATACGGTGCCTTGATCACCATCGTATGTAACTAATGGCGAATTCCTTGAGTTTCGACTCGGGTTTTCTGCAAGTACTGGGATTATTTAGGGTTTCGACCCTGAACCCGGTCTAGATGAACCAAAGGTGATTTGTAGCCTTGGTTGAGTCCAAGAATGAACATCACACACCCCAAAATGTTATTTGTATTTTCAAGAGTTGTTTTCTGCAAGCCTCTTGATATACCATGTATGGATAAATTGCTAGTTTTCAAAATGCTTGCCAAAGGGGCATGATCCACTGAGTACATCAAGTACTCAGCCCAAAACTCTTTCAAATGTTTTCAGGTCTGGAAGCAGGTGATGCGCATCAAGGCTGAGGCAGGGGTTGTTGCAGGGCCTTATAAAGTTTCCGCTATTTATTTTGCTTATAACTCTGATAACAAGACTACTAGTTTGGTAATAATAAATAAGTCGAGGGCGTCATCTTCCAACCCTCTAGTTATATAATATGGTTTCTTTATTTTCTAAACTTATTTATCTCTTCCCACTTTACTTATTGTTGGATGGAGAGTGCCGTGTATCAGTTCCTTTTGGAAGCTCGAATTCCCACTCAATTATGGTTATCCCATTTTTCGAAGTGGATGTCGACTCCTCTAGTTTACTGAAAGCCGGTTTACCCCATCTTTTACTTTATGCATGGTGGAAAGTGTCATGCAATGGTTCCACTTGGACGCTCGATTTCCTACTCACTCTTGGTAATTCCAATGTGTCGTAGTAGATGGTCGACTCCACTTGGCAACTTGACGCTGGTTTACCCCATCATTTTCTTTATAGTCTCAGATTATATTTTAGAGTACTCGTAAAATGGTTATAAATTAATATTATCCCCTTTCTTCCCCACTTCTTTAATCCAACCCCCGTCACACCCTGGTTCACAGGAATCGGGGCGTGACAAGGTGGTATCAGAGCGGAAGACTCTGAGACCATAGTCTATGTAGAGTCTAGAATCTTAATTCTAGCTATGTTAGTTAAGCAACAATCACCCTCAGCTTGCCATCTGCTCCAGCTAAGGTACATTTAATTATGTATATTATATGAAGCAAGTTGCATGAAATTGTTTGTTACATCTTCAAGTATTCTAAGAAATGATTGTGTTTTACGAAACACCAGATATGATGAAACTCCCTGAGTTTCTATGACTTGATTTCAAGTACTAGGAAAAAAAATGTGGAACTTTATTTCCAGAGAATGAGAAATCATGCATGATTCAAGTGTTATTTGAATATTGTGTTATTTTATCAAAATAGCACCAGTGTTATCTATGAGTATGATTCTCCAGTTAAAGTCGAGGATCTATGATATGGTCACTAGGGAAATAAGAATCCTACTTGGCCTAGTGAACAATAACCCTTAAAGTAAATAGTGGTTTAAGTCAATTTACTTAAACCTAGAAGTGGTCATTTTAAGTTAAACATTTATTTAGAAGTTTTATTATGATATTCATATAAAATATTCTTGCAGTATGAGGCCGCCACTTAGATCTAATGTTATGAGAGGAAGAGAGAGAGGGGAACATTGAGGAAACACGTGTAGATTTCCTTGCACCTAGGAGTCCACTAGTGATAGTAACAGTGCCAATTAGGCGAGTAGAAGTGCCAATGGTAATAAATAACACGTGTGTTTTGGGCCGATGCTCATGCCATCAAAAAGTATGAGGTTTTTGGGGATGCTGTCTCATTTGATGCGACTTATTCGACCAACAAGTTAGTCTCTATATTTATAATTGTATTGTAATTTTATAGAGAGTTTTTATCTAATGTTACTGTATGTGTTCAATAGTAGAGAGTTTTTATCTAATTCGAACAAATAACTATTTTCATTTGTGTTTGAGTATATTAGTAGTCATCAATTACGTATCAAAATATAAATTTAATCTTCATACTTTCTTTATGTGCATTATAGTCATAAGCAAGTGCATTATTAGTTGTAAAGTTCATTGCATTCTGTTTTTTTTCCATGTTAAATGTAGTAACGCATAATATATTATTGAATGATATGCATGTCAGTTTATGCATTCATTCAACTTAGTGTTTTTTTTTTCTGTTTTTTTTTTTCCCAGGTATAACATGATATTTGCACCTTTCACTGGAAAGGATAATCACAGAAGATGCGTTACCTTTGCTGCTGGTTTGCTTTCCTCTGACTTTGTGGAATCTTACTCTTGGATATTTCAAAAATTTAAAGAGTGTCTTGGTAGAAACCCAAAACTTTTGATCACAGACCAAGATCCTGCAATGAAGATTGCCGTGGAACGTATTTTTCCAGATACACGACACCGTTTGTGCATGTGGCACATAATGCTTAAAGTTTCTGATAAGATTCTAAAAGTTTTAAGAGACGATGAATGTTTTGCCAAAAAATTCAATGGGATAGTGTGGTCTGAGCATTTGGAACCAGACCAATTTGATGAAAAATGGCATGTTATTATGGAGGAGTTTGGTTTATCAGGACATAAGTGGTTCGTGAAGATGTTCAACTTACGTAGTTACTGGATACCTGCTTATTTCAGAGATTTTCATTTAAGTGGCTTGTTCCGAACAAAATCTATGTCAGAAAGTGAGAACAGTTTTTTCAGAAGGTATTTAACCAGAGGCTCTAATCTAGTTGAGTTTTTAATGCATTACGAAACTGCAATGGTTGCACAACGCAATGCACATGACCAGTTGAGCCATTTGGATGAGTCATGTTTTCCAGATTTAAAAACAAAGTGGCAGCTAGAGAAGCACGCAACATCGGTATATTCTCATCAGATTTTTTATGATGCTCAAAGACAGATTATTGCTGCTTCTGAGGATTGTCGTGTTATGGGTATCACATTTGATTATGAATCTACTATTTATGAGGTTGATGATGATGTGAACGGAAAATTCAATGTTGTGCATATGTTGTCTGATGATTCTGTAATTTGTGATTGCAAACGTTTCAGCCGGCGATGATTGTTATGTCGCCACTTATTTTTTGTGTTTCACAACATGAAACTTCAAAGCATTCCAGATAGGTATATATTGAACCGTTGGAAAAAATTTGCATGTCCTAAATTTGTTGGAAATTTTATCAGGCAAGATGTCGACGGTGCTGCGTCGAATGATGTTGTGTCTGACTTTTATAGTTGTTTTGGGCTTGTAAAAGGTACCGAACACATGAGCGAGTAAAGACAGGACATGAGAGAGTTGAAAGATCAGTATTTTAATAAAATTCATTCTGCTCCATTGGGAGATGGCAAGAGGATGCACTTCATGAGTTATATGGGTCTGCAATACCTGAAAAGGTTTCAGTATTGCCTCCTGACATGGTGAAAACGAAGGGAAGTGGTCGCAGAATAAAATCAACGAAGGAGAGGGAGGTACTACGTACATTCAGGGCACCAAGAAGATGCAGCAAATGCAAGAAAATGTGTCATCATGATGCTAGAAATTGTCCAAATGATCTCTCCAAATTCTGGTGTATGAAGATCTTCCTAAGGGCTTCGTTTCTATTTGTTTGACTTGAACATTGTTAGAAGTTTTCAGTTTCTTTTTGTTTATTTCTTAAAGTTTGTGGAATGTTTAGTGACATTTTTTTCGAACAATATTTTATTTGAATTACTTAGATTATATGTTGCAAGTTAGTGATGATACTCAATTTTAATATATTGTATAGAATAACATGCAGAATCTGCTAACGAACTCAATTTTAACATATAATGTTCAGATACAATGCATAATCACGACGTTGACCAACCCTATTGAGACAAAATCTAATTCTACCATTCATTCCACCTTATTTTCTTCCTTTTTTTTATGGGTAAATACTCATTCATTATAGACTTGCAAAATGTGTAATGCATGGGTGATACATTTAGAATTAGTACCTGCATTATACCAATTGTGAGTTTATATTGCATTATGATCAATATAATGCATTATTGCACATTCATCTGGAGGCATAATTCATCATAGGTGCCATCACCAAGTAATAAATAGTTTAAGTCCATGCATTATAAAAAGATTCATCTGCAAGTCTAATGCAACATGTGAAATTCACGTCGATGCATCTAGAATTAATAACTGCATTGCACCAATAGATTTATTTTATAATGCATTATAATCACCAAAATGTATTCAAATATCTAAAACTAATAAAATAAAATTACAAATTTCTAGTACCATCTACAACACTAATGTTGCAATTCAAAACAAACTCTACCAATATCTAACCAAACTCTACAGAAAGTTCATTCACGTAGTAGAAGGTCATCAATGTCCAGCAATCCCATCTTGCTCATTTCTTCAAAGAGCAGGTCTGACCTACTTATGTTTTCGCTATGAAGCTCGTTCTTCTCCCAACCAAGAATTGCTGCACAATATCTAACCCTCATCATCCTAATTTGTTTTTTTGACCTGTGTGATAATCCACAACTCCATTTGCCTGATGGAGTTGACATAAAGGCCTCCATATGTCGCATAACATATATACCACAATCATTATTCGGTCGTGTGTCAACCCAAGGCAACTCCTCAATTATGACAATAGCTTTATGCAATTTGGTAACTCTAGCTTTATGCCCTTTCTGAATCATGAAGTTGTATAACATGTCTCTCTGCATCATAAATGATGGAAAAAAAGAATAAGAAATGCATTCTATTTTTTAAGATAGAATACTGAATGTTTGAATGAGTTTACTAGCATTAAGTGCAATTTGCCATATTTGGCCAAGTTCTCCACTGAAGGTGAATTACTCTTGTTGTCTATCACAAATATTTTTCCCTTGATCACGTCAATCCAAATCAGAAAGAAATGCATTTCTTTATATATAGGAAAGAAGAACTGCATTACATTGAAAACCAATATTACTAACAGAACTACGTTACTCTTTATTCTAATTAATGTAATAAATCAAATAACGAGTAAATTTTTATAAGTACCAGATCAATTTTCTCTAATGTTACTTCCTCTTCTAACCTTTCACAAAAAGATGCAAAACATCTTCTCATATTCCAGCCTTTAGGTTGACTAACTATTGCTTGCAGCTAGACAAGAGTAAACAATAAATGTTCAAATGCAGCCACAAATATTACAAAGTTATTTCAGTTTTATGCATATCCAATATTTTTGTAGTTTAAGAAAACTTACACAAGGGTTAGTTGTGGCAAAGAAACATGAAGGCGAGCTTCCCGATCATTTTAACTCATTATGATTTTGTATTATGCTCCAAATATCAATTACGGCAATGCTTATGTTCACATCAACCGCCATGGTCATTAACTCTTTCCTTTTAAGAACAACATCTCCAAACTTGAACAAATCATCATTTATGTATCACAAAACTTATTGTAAACTGTTGGTCCCGAAAAGAGCTTACACACGTAGGGGGGGGGTGAATATGTGTGTAGACAAGTGTTTAACTTCTCTTGCGATTTTCAGCCTTTTAGACGAGTAGACGCTTTGAAGCTAAGTGAAGAGTTCAAAGCCTCTCGTTCGTGTGAAACTGTGCGGAATGTGGTGAGTTTTTAAAGCTTTTCTTGCAAAATAAAACCTTGTTAATATTAAAGAGGTGAGTGTGTGTATGCGAATAATCAAAGCAATAAATAACTTAAAATAAAGAGAACCAATTTATAGTGGTTCGGAGCACCTCTCCTACATCCACTCTATCCACGACAGGATGAATACCTTCACTCGGTACTCCTTGTTTTATACTTCCAAGGGGAAGTGATTCAAGGCAAATAACAAACTTGCACTTGAATCCTCAGAGATTTTACTAGCTCTCGAGAAACCTTACAACAACACACTCTTTCACAAAAAGCTCGACAACCTTACAACTTAATCTATTCATTCTAGACTTGGGTTTTGGGGTTTTGGATTTTCGTAAGTATGAGAATCCTTTACAATGAAATCTCAAGTAAGGAATAAGGATTCTCAAGAGTCTAGGCTATGTATATAGGAGATTGAACCTAGAAAGTGAGGTAGTTGCAATACTTAAGAATCGATTTCTTAAGGACACACTAAAGTGAAGCGCTTTGAAAGAACTAAGTACTAGAAAGAAATTTGCTTGAGTTCTTGCAAATGTGAATGCTTGAATTGTTTGTACGTGCGTTAGTTTTAGTGTGTGTGCAACTCCTTCTATTTATAGTAAGGAACCCTACTTCCCGTTGAGAGAGAAAAGGTTGCGTGTTCCTTAATTTTTGGATAATTCGGCGCGTCAGTCTGCAAAAGCCAGGAAGGGATGTCTGCCGCCCCTATAGGTATGGCGACTTCACCTAACCTTGACTTTTCAAACTGTAGCCGTATCCGTTGGGCAATGGCGTGTTGACACGTAAGCTTTAATGCGGTGCTTGTCAGAAATTCAAACTTCGAATTCTGGGTCAACTTATCATCTGCACTGATTGACACTTTTAAGTACAGCTCCTTATCAGAGATGCTTTGGGTGGGCTGACTTGAGAGCGCTTCGGTTCCACTGATCGGAAGCTCGCTCTTAGCGTCTTTATCTGAAGCGTCTCCAAGATGCTTTGTCAAAACTTCACTGCTGATGCTTTCACTGCTGGAGTCGTTTTGCTTCCTGTCGCTTCGCGAACTCTGACTGCTTCATCTTTGGCGCTTCTAGACTAAAAGAAAAGCTTCCTAATATGTAAGCTTATCTAAGAGAAACTTGTCTAGTTTATCAAAAATAATAAGGGAAATATTCTAAGAAGGGTTTTGGAATCGAATCAAAACAAATTATTTAACTTGATTCAAGTTCCCCCTTAACATTTTATCCCAACAATTTCCCCCTTTTTGATGATGCCAAAACCCGACGTTAAGTGCTTATACAAATCTAGAGAATTTTAGGCTAAGCATAAGAATCAGAGTGGGTTAGGCAAAACGCAATGTTAATGCAGTTATAGGCAGTTAACTGAAAGCGTATAAATAAATAAAGACAATGAGAAATTGTCTTTAAAGAAATGAAAGATATCATTATATTAGTGAGATGAAGAAGTGAATACAAATACAATAAGTATCTATTTGAAGCGTTTTTGAGGGACTGGAGGGATCATGCCATAGGCATTGTAGACTTTATCCTTGATGGCAGCTAGAGAGCGGTTAGGACGATCGTTCTGTTCAAGCCATTCTGCACATTCCTCGATCTCCTTTCTGATTGCCTCCTCATCAGGGATAGCGCCTCCAATGAGTGGAAGTTTGTAGCTCTCTTTCTTTGGCGGTTTGAGAGTTACTCCGTCTGCCAACTCCAAAATTTTGTTGAAGAGAGAGGCTTTGCAATAATCCATGTATGCAACGAAGCAGTCCATGGCGTACTCAGTGCGAAAGCCTTGCCAGTAGTAGAAGCGTTTGACGAACTTCACCTTGGCATCATTCCACTCCTCCTTGAGGTCAGCTGGAATAATCTCATCAACAAATTTGGCATTAAGAGCCTCATCCCTCAGCCTCTTTCTATCGTGTTCGTCCCTGGCAAACAGCTGCTTCCTGCATTTCTCAAAATCGGTTGTTCGCAGGCCCTCGACAAAAATTCTCTTTCCTTCAAGCGCTTCCATCTTCAACAGATGAAGCGCCTGCTGTGAGTCAGTCACCACCTCTTCATTAATAACTTCATTCCTGCACTCCAACACTGCCTTATATTTTGCCATCACTTCCAGGCATTCCTTTTCAGCGGCGTTGGTCGGAGTGTACTTCAACAGATACTACGGAGGTGGAAGTTCGTTTTGTGCGGCACAATCGCGTCCAACTCCTCCTGGAATTCACGTTGTGCTCCAGTCTCCTTGGTCATCATTGCGGGGTCAGTTTAATCTTCTTCTTGGGGTTGGTGTCAGCAGGTTCTTTGATCTTGCGCTTCTCTTTCTATGGCGCTGCTGACACTGCTTGATGGGGAGCGGCATCGATTGGCTCATCCAAGATGATCACCTGCTTCTCCGTTTCTCCTTTCTTCTGTTCTTCCACTATCTTGGAAGTGTCCTCTTTGGCCTTGGCTGATGTGGATTAACCACTTGTCGTCCCAGTCGCTTCCCCCTTTTTGGCAGCATCAAAAACGGTTTGGAGGGAGCACACTGTACGTTGGCGTATTGGCTGGCAGCTCCTGGCAGAGTAATGTTCGGCTGATTAGGCTTCAATAGACCTTGTGCCAGGAGAGCGCCTAGGACTTGTGCTGAAAGGATTGGAGCTGGAGAGCGCGCATTGGTCAGAATGACCGACCGTTCCAAAGTTGCGCAATACACGCGGAACTCAGATTTGACGAAAGCCGCTAGCGCCTCCACTTTGTTGGAGATGCCCTCCAGTGCAGTGGTTGGCACAACCTGGCTCGATCCGCTTTGCGCTTCAGCCGCTGCTTGGCCCAACATGGCCACTGCTTGCTTCCTTTCATTTTCAGAATCCGCGAGTTTCCTCTCCACGGATTCTAGCTTTGCATTGAGCTGTCGGGTGACAGAAGCCGCTTCGAATTTTTTTGCTCTTGCCGCTTTAAGCTCTCTCTCCAGCTGAGCGACCTTGTCAGTGGTCGTGGAGAGTTCAGCTTCGACAACTTCGAGCTCTCTGTGGACACGCTCCCTGACATCCAACTCCGTAGTCAGCTTCAGCAATTCCGAACGTAAGGCTGAAATTTCCAGAAGTTGTGCCTTAACGGTCGAAAGCTCATCATGAGCTAATTCTACGTGCTCTCTCTCCTCAGCCAACTGCAACTCCACAGCCGCTGATTTCACCTTCAACTCTTCCACTGCTATGGCAGCAGTGGAAAGCTCCTTTGGCTTCTTCACCATCTCCTCCTTCAGTGCTATCAACTCTGTGATAGCAGTTGAAAGCTCGTCATCCACCTGCTTCTTCTCCTCCTCAGCTTTAGAAAGCTGGCTCTCTTTCTCCTTTATCTCTCTCTTCAGCTGGGCGCACTCACGCTCCACTTCGTCGTGAGCATTTTGAAGAACTGAGAGTTGTTCTTCACACACACTGATAGGGGCGCCAGCTGGTGTTAATGGAGTGAGTGTATAGGAGGGAACAAGCTCCCGGACCTTCCTCTCGATGCGCATCCACACCTCTGGCTCATCGATCAGGTCGTCGAAGTGTTCCAACTCAAAGCTGCTAAGGATCTAGGCCTCCTCCTTGACCAGCGCTTTGGGGTCGTTAGCTTACACCAACTGGCAAACTTTGTACACATTGGTGCCGCGGCTTCTGACGTACTTCAAGAAGCGTGAAGTAACCTCCAACACGGATGGAGGTAGAGAGAATTCTCCAAAGAATTCCCTGATTTCCTCTTCAGCCCACAGGAGCTCTTTGTCAACAGTCCTCATTACCGGACTGGACGTTTTGGGAGATTGAGGCGGGGGCGTGTCAGCTTGGAGTTCCTCGTCTGCTGATGAGCTGGACACTTCATCAGTGAAGTGGAGAGCGCCGATGCGATCAGCATCCTCTCCTGGCACTTCAACTTCCTCTCCATCTTGTGCAGCTAGAGCACCGGCTTCCAAATCCTGACTTAAATTCTTGTCAGAATCTGAAGCGTTGTAGGAGGAAGCGGCGCTTTCCTTGTCATCTTCATCTATCAGTCCACGCTTCCCTGCCGTGGAAGGGACTGATTTCTCTGACACACGACGGCGCTTTGGCTTCTTTAGGCCTTTTCGACCCTTCTTCCTTCTCTTCTCCTCCTCCTCCTTCAATATCAGCGCTTCGGCACTAGTATATTCAATGTCTGAAGCGGGAGGGGTGACCGTTCCAAACTCGTCGCCTGGAAGCGCATTCGTGAAAAGCACACGAGTGTACTTGCTTTCCACGGGCCATCCTTGAGCTGGCCAGGACGCCTCCAAAAAATAGGAGATCCTCATCCCATACTTGAGTTTGCCAAGGAACTCAAGTTGGCCTTTGTGTTCCCCGTCATTCACTTCTCGGACGGCTTTGCTGGCCTCAACCAACTGCTTTACAAACCACGCTCTCCAATGGTAAGGCGTACGGTTAATCGTGGTATCACAGAGCGCCGACAGAAGATGAATCTTCTGTTCCGTGATGGTGGACCAGCTACCGGTGTGACAAAGTAGGCACTTTGTCACAATGTCGATCATGTTGTCGAAGGGCGGTCGAAGCGATGTTGCCTTAGACTGCTTGCGGATGAAGATGGCGCGTGGATCCGATGAGATGCGCCTGAACTCCTTCTGGATATCCGGATCTCCGGCAGACTCCGAATCTTCCCCAGAGTTAGGAATGGGGACAGAATCCTTGAATAGAGCATCGAGCTCTAGGGTTTCGGTTGCCACAAAGAACCATGCCTTGTTCATCGAACTGTTGTAGTGAGATTTTGGTAGTTAGGGTTTCCGAGTTCAAGTTGGAGAGGAACTCAACGACCCCTACCGGATTAATGTACTTGGGATGCTAGAAAAGAAGATTTTCCAGGCCGGAATTGAGGATTGCTCTCTTGATGATTCCGCCATCGGTCAGTAAATCACGATCGACATGAGCCTCCGTAAATACAAATTCTCCGTAGCGGCTTCTAGGAGCAGGTTGCCATTTTGCATTAACCATTTTGAATTTCTGAAAGGGAAAAAAAAAATTCAGTAGAGAGAGTTCTATGAGTTGTAGAACTTGAATAATTTGCAAAAAAGACGAATACAATATATATGAAGGTGAGAGTGAAAAAGTTCTAATATATGCATAGATAATAAATATAGAGTATTAAAAGGTTAGTAGGGGCGTCGTGTCTTAGTGAGTGGCTAAGATCATATTCCGGAAAATGAGTGAGTGGCTCTGATCGTGTATAGATCGTGCTTAACAGTTATTTGATCGTGCGGTTAGGGAAAAAGTAATTTGAAATGTCCGACAGCCAAGATTAAAAGTTTTGGCGGTTCGGGAGCGCGAGTGAGAGGCACGCGCGAGTGGGTCTCGAGTCCTGTAACTGCAATAGTCTTTTCATTAAATGCAAAGATATCACACGCAAACTATACTTGAGTGATATCTTGCTTTATAGATATATAGCATATAAGTAAATTAATGAGAGATTAATTTCTAGAAGATTCGAAATTTGGCTGATTGCCACACTTCAAAAATTTAGACGAGAGCGTCTAATTTGGAAAGCGTCTGGATCAGCACTTTAATATTTTCGGTAGGTCACGCACATGGTTCTTGAAGACGCTTTGCGTAGACTGACTTACTTAAATTGAAAGACACGAAAGGGAGACTTACCATTCAGTCAAAATTGTAAATGACTGATACCACGTTCTGACGATCCACGTACTCAAATGTTAAAGCTTCAGTTGAGGGACAGAACGTTCACGCTTTAAAAGTGTGAGAGCGTCTGTTCTCATCTAGGCACTTTCTCTCGAAGACGAAGTGCTTCCCCCTTAAACATAGCCTTGGACTATCTTTTAAAGAGAGTGTCAACTCTGTAGGGGTAGCACTCCACTTATGTTGAGAGATGAAGATAATGTAAAGTCCTCTTACTAGGGTAGGTCTTTCTCATGAATTCGTTAACATGAGATATGAGATTACAAAATCCACAAGGGACCTGGTTAGGGATAAGTGTCTTCATAGATTTTAATGGAATGATATGAGTTGCCTCATGCTTTACTAGGGATATACCGTTTGGACATGAGATTCACATTATTCATGAAATATCTATGAATTTACTTCCTTACTATGGCAAGCTATCTCATATTTTCATGAAGCGAGATTCTCGAGAATAGACACTAACCTTTGTAAAGTTGGTGCTTCACATTACTAAAAACAAATTAGGCTTTCACAATCAGCAGTGGTGAAGATCTTCAGCATGCTTTGCGCTTCTGGCTCCATCTCCACCATGAAAGCTTGTGAGAAAATTGAGTGATAATCATTCAAGCAACTCCATACAATACGTCCCAAAAATTACGTACGCGTATGTTAACTTGAAGAGGATTATCAACTCAATGCTTTCATGTTTCTTCAGCAGAAAGGATTTAAGGAATTTGGGAGTGGAACTCAAGATTGTATCAAGCTCTAAAGCTTAAAAGATGGACTCTCAAGAGATCCACAAGGTACCACTTGTGCACCGCTCTGACAAGACGGAACAAGTTTTATGAATATCGTGGCAAGAGTAACAGCATTAATCAAATTAATCCGAGATTAACTCATCAAGGAAGAGCACTCAACCGCGCTTTCACAAAGCTGTGGAAGCGTGTAGAGGTCGATGCTCCTAAAGGGAACTTCATCCCTTCGGTTTAATTATCATCCCATGAAAAAGGGGAGATACAGTCTTCTCTTTCACACCTCCTGCAAAGACCGGTTCCCCCTTAACCAATGATCCCAACAATCTTTCCCATAAAGGAAAGTGTGAGAGTAGGTAGGGAACACGCTTTGCCTTCTCCACCTTTACTCCACCTTCTCCTCACCAGGGTCTAGCAACCCTAGTTCTAGACATAATTTGTTGAAGCGTGCTTGAGGAAGTGGCTTGGTGAGAATATCCACTTTCTGATCCTCAGTTGGAATCTTTTCGACCTTAACCTCTTTCTTCTCCACATGATCCCGAATAAAATGATGGTGAATTTCAATATGCTTACATTTTGAATGAAGCACGGGATTGTGGGTGATGGAAATTATGCTTGTTTTGTCACAATAAATTGGAACCTCCGAACATTCCAGTTTATAATCCTTCAACTGTTGCTTTAGCCAAAGGATTTGTGAACAACACTTCCCGCAGCCATGTATTCCGCTTCGGTGGTAGAGGTGGCAACACTAGTTTATTTCTTTGAGAACCATGAAACCAACTTGTTGCCTATGAATTGACACGTTCCACTAGTTGATTTCCTATCAACTTTGCATCCACCGAAATTGGCATCGGAGTAGCCACTAAGCGTGAGATCATCTTCCGCCGGATACTAAAGGCCTAAGTTGATGGTCCCTTTAAGGTATCGAAGAATGCGCTTAGCTCCCTCCAAATGGCTTTGCTTCGGATTGCTTTGAAATCTAGCACAGACGCCTACAGCAAAAGTGATGTCGGGTCGGCTAGCTGTAAGATATTGCAGAGAGCCAATCAACATACGGTAATCTGTAGCATTGACTGAATTGCCATCCAAGTCTGGATCTATCTTGAAGTTTGTGTTCATTTAAATTTTGAACACCAAACTTAGTGAGCATATCACGAGTGTACTTGGCTTGATTGATGAAGATTCCACGACTCGTTTGCTTTACTTGCAATCCCAAAAAGCATGTCATCAGCCCCATCATAGACATCTTATATTTTCTCTTCATCAAGCCCACAAATTTATCACTCAAGGTTTGATTTGGAGAGCCAAAGATGATGTCATCGACATAGATTTGTACCCAAAGCATGTCTTCACCGTCGTTGATCGTGAAGAGGGTTTGATCTACCTTCCCTTTTTGAAAGTCACTTTCAACTAGGAAGTTTGAAAGAGTCTCGTACCATGCTCTGGGTACCTGCTTGAGGCCATACACTGCTTTGATGAGCCGGTACACTTGATCGCTCTTTTCAAAACCTGGGGGCTGTTCGACGTACACTTCCTCCTTCAAATCTCCATTGAGGAAGACACTCTTCACATCCATTTGATACACGTTATACTTCTTGGATGCGGCATATGCAAGGAACATCCTGATGGCCTCGAGACGAGCAATAGGAGTGAAGGTTTCATCAAAATCGATGCCTTCCTCCTGGCAATATACTTTCGTGACCAAGCGAGCTTTGTTGCGAACGATGTTACCTATTTTTGTCGGTTTTATTCTTGAAGACCCATTTGGTACCGATGACGCTTTGATGAGAAGGTCGATCCACTAGGTACCTAAACGCCATTCCTTGCAAACTCATTTAGCTCATCTTACATGACAGTTATCCAATTTGAATCATTTAGAGCGTCATCCACCGATGAAGGCTCAGTGTTTGCTAGTAAGCAACTAAACAGGAAACTCTCACCATGGAATAAGGTACTTCTAGTCCTGACGCCCTGGCTGGGGTCACCTAAAATACCTTCTTGGGGATGATACCTCAACCACAGCTTCTTCTGGTTGAAAGCCTCCATATCATCCGCCTCGGAGCGTGGTGTGTGATCATCACCATTCCCTTGATCACAGACCACTGGACTGGATGGAGCTTCCTCACTGTTTGGAAGCAATGAGGTCAGAGGATCAACTATTCTGGAGTTTGGTTCCCCCTTATCAAGAGAGAGGTTATTGAGATCCTGCTCCATTGCTTCAACTCCGTCTTCAATTTCTTCTACTGAAGCGTCCACCAGATCTACTTATTTCGAGACTGGAGCGTGTGATTAGTCTGGAAGATGCTTCAGGAGTCTCCAATACGCTTTCAGATCCAGCGTTCATGCTTTCAGCATTTACTGTACCTGCGGAGTCTTGAAAGCAAGCTTCATCAAAAATAACATATGGTATTTCTTCCACAACAAGAGTTTGACAATTGTAGACGCGATAAGCTTTGCTAGAAGGAGAATATCCAAGAAATATTCCCGTATCAGCTTTGCTGTCAAACGCTCTCAATTGCGTTTTACCGTTGTTGTGAATAAAACACTTGCAGCCAAAAATATGTAAATGAGAGAGAATAGGAGTTCTCCCTTTCCATAATTCATATGGGGTTTTGTCGTGGCGTGTGTTGATTAGAGTGCGGTTCTGGGTATAGCATGTTGTGAAGGTTGCTTCGCCCCAGAACCTTTTTGGTAGTTGGGCATCCGCGAGCATTGAATATGCAGCCTCTTTGATAGTTCTGTTCCGGCGCTCTGCAACTCCGTTTTGTTGTAGAGTGCGAGCTGCTGAAGTCTGATGTAGAATTCCATTCTCTGTGTTATATGCTTCAATGAATTGATTAAGGAATTATGTTCCTTTATCGGAGCGTATTTTTACCACATTCAATCCTTTTTCCACTGTCAACTGCTTTAGGAGCTTTGGAAGTTCCCGAAGCGTTTCTTTCTTTTTTAGTAGAATTAGTACCCACGTGTAGCATGAGAATCATCCATGACTACAAGAGCATACTTTCTCCCACTCAAGGTGACCGGTGAAATAGGACCGAAGAGATCCATGTGCAGGAGCTCTAAAATTCGGGATGAACCATGTCCCTCGACGCTTTAAAAGGACTTCTTGATCTGCTTGCCTTCTTAGCAGGCTTGGCACACAATATCCTTGTTGAAGACTTCATTAGAATACCTCAAATAAGATTCTTTCAGGAGATCTTGTTCATTGTTTTGAAGTTCAAATGGTTGAGGCGACAATGCCATAACCACCCAATCTCCGAGGTGCATCTAGCAATGAGGCCGGTTCTGACTTCGCAGTTGCTCCAGTTGGCTACATACACGTTTTGCCTTTGAGTACCTGTAAGAACAACCTGCATAGATGCTTTGTTCTTGACAACACACTGGTTAGAGTTAAACTCTACCACGAACCCGTTATCACAGAATTGAGAAATGGAAAGTAAATTATGTTTGAGGCCTTGGACATATGAGACATTAGGAAGTCTCATATTTACAACGCAAAAAGTACTGTATCCGATGATGATGCCTTTTGCATTATCACCGAAAATTACATCTGGACCCAGCTTTATGATAAACTCATCGAGGAAGGATTGCTCACCCGTCATGTGATGTGAACATCCGATGTCTAGGTACCAAGCAGCTTCTTCCTTCCTCTTGTCCGTATTTTTCGAGTTCGCCGCTTTGATCTAAGAGATCAACAATTTTTAGGTACCCAATTTGCATTGGGTTCCTTGATGTTAGTGGTTTTGGAAACTGGAGTTGGATTCACCGAGAGAGTGACTCCTTTCTTGAGATCCTGAACGAAACAAATAGAGATTTGTTTAATAGGAAAACCTGAGCGTAATCGTGTGTGTAATAGTGAAAGCGCTTACGGTTTCTCCTTCTCTGAGAGCAGTGAATGAGTGCTTTCACTTTATGGTAAAATGATCGATGAGATTTTGATCATGAAAGTTATGTGAAGCATCGGGGATAAAGCGAACTTGAGTTCCTCCATGAGATGTAAAGTTATTCAAGTCAGCTTTATGCTCTTGTTGACACTTCGAAATTGTCGAAGACTGGACACGCTTTGAATTACGTTTAGAACGTTTAAGCTTTCCAGTCTTTGATTTTCTCATAGCATCAGGTTGAACCTTCGAAGGCACTTTGGAAGCTTGCCTTGAAGTTTTAGCCATAAACCCGACTAACTCTTTTCCTTTGCTAGTAGCGTGTTGATCAGCTTTGGAGCTTTTCATCAACGCTTCGGTACTAGCATCGGATGAAGTTGTGAAGATGGAACCAAAGCTGATTCCTTTCAAACTTTTTGAGGGTTTGAAAGAACTTTATGTTGGTCCCGAAAGGCGCTTACGCACGTAGAGGGGGGTGAATACGTGTGTAGAGAAGTGTTTAACTTCTCTTACGATTTTCAACCTTTTAGACGAGTAGACGCTTTGAAGCTAAGTGAAACGTTTAAAGCCTCTCGCTCGTGTGATATTGTGCGGAATGTGATGAGTCTTTAAAACTTATCTTGCAAATTAAAACCTTGTTAATATTAAAGAGGTGAGTGTGTGTATGCTAATAATCAAAGCAATAAATAACTTAAAATAAAGAGACGACCAATTCATAGTGGTTCGGAGCACCTCTCCTACGTCTACTCTATCCACGACAGGATGAATACCTTCACTCGGTACTCCTTGTTCTATACTTACAAGGGGAAGTGATTCATGGCAAATAACAAACTTACACTTGAATCCTCAGAGATTTTACTGGCTCTCGAGAAACCTTACAACAACACACTCTTTCACAAAAAGGCTCGACAACCTTACAACTCAATATGTTCACTCTAGACTTAGGTTTTGGGGTTTTGGATTTTTGTAAGTATGAGAATCCTTTACAATGAAATCTCAAGTAAGGAATAAGGATTCTCAAGAGTCTAGGCTATGGATATAGGAGATTGAACCTAGAAAGTGAGGTAGTTGCAATACTTAAGAATCAAGTTCTTAAGGACACACTAAAGTGAAACGCTTTGAAAGAACTAAGTACTAGAAAGAAATTGCTTGAGTTCTTGCAAATGTGAATGCTTGAATCGTTTGTACGTGCGTTCGTTTTAGTGTGTGTGCAACTCCTTCTATTTATAGTAAGGAACCCTACTTCCCGTTGAGAGAGAAGAGGTTGCGTGTTCCTTAATTTTTGGATAATTCGGTGTGTCAGTCTCTTTTTAGCTTTGATAGAACTAGGAAGGGATGTCCGCCTCGCCTAGAGGTATGGCGACTTTCACCTGCTTTGACTTTTCAGACTGTAGCCGTATCCGTTGTGCAATGGCGTGGTGACACGTAAGCTTTAATGCGGTGCTTGTCAGAAATTCAATCTTCGAATTCTGGGTCAACTTATCATCTGCACTGATTGTCGCTTTTAAGTACAGCTCCTTTTCAGAGACGCTTTAGGTGGGCTGACTTGAGAGCGCCTTGCTTCCACTGATCGGAAGCTCGCTCTTAGCGTCTTTATCTGAAGCGTCTCAAAGACGCTTTGTCAAGACTTCACTGTAGACGCTTTCACTGTTGGAGCCGCTTTACTTCCTATCGCTTCGCGAACTCTGACTGCTTCATCTTTGGCGCTTCTAGACTAAAAGAAAAGCTTCCTAACATGTAAGCTTATCTAAGAGAAACTTGTCTAGTTTATCAAAAATAATAAGGGAAATATTCTAAAAAGGTTTTGGAATCGAATCAAAACCAATTGTTTATTTAACTTGATTTAAGTTCCCCCCTTAACATTATATCCCAACAATTTCCCCCTTTTTGATGATGCCAAAACCCGACGTCAAGTGCTTACACAAATCTAGAGAATTCTAGGTTAAGTATAAGAATCAGAGTGGGTTAGGCAAAACACAATATCAATGCAGTTATAGGCAGTTAACTGAAAGCGTATAAATAAATAAAGACACTGAGAAATTGCATTAAAGCAGTAAAACATATCATTGTATTAGTGAGATGAAGTGAATACAAATACAATGAACATCTATTTGAAGCGTTTTCGAGGGACTGGAGGGATCATGCCATAGGCATTGTAGACTCTATCCTTGATGGCAGCTAGAGAGTGGTAAGGATGATCGTTCTGTTCAAACCATTCTGCACATTCCTCGATCTCCTTTCTGATTGCCTCCTCATCAGGGATAGCGCCTCCAATGAGTGGAAGTTTGTAGCTCTCTTTCTTTGCCGGTTTGAGAGTTACTCCGTCTGCCAACTCCAAAATTTTGCTGAAGAGAGAGGCTTTGTAATGATCCATGTATGCAATGAAGCAATCCATGGCGTACTCAGTGCGAAAGCCTTGCCAGTAGTAGAAGCATTTGACGAACTTCACTTTGACATCATTCCACTCCTCCTTGAGGTCAGCTGGAATAATCTCATCAACAAATTTGGCATTAGGAGCCTCATCCCTCAGCCTCTTTCTATCGAGTTCATCCCTGGCAAACAGCTGCTTTCTGCATTTTTCAAAATCGGTTGTTCGCAGGCTCTCGATGAAAATTCGCTTCCCTTCATGCGCTTCCATCTTCAATAGATGAAGCGCTTTGTCCGAGTCTGTCACCACCTCTTCATTAAAAACTTCGTCTCTGCACTCCGACACTGCTTTATACTTTGCCATCACTTCCAGGCATTCCTTTTCAGCGGCGTTGGTCGGAGTGTACTTCAACAGATACCTTCGGAGGTGGAAATTCATTTTGTGTAGCAAAATCACGTCCAACTCCTCTTGGAATTCACGTTGTACTCCAGCCTCCTTGGTCATTATTGCGGGAGTCAGTTTTAGCTTTTTCTTAGGGTTGGTGTCAGCATGCCCTTTCTTCTTGCGCTTATCCTTTTCTTTCTGTGGCGCTTGCTGACACGGCTTGAAGGAGAACGGCATCGATTGGCTCATCCAAGATGATCACCTGCTTCTCCGCTTCTCCCTTCTTCTGTGCTTCCACTTTCTTGGAAGCGTCCTCTTTGGCCTTGGCTGGTGTGGATTGACCACTTGGCGTCCCAGTCGCTTTCCTCTTTTTAGAAGCATAAAAAAACGGGCTTGGAGGGAGCGCACTGTACGTTGGCTACTTTGGCTGGCGGCTCCTGGCAGAGTGATGTTCGGCTGATTAGGCTTCAATAAACCTTATGCCAGGAGAGCGCCTAGGACTTGTGTTGAAAGGATTGGAGCTGGAGAGCGCGCATTGGTCAGAATGACCTACCGTTCCAGGGTTGTGCGATACACGCGGAACTCAGATTGAATGAAGGCCGCTAGTGCCTTAATTTTGTTGGAGATGCCTTCCAGTGCAGTGGTTGGCACAACCTGACTCGATCCGCTTTGCGCTCCAGCCGCTGCTTGGCCCAGCATGGCCACTGTCTGCTTCCTTTGTTTTTCAGAATCCGCGAGTTTCCTCTCCACGGATTCTAGCTTTGCATTGAGCTGTTGGGTGACAGAAGCGGCTTCAAAATTTTCTGCTCTTGCCGCTTTAAGCTCTTGCTCCTGTTGAGCAACCTTGTTAGTGGTCGTGGAGAGTTCAGCTTCGACAACTTCGAGCTCTCTATGGACACGCTCCATATCATCCAACTCCGTAGTCAGCTTCAGCACTTCCGATCGTAAGGCTGGAATTTCCAGAAGCTGTGCCTTAACGGTCGAAAGCTCATCATGAGCTAATTATACGTGTTGTCTCTCCTCAACCAACTGCAACTCCACAGCCGCTGATTTCACCTTCAACTCTTCCACTGCTTTGGCAGTAGTGGAAAGCTCCTTTGCTTTCTTCACCATTTCCTCCTTCAGTGCTATCAACTCTGTGATAGCAGTTGAAAGCTCGTCATCCACCTGCTTCTTCTCCTCCTCAGCTTTAGAAAGCTGGCTCTCTTTCTCCTTTATCTCTCTCTTCAGCTAGGCACACTCACGCTCCACTTCGTCGTGAGCGGTTTGAAGAACCGAGAGTCGTTCTCCACACACACTGACAGGGGTGCCAGCTGGTGTTAATGGAGTGGGTGTATAGGAGGGAACAAGCTCCTGGACCTTCCTCTCGATGCGCCTCCACACCTCTGGCTCATCAATTAGGTTGTCAAAGCGTTCCAACTCAAAGCTGCTAAGGATCGAGGCCTCCTCCTCGACCAGCGCTTTGGGTCGTTAGCCCGCACCAACTGGCAAACTTTGTACACGTTGGTACCGCGACTTCTGACGTACTTCAGGAAGTGTGAAGTAACTTCCAGCACGGATGGAGGTAGAGAGAATTCTCCAAAGAATTCCCTGATTTCCTCTTCAGCCCACAGGAGCTCTCTGTCAACAGTCCTCATTACCGGACTGGACGCTTTGGGAGATTGAGGCGGGGGAGTGTCAGCTTGGAGTTCCTCGTCTGCTGATGAGCTGGACGCTTTGTCAGTGAAGTGGAGAGCGCTGATGCTATCAGCATCCTCTCCTGGCGCTTCAACTTCCTTTCCATCTTGTGCAGCTAGGGCACCGGCTTCCAGATCCTGACTTAAAGTCTTGTCAGAGTCTGAAGCGTTGTAGGAGGAAGCGGTGCTTTCCTTGTCATCTTCATCTATCAGTCCACGCTTCCCTACTGTGGAAGGGACTGATTTCTCTGACACACGGTGACACTTTGGCTTCTTTGGGCCTTTTCGACCCTTCTTCCTTCTCTTCTCCTCCTCCTCCTTCAATATCAGCGCTTCAGCACTGGTATATTCAATGTCCGAAGCGGGAGGGGAAACTGTTCCAAACTCGTCGCCTGGAAGCACCTTCGTGAAAAGCACACGAGTGTACTTGCTTTCCACAGGCCATTCTTGAGCTGGCCAGGACGCCTCCAAAAAATAGGAGATCATCATTCCATACTTGAGTTTGCCAAGGAACTCAAGTTGGCCTTTGTATTCCCCGTCATTCACTTCTCGGACGGCTTTGCTGGCCTCAACCAACTGCTTTACAAACCACACTCTCCAATTGTAAGGTGTACGGTTGATCGCGGTATCACAGAGCGCTGACAGAAGACGAATCTTTTGTTCCGTGATGGTGGTCCAGCTACAGGTGTGACAAAGTAGGCACTTTGTCACAATGTTGATCATGTTGTCGAAGGGCGGTCGAAGCGATGTTGCCTTCGACTGCTTGCGGATGAAGATGGCGCGTGGATCCGATGAGAAGCGCCTGAACTCCTTCTGGATATCTGGATCTCCAGCAGACTCCGGATCTTCCCCAGAGTTAGGAATGTGGACAGAATCCTCGAATAGAGCGTCGAGCTCTAGGGTTTTGGTTGCCATAGAGCGAACCATGCCTTGTTCATCGAACTGTTATAGTGAGATTTTGGTAGTTAGGGTTTCCGAGTTCAAGTTGGAGAGGAACTCGACGACCCCTACTAGATTAATGTACTTGGTATGCTGGAAAAGAATATTTTCCAGGCCGGAATTGAGGATTGCTCTCTTGATGATTGCGCCATCAGTCAGTAAGTCACGATCGACGTGAGCCTCCGTAAATATAAATTCTCCGTAGCAGTTTCTAGGAGCAGGTTGTCATTTTGCATTAACCATTTTGAATTTTTGTGAAAAAAAAAATATGCAGTAGAGAGAAAAGTTTTGTGAGTTGTAGAACTTGAAGAATTTGAAGAAATGGCGAAAAAGATGTATAATGAAAGTGATGAGTGAACAAGTTCTAATATATGCATAGATAATAAGTATAACGAGTATGAAAGGGTTAGTGGGGCGACGTGTCTTAGTGAGTGGCTAAGATCACATTCTGGAAAAAGAGTGAGTGGCTCTGATCGTGTATAGATCGTGCTTGACAGTTATTTGATCGTGTGGTTAGGGAAAAAGTAATTTGAAATGTCCGACGACCAAGATTAAAAGTTTTGAGCGGTTCGTAGCGTGAGTGAGAAGCACGCGCGAGTGTGTCTCGAGTCCTGTAACTGCAACAGTCTTTGCATTAAATGCAAAGATATCACACGCAAACTATACTTGAGTGATATCTTGCTTTATAGATATATAGCATATAAGTAAATTAATGAGAGATTAATTTCTAGAAAGATTCGAAATTTGGCTGATTGCCACGCTTTGGAATTTAGATGAGAGCGTCTAGTTCGGAAAGCATCTGGATCAGCACTTTAATATTTTTGGTAGGTCACGCACAGGGTTCTTGAAGACGCTTTGCGTTGACTGACTTACTTAAATTGAAAGACGCGAAAGGGAGACTTACCAGTCAGTCAAAATTGTAAATGACTGATACCACGCTCTGACGATCCACGTACTCAAATGTTAAAGCTTCAATTAAGAAACAAGAACGTTCACGCTTTGAAAGTGTGAGAGCGTCTGTTCTCATCTAGGCGCTTTCTCTCTAAGATAAAGTGTTTCCCCCTTAAACATAGCTTTGGGCTATCTTTAACGAGAGTGTGAACTCCGTAGGGGAGACGCTTTACTTATGTAGAGAGTTGAAATAATGTCAAGTCCTTTACTCTTACTAGGGTAGGTTTAACTCGTGAATTCGATATCATGGGAAATGAGATGACAAAATCCACAAGGGACCCGGTTGGGGATGAGTGTCTTTATAGATTTCAATGAAGTGATGTGAGTTGCCTCATGCTTTACTATGGATATACTGTTTGGGCACGAGATTCATATCATCCATGAAAGAGCTATGAATTTAGTTCCTTACTAGGGCAAAACTATCTCATATTTCTATGAAGCGAGATTCTTAAGAGTAGACACTAACCTTTTTAAAGTTGGTGCTTCACATTACTCAAAACAAATTAGGCTTTCACAATCAGCAGTGGTGAAGATCTTCAGCATGCTTTGCGCTTCTAGCTCCATTTCCACCATGAAAGCTTGTGAGAAAATTGAGTGAGAATCATTCAAGCAACTCCATGCAATACGTCCCAAAAATTACGTAAGCGTATGTTAACTTGAAGAGGATTATCAACTCAATGCTTTCATGTTTCTTCAGCAGAAAGGATTTAAGGAATTTGGGAGTGGAACTCAAGATTGTACCAAGCTCTAAAGCATAAAAGCTGGACTCTCAAGAGATCCACAAGGTATCACTTGTGCACCGCTCTGACAAGACGGAACAAGTTTTATGAATACCGTGGCACGAGTAACAACCTTAATCAAATTAATCCGAGATTAACTCATCAAGGAAGAGCACTCAACCGCGCTTTCACAAAGCTGTGGAAGCGTGTAGAGGTCGATGCTCCTAAAGGGAACTCATCCCTTCGGTTTAATTATCATCCCATAAAAAAGGGGAGATAAAGTCTTCTCTTTCACACCTCCTGCAAAGACCGGTTCCCCCTTAACCAATGATCCCAACAATCTTTCCCATAAAGGAAAGCGTGAGAGTAGGTAGGGAACACGCTTTGCCTTCTCCACCTTTACTCCACCTTCTCCTCACCAGGGTCTAGCAACCCTAGTTCTAGACACAATTTGTTGAAGTGTGCTTGAGGAAGCGGCTTGGTGAGAATATCCGCTTTCTGATCTTCAGTTGGAATCTTTTCCACCTTATCATCTTGCTTCTCCACATGATCCCGAATAAAATGATGGCGAATTTCAATATGCTTACATTTTGAATGAAGCACGAGATTGTGGGTGATGGAAATTGTGCTTGTGTTGTCATAATAAATTGGAACCTCCGAGCATTCCACTTTATAATCCTTCAACTATTGCTTTAGCCAAAGGATTTGTGAACAACAGCTTCCCGCAGCCATGTATTCCGCTTTGGTGGTAGAGGTGGTAACACAAGTTTGTTTCTTTGATAACCATGAAACCAACTTGTTACCTATGAATTGACACGTTCCACTAGTTGATTTCCTATCAACTTTGCATCCAACGAAATTGGCATCGGAGTAGCCACTAAGTGTGAGATCATCTTCCGCCGGATACCAAAGGCCTAAGTTGATGGTCCCTTTAAGGTATCGAAGAATGCGCTTAGCTCCCTCCAAATGGCTTTGCTTCGGATTGCTTTGAAATCTAGCACAGACGCCTACAGCAAAAGTGATGTCGGGTCGGCTAGCTGTAAGATATTGCAGAGAGCCAATCAACATACGGTAATCCGTAGCATTGACTGACTTGCCATCCAAGTCTGGATCTATCTTGAAGTTTGTGTTCATTTGAATTTTGAACACCAAACTTAGTGAGCATATCACGAGTGTACTTGGCTTGATTGATGAAGATTCCACGACTCGTTTGCTTTACTTGCAATCCTAAAAAGCATGTCATCAGCCCCATCATAGACATCTTATATTTTCTCTTCATCAAGCCCGCAAATTTATCACTCAAGGTTTGATTTGGAGAGCCAAAGATGATGTCATCGACATAGATTTGTACCCAAAGCATGTCTTCACCGTCGTTGATCGTGAAGAGGGTTTGATCTACCTTCCCTTTTTGAAAGCCGCTTTCAACTAGGAAGTTTGAAAGAGTCTCGTACCATGCTCTGGGTACCTGCTTGAGGCCATACACCGCTTTGATGAGCCGGTACACTTGATCACTCTTTTCAAAGCCTGGTGGTTGTTCGACGTACACTTCCTCCTTCAAATCTCCATTGAGGAAGGCACTCTTCACATCCATTTGATACACTTTGAACTTCTTAGATGCGGCATATGCAAGGAACATCCTGATGGCTTCGAGACGAGCAACAGGAGCGAAGGTTTCATCAAAATCGATGTCTTCCTCCTGGCAATATCCTTTTGCGACCAAGCGAGCTTTGTTGCGAACGATGTTGCCGCTTTCGTCGGTTTTATTCTTAAAGACCCATTTGGTACCGATGACGCCTTGATGAGAAGGTCGATCCACTAGGTACCAAATGCTAGTCCTTGCAAACTCATTTAGCTCCTCTTCCGTGGCAGTTATCCAATTTAAATCATTTAGAGCGTCCTCCATCGATGAAGGCTCGGTGTTTGCTAGGAAACAACTAAACAGGCAACTCTCACCATGGAATAAGGTACTTCTAGTCCTGACGCCCTGGCTGGGCTCACCTAGAACACCTTCTTGGGGATGATACCTCAACCACAACTTCTTCTGGTTGAAAGCCTCCATATCATCCGCCTCGGAGCGTGGTGTTGGATCATCACCATTCCCTTGATCACAGACCACTGGACTGGATGGAGCTTCCTCACTGTTTGGAAGCAATGAGGTCAGAGGATCAGCTATTCTAGAGTTTGGTTCCTCCTTATCAAGAGAGAGCTTATTGAGATCCTGCTCCATTGCTTCACCTCCGTCTTCAATTTCTTCTACTGAAGCATCCACCAGATCTACTTATTTCGAGATGGAGAGCGTGATTGGTCTGGAAGATGCTTCAGGAGTCTCCAATACGCTTTCAGATCCAGCGTTCATGCTTTCAGCATTTACCTGTACCTGCGGAGTCTTGAAAGCAGCTTCATCAAAAACAACATGTGGTGTTTCTTCCACAACAAGAGTTTGACAATTGTAGACGCGATAAGCTTTGCTAGTAGGAGAATATCCAAGAAATATTCTCGTATCAGCTTTGCTGTCAAACGCTCTCAATTGCGTTTTACCATTGTTGTGAATAAAACACTTGCAGCCAAAAATATGTAAATGAGAGATAATAGGAGTTCTCCCTTTCTATAAGTCATATGGGGTTTTGTCGTGGCGTGTGTTGATTAGAGTGCGGTTCTGGGTATAGCATGCTGTGAAGGTTGCTTCGCCCCAGAACCTTTTTGGTAGTTGGGCATCCGCGAGCATTGAATGTGCAGCCTCTTTGATAGTTCTGTTCCGGCGCTCTGCAACTCCGTTTTGTTGTAGAGTGCGAGCTGCTGAAGTCTGATGTAGAATTCCATTCTCTGTGTTATACGCTTCAATGAATTGATTGAGGAATTCTGTTCCTTTATCGGAGCGTATTTTTACCACATTCAATCATTTTTCCACTGTCAACTGCTTTAGGAGCTTTGGAAGTTCCCGAAGCGTTTCTTTCTTTTTTAGTAGAATTAGTACCCACGTGTAGCGTGAGAAATCATCCATGACTACAAGAGCATACTTTCTCCCACTCAAGGTGACCGGTGAAATAGGACCGAAGAGATCCATGTGCAAGAGCTCTAGAATTCGGGATGAACCATGTCCCTCGACGCTTTGAAAGGACTTTTTGATCTGCTTGCCTTCTTGGCAGGCTTGGCACATAATATCCTTGTTGAAGACTTCATTAGGAATACCTCAAACAAGATTCTTTCGGAGATGTTGTTCATTATTT
Organism: Mentha longifolia; assembly: GCA_001642375.2. Classification (NCBI taxonomy): domain Eukaryota; kingdom Viridiplantae; phylum Streptophyta; class Magnoliopsida; order Lamiales; family Lamiaceae; genus Mentha; species Mentha longifolia. Next base: position 18,331,025 of record CM038117.1, read on the forward strand.
TGAAGTTCAAATGGTTGAGGCGATGATGCCATAACCACCCAATCTCTGAGGTGCATCTAGCGATGAGGCCGGTTCTGACTTCGCAACTGCTCCAGTTATGTGAAGCGTCGGGGATAAAGTGAACTTGAGTTCCTCCATGAGATGTGAAGTTATTCAAGTCAGCTTTACGCTCTTGTTGACGCTTCGGAATTGTCGATGACTGGACACGCTTTGAATTACGTTTAGAGCGTTTAGGCTTTCCAGTCTTTGATTTTCTCAAAGCGTCAGGTTGAACCGTCAAAGACGCTTTGGAAGCTTGCCTTGAAGTTTCAGCCACAAACCCGACTAACTCTTTTCCTTTGCTAGTAGCGTGTTGATCAACTTTGGAGCTTTTCATCAACGCTTCAGTACTAGCATCGGATGAAGCTGTGAAGATGGAACCAAAGCTGATTCCTTTCAAACTTTTTGAGGGTTTGAAAGAACTTTCGATTTTTTCAATAGCTACAGAGGTGCTATTGAGATGATCAAGAGTGGCTTTGCATTCCTTGGAGGTGGATATGGTACGTTGGTGACGTTCAAGAAGGTCATCGAACTTAGCCGTCAACTCGAATATGTCCTTTTCTTTGGACTCGAGTATATTGGCTAATCTGTCGTTCTCTTTTCTGAACTGAATGAGAACTTCTTGCAAGGATTCGTGATTCTTGAGCAACTCTAAATAGTCATCAAAGAGATCACTTTCCAAGCTGAAAGCCTCATCCTCACCGTCACCATATTCACTACCTAGTGATAATGGAAGAGTATTAGGTTCAGGAATATTTACCTCCATTTCAGCTTCTATTGCCATGTAACCATAATCGTATTCATGATCAGTGAACTGATCTTCGTCATGGTCGATGAACTTTTTAGATTTGACGGGACCATCGGCTACGAGAGCGCGACGGCTGTCCTCATGACGAGCTTTAACCTCATCTTTTTCTTTGGTTGAGAGCTTCAGGCATTCAATTTTGTAATTCCCCATTTTGTGACACTCGTAGCACTCAATGTTGGCTTTATCTCTAGGGATGGCTGTAGATTTGTCATCTTTCTTGCCATCACGTGGGGTGAAGCGTGAGCTCTGGCCTTAAGATTTGTAGAATCTTTAATACTTGGCCGCTCTAGCGTTGGAGTTGTTAAACCCTCTAACAAGAAAGAAAGCGTAATCCTCCAGTTCTTCTCTCGACATTTCTGCAACCTCGATGTTGGAAGTGTCGGCTTCGATGGTGGTGTTCTCCACTGCGGCTTTGAAAGCCAGACTCTTTGATTTCTTTGGAAGCTCTTCATCATCCTCACGAAGCGCTTTCTTGACTAAGTCAAATTCGATCGTTTTGAATTTGGAGAACATCATTTCTGGAGACATATCTCCCAATTCTTGTTGTGAGATGAAGAGTTCCTTCATTGTCTGTCGTTTTCCAGACAGAGCGCGAACCACCTTTTGATTAATCTCTTTGAAGGTGAGTTCTTTCCCCAGGGAAGCCATAGTTGTGGTGATTCCCAGAACTCGAGTCTCGAAAGACCATGCTCTTATTGCTCTCCATCGTGAGAGCGTTAAACTCCTGCATCAATACAGAGAGTTTGTTTTCCTTAATTTTCTCTGTGCCCTGTGGATTAGGGCAAGAGTTTCCCACATCTCCTTCGCCGTTTTGCATTTCATGATTCTTGGGAGATAGGCGTCGGGGATGGTTAACTGGATGACGTTGCGCGCCACCCGATCTAGATTATCAGCTTTGAATTTGTTGGTCGTATATTCTTCTCTAAGCTTTACGACATAGACATCGGTGGAAGCGCTTTCTTCCTCGTCAACAGGGTTGCCATCTTGGTCGATGGGTTTCTCCTTTTCACGGTTCCTCAATAGACATTTCATGATTATGATGGGCCCTTTTCGACAACCTCATGCATGCGGTCATGAAGTGAAGCGAGATGGGACTCCACACGGAAGCTCCACATTGTATAGCCCTCAATCGAGAACTGAGGAAACTGTGCCGAGGAAGACATCTTGAAAAAAAGATTAGAAAGATGCAATATGCAGTGAGTGAGGTTTTAATGCAAGTTTGGAAAGATCGGTTTAGGTAGACCTACTATATTGTTTTCGCGCTACCAGTATTCAGAAACAGATGTCAGTTAGAACCCCTGCTCTGATACCACTTGTTGGTCCCGAAAGGCGCTTACACATGTAGAGGGGGGGGTGAATACGTGTGTAGAGAAGTGTTTAACTTCTCTTGCGATTTTCAACCTTTTAGACGACTCGACGCTTTGAAGCTAAGTGAAGCGTTTAAAGCCTCTCGCTCGTGTGATACTGTGCGGAATGTGGTGAGTCTTTAAAGCTTATCTTGCAAATTAAAACCTTGTTAATATTAAAGAGGTGAGTGTGTGCATGCGAATAATCAAAGCAATAAATAACTTAAAATAAAGAGACGACCAATTTATAGTGGTTCGGAGCACCTCTCCTACGTCCACTCTATCCACGATGGGATGAATACCTTCACTCGGTACTCCTTGTTTTATACTTCCAAGGGGAAGTGATTCAAGGCAAATAACAAACTTGCACTTGAATCCTCAGAGATTTTACTGGCTCTCGAGAAACCTTACAACAACACACTCTTTCACAAAAAGGCTCGACAACCTTACAACTCAATCTATTCACTCTAGACTTGGGTTTTGGGGTTTTGAATTTTTGTAAGTATGAGAATCCTTTACAATGAAATCTCAAGTAAGGAATAAGGATTCTCAAGAGTCTAGGCTATGAATATAGGAGATTGAACCTAGAAAGTGAGGTAGTTGCAATACTTAAGAATCGAGTTCTTAAGGACAAACTAAAGTGAAGCGCTTTGAAAGAACTAAGTACTAGAAAGAAATTTACTTGAGTTCTTGTAAATGTGAATGCTTGAATTGTTTGTACGTGCGTTAGTTTTAGTGTGTGTGCAACTCCTTCTATTTATAGTAAGGAACCCTACTTCCCGTTGAGAGAGAAGAGGTTGCGTGTTCCTTAATTTTTGGATAATTCGGCGCGTCAGCCTGCAAAAGCCTGGAAGGGATGTCTGCCGCCCCTACAGGTATGGCGACTTCACCTAACCTTGACTTTTCGAACTGTAGCCGTATCCGTTGTGCAATGGCGTGTTGACACGTAAGCTTTAATGCGGTGCTTGTCAGAAATTCAAACTTCGAATTCTGGGTCAACTTATCATCTGCACTGATTGACGCTTTTAAGTACAGCTCCTTATCAGAGACGCTTTGGGTGGGCTGACTTGAGAGCGCTTCGCTTCCACTGATCGGAAGCTCGCTCTTAGCATCTTTATCTGAAGCGTCTCCACGACGCTTTGTCAAAACTTCACTGCTGACGCTTTCACTGCTGGAGCCGCTTTGCTTCTTGTCGCTTCGCGAACTCTGACTTCTTCATCTTTGGCGCTTCTAGACTAAAAGAAAAGCTTCCTAACATGTAAGCTTATCTAAGAGAAACTTGTCTAGTTTATCAAAAATAATAAGAGAAATATTTTAAGAAGGGTTTTGGAATCGAATCAAAACAAATTGTTTAACTTGATTCAAGTTCCCCCTTAACATTTTATCCTAACATAAACAATTCATTTTAAACCTAATATAATCTAAATTGAATCAATGAATCAACTAGCCCATACTCATCATCCTCTAGGTTATGCATTGCGTACAATCCCAACGCCTTTTCAATTTTAATTAAATCTGCACGTGCGTTGACTGCCCTACTATAAAATGGCGAGAAGAAAACTCCAGTTTTCTTAATCTCGCTCTTGTCTCGACAATTTCTCTTATCAAATGCAGGTGCCATCTGTGAAATTAAAATGTATTCATCTTTGTAGCATAACATAATAGGTGAGAGATCACATACAAAAGCTACATATTGTAAGAAATAGGAAGTGATCTACACCTTTCATTTTTTATGATCTAAGGCTAATAATTAATTAGTAATAAATAATGCATTACGCGCTTTCAAAAATATAACATGTAATTAGTAATAAGTATAATGCATTATTCAAATGCATTATAAATGAATTGTAAACTAAATGCATCGTAAATTAGATTTATTATTTCCTTTTTTTTTCTTTTTCTTTTTCTCTCTCTCTTTAATGTCTTTAATATCTTTTTTCTGCAAATTCATCTCTCTGGCCTCGTTTTATCCATTCTTATTAAGACGAAATTTTGTTAAATTTTTAGTGATTTCTTTTTTCCTATCTATTATGCAATAATCAGGTTTTCTCGATTTTTTTATGATCTTCGTGTTATTTGTTACGTGCATCACATGCAAAAAAAAAAATTAATTATGCATTATAAACTCACAATCGATGCATTATGAATCAGAAATTTTATGCATTATGCATTACAATTTCTTATAATTATGCATTATAAACTAATATTTTTTCTCTGTTATGCAGTATAAACTAACAAGTTTTATTGCATTATGCATTACAATTTTTCCCATTTTGCATTATGAACTAATAATTTTTTTTTATATTATGCATTATAAACTAACAAGTTATTTTTGCATTATGCACATGCTTAGTATATATTGCAATGTAGAATGCATTTTAATATTGAAGCACGCATAATGCATATAATGCAATATACGTATTAATTTATAAAAATAAAATGCATTATAGAAAACATTTTGAAATATTATGCATTGTCATAATATGGGAAGATTTGATCTTTCATTTGATTGTTAATTCCAAATCCCATTATTTCCGTCAGTTCATGGCGTAGTGGAAGGATTTGTATTTCTTTTGTTCTATTCTACCCTTATTAAATAAAAATTCAACGCACACAATTAATGTTTGTGCATTTTAATTAAAATCTCAACCGTCTATTATAGAATCATCAAGGGTCCAAGATCTTTCTTATTTCTTACGCTAAGATAATTTTGTATGGGAAATCACCCCCTACAATAATATATTTAAGCATTTTAAATAAATATATAATACCTTATCATCTCCACTGCATATGACTTTATCCTTTTCATGGCAAGCCTCATCCTGAATCATAATAAATGTAGAAAATACCTCATAAATCATAATTCATCATTGTACATTATATATAATATACTCCGTAATGCAATATTGTGCATTACTTTATTTCTTAATATCACATTTATATAGGAAAATCATAAAATGCTCCTTTAGAATCATATAATTCATGATTTACCTCTGCTGCATTATCCTTCGTAACACTGCCCGTAACGCATAGTGAATTTCTTTTCCAATACATAACGCACTTCCAGGATCAGTCGCCTAAATGCATTTAGATATTTAAATTCACAATAAATAATAATAAATAATTCCAAATTTATAAACCACTAATCACAAATACAAATTGTTTCATATTTACCTCCAACACATGTTCATTATGAGTTGCAATATCTTTCCCCTCATCCTATAATGAGGTAACAACAAAAAATTATTAAAAAGGGAATGACGTAGATAAATAAGATATGAATTCGTAACATTTTATAAATTTTACTCACCGGAGAATTATGCTGATCCATAATTGTTGCAGCTGAGTCATTATTTGGATTCTCATGCGTCACTCCACTTTTTTCCTCCTCAAATATTTGTGTAAAACCAATGCTGAAGCTCGGCATTTCATCCATCTTCATAATGAAATCTGACCTCTTCTTTTTTGCATTTTCTACGGCTTGTATGCTGTCAATGACATGAGGCTGCGCCCAAAATGCATTATACATTTGTGATGCTGTGTGTGAAGCAATAATGCACTCTGATGGTTTTGATAAGTTTTCTCCACAAACAATAACTTTGTGGGCAGTCTCAACAGCTTTCATAAAAGTAAGGTCGTCACTTATCCCTTGTGGAGCATCCTGAATCAGCTTTAAAATCTCTGAGATATATCATCAGCAACTTTATTCATTTTGGAGATTATATTGTTTGCATAATCCTTAGCATTTATCTCCATAGGTAATGCATCCGGACAATCTTTTGACTGACTATTACCATCGGAGTTCTTCGATTCCATTACATTGTGCCCATGCAATCCTTGATTATCAATGCAGATAGCCATTTCGATTGGGTCTTCAAGGCAGCCAGTTCCAAATCCTTCCAATCGTATTTCTGATTCTTGTCTTTTTTTCAGCTTCTTGTAATCCCAATTGACCAAAAGTGGAAACTTTCTTTGCACAGCCTCATTCTGTATCCTAACTCTGTCAACATAAAATACCTGCAAATATCATAGAAAATCATCATTATATTCCCCATATAAAATAATATAATCATTGTCACATATTACTATATTAAAGTTCATACCATCAGAAACAGTGCAGGGCCTGTAAATGCTCGCTTGTTGTCGTCTTCCCAGGTAAGCTTACTTGCGACAAGACATCTAATTAAATACTCACACCAATTCCACTCACATATGTTGTCCATATCTCCTAAACAACCTATTGTATGAGGAAAGATATAGCCGGTTTTCGTGTTCTCAATGAGGCATGATGTAAGCAAGATTACGAAGTGGCGTTTGAACCAAGTGTCCCCATCCAAACGCTTCAACATAACATTCGACACGTCTTTGGGTGAAAGACTCTTTAGTTTTTTCTGGTCGAAGAAGCTTTGCCACTCCCGAAACAGATTTGATGCATCATGCTTTTCGGCTCTCGTAATCTGTTTGTTGCCCCTTGGAAATCCAAAGACCCTTTGTACATCCTCTTCCCCTATTTGGATTATCACATTGTCCGACACCTTTAGTTGACAATTTATCGGGTCGAAATTGTCTACTACCCAGTGTCCCAATTTTGTGGGTATCTCCGGAATGTTCATGTCCAAAATGTGACCAAATCCTACTTCTCTAACAGCGGGTTTCTGTCTTTCTTTCATGTTGGCTATTGATTTGAATAAACAATACGGGCTAGTCCTGCAAGAGATCATCGGGTATATATCACGAGCTTCTGTACTGCATCCCCTCAAACAGCACTTGTTTCCTTATTGCAATTCACAAGTGTACCCTTTTGTTTTTTGGTCCCCATTTGTTTTGATGATTTGCTTGTCATATTTATTGGGTACTCCACAAAATCATCATCACTATCTAAAGGAGGTGGTTTGTCATGCTTGAATTTAGTTCGCTCTGTTTATATTTATAAAAAAAATAAATAATAATCAAATAGTAATTAATAAGTGGTTCGCTCTATCGTAAGTGGGAAACTCATGCAACAAACAATGTCACAATGCAAGTGTATACATTCAACCAGAGATTATATGTAAGTTTAGATAACCACATACTTTATTCAATAAGTATAAACATAAACAAAATAAAGAAAAAAATATATATATATGCTTTATTCAATAAGTGGTTGTGCTAAATAATGCATTTTGGAAAGTATGCATTACACTACGAGGTCCAATTTAATGGATTTTTGACTAAAAAATAAGAGATCATAGTGGCTAAAATTACTTCACCTAATGCATACCATCTTTTTTTCCCTGCCCCAAATGCCTCACTATCAATAGCAACTCATTTTTTATTAACATAATTTCAAACAAAATTCAATTTTTTTTCTAGGTAGTATATTATTGTACAGATATTAAGATTGCAGGCAGTCCTGAAAGGTTCTAAGATAGTGGTATTGCTAAATTAAATATCTTGCATTATAGTTATGCATTTTTTTATTCAAATAATGCACTACATTGCATTATCTTCTTCACATCATACATATGTATATCTATCAGCATATATGTGTGCATTATCTTATTCACAGCATTATATATGTGCATTACAAGCATTTTACTCTTGCATTATACCATGTGCATATATTAAGATCGAATCATTTCTAAACGGTTATACTACATAATTCCTAAATGTTGTGCACCAAAACATTATAATTGTGCATATAGTTAAGGTCATTTCAGATTGCATCAAATATGATTGAACTATAATGATAATGCATTACACCCTACATTATTTTTGCTAATTAAAATAATGCAATATTGCACTGTAGAACTTTAAAAGAATGTAAAATTGGTATTGGGACCACACTTACAAATTGAATATTATTATATGTCCCCACAAAATTATGAGCATATATGTTGTAATGCACTCACCTTCAAATTCATATATTGCTATCATCCCAAAATAAATTTTAAAACCAATTCAACGTATGTAGCAATGCACTTAAAACATGAACTTGCAAATATATCATGACTTTAACATATTATTTTCTTACCTTCCTCCAATTGTCGTTTATTTTGTTTGCTTTTTCGGACTCATTATTTCTTATATAGTTTGTATTCACCCAGCCCAAGCAAAAACAATTGTAATATATTTTCCACAAACAAATCGACGAACTGAACTTACAGTAATGCACAGATTCTGGAACAAAAAAAAAACGGAGACCTTATTTAATAATTTTTGTAAAATTTCAAATAATGTGCAAAAAACTAACATACTTGCATTATTACGACTGTAAACATTCATAACTTGCATTACCCATGTATTCTCTGACGGAATCTCTGCCAGAAGCCTTCAAATTAATCCTCTCTTCTTCTATCGATTGTTCGTTTGTGAAGTCAGATTCACAATTAATTTCCCGAAACAACCATTCTTTATCAAACCTATATAATGCATAAGAATCCCAGATTTGTATCGCCGATTCTCTGAATCTTATGGAATCCCGCAAGATACGTAGCTTCTAAAATTACCAAATCAAATTTTACCTTTTCACCCTTTATCTAATTAAAATATGAATAATGGTTGATTTTCTATTAAATACATTATTCATAAATTGTAATCTAAATCGTTAGATTCCTATTAATATGCGGATGAGATTATTTCTTACTTTATACTTTAATGGGCCTTTTACCTGAACCCAACCCTATAATATATATATATATATATATATATATAGGTATATATATATATATATATATATATATATATTCAATTAAACATTGATCTTCCACATTGAAAATATAATTTTAAGTAAAACAATCAGATTCTTACTTAAGGCCCGGGGGGATCTCATGAATTTGTTGTAGTCAATCCCACGACGTTCATAAGGTCGGAACGGACTTGAAAAACTTAGAAATTCTTGCCTCTTAACTTCTTTGAACTACAACTTTGAGGGATATTGATCTTCGCTCAAATTAGGGTCATGGAACACACGGGGCCACCTAGTGTGCAGGTATATTGTGGTGTTGGCCTAACTTTCTCTTGAAAAATGTGATATGACACTGTTGAATAATCTACAATATCAATAATCAACCTTTGATCCTACAATATTTGAAGAAAATATATAAGAATGGCATAATTCAAGACATAATTGATTCTATGAAAATATAAATATATGGTTAACCTACTCGTTCAAATTCAACCTATATGAAGAATAAATATATAAAATAAACAAAATTTAAGACATAAATCAACATGTGATAAATATTAGGTTTACCTACTCATCTCCCTTGCTATATCTAGCTTGACCCCGCATATATTCCTCAAAAGCTGGCAATTTTTTTATTATTTCATTCACAGCTCGAGATGCGGCATATTATCCAATTTGTTCAAGAATCCTCTTATCATTTCCCTACATACTGTGTGTCTTTTTTGCTATGTTATCAATCAAGGTCTGCCCGTGAGACCAAGCGAAGCTGAAAATCGGGTTCTCAGGCCCGTAATAAACATGTCCAGACACATAAGCTGTATGATTATCAAATATATTGTATGTGTGAGGTGCATGCTCATGACTGCTCGAAGAGTGGCCTCGAGGCTGAATCTGATGTGCTTGCCTCGATGGTAGCCTATTAGTGTTTTGTGATCCACATACTCCACCAGGATGATCAAGACTTAATTTTAGGTCAAACACTTTAGTACCCTCGGGCTCAACGGATTACCAATATTTACTGATAACTCATCTTCAGTAGGAGATAATGTGGCAAACACCTGTGTGAAAAAGGGGGGGGGGAAATCAACCTTAGACAGCCTTGTTCTAACACGACCATTCAAGATTATAGTGTTCACAACCAAAGCATTCACATCCATGCACAACCAAAACATTTACAAATACACATAACCAAAACATTTACAACCACAATTAGACATGACTAAATTTTAGACAGATTCATCAGATTTTATTGTACTTGAATCTAAAATGAATGTTAACTATACACTGTTACCTGCGTGAAATCAGGATTGAATCTAGGATATGCCTTCTCATACTTGAATCTCAATATGCGAGGCATGATATCCTTAGCCTCAGGATCGAGCACACCACATTGTTCGCCCACTTCTGGTATGGCATAGTAGATCCAAGCCTTCATTATTTGAAATACTTCAGATTTTATATCACGATGAATAAAAAGAACTTCATAATAATTATTATAAGAAATAACTTACCATGAAGGCATAAGCAAAGCCAAACAAGTGATATACTTTTCTCCCAGTGCTTGGAGGTTCTTTTCTCACACCACGAAGATATTTCAGATGAAAAGAGGCACTCCCCATGGAAATTTATTCCAGAGTTTGGGAAACTCGACCAAAACCCAAACCCAATCGGGAACTGTCTTCACATCTTGGCCAGAAAGGAAGTTGTACACAAAATAATATTCGCAGCCTTCACATAATCGTCGGGATCATCACCAAGAGTTTGGTCGTCAGTCCCAAGAAACTTATCGTATAATTCTTGAACTAGAATCTTCTTTCTCCTATCGAAGAGCTTGTGCCACATATAACAATCTTTCACTTCATATTGCTCGTTGGGATCAAATTTAAAATTTTCAAATCTTAATCCTCCAATGAGGGCAAACTCGAACCTCCTAAACCAGATCCTAGTATCCTTTATGAAATATAATATCTCCACCTCATTTTCCACTTTAAATTCCATTTCCCGACTTATGACAAAATGTATCGCTTTGCAACATTTTTCAACTGACTTGGGAGTTTCAATATTTGACAAAATCGATGTTTTCTAAATTTGTTGAATGTATCTTCCCCAAAAGCTAACAACCTCTCCTCGATCTCCGACATGATCTTCCCTTTGCAATGAAAAGTTGATGTTGAAATTCACACCTTGCATTTTCGGTCTCTTATAATCCCAAGCAACCTTTTTAAAAAGATATAAAATATAAATGATGGTAATACTACATAACATATGACATAGTGCATACATACACACACGACCACTCACACACACACACAACCTGTTGTTTTTCATGTGATTTTCCAAAAAGCTCAGCAAGTCTCGGCATAGGGCCAGCCTAGCTCTATCATATAAACTTTGGATCTGATCTACCACTTGTGGTACCAAAATTGAGAGCATACAAAAGGGTTAAACTATAGCAGACTTAGCTACTAAGAAAAAATAAGGTTGTGTTAAACAGTGGTAGGAGAAAAATATGCAATGTAAAGTATGAAACAAACACATACACATACATATACACTCTCACTCTCACGCATGCACGCACACACACACACACGCACGCGCGCACGCGCGCGACCTATGGTTTGACAAAACATTGAATTTTAAATTCAATCAACTACGCGCGAATATTCAAAAACAATTATCATTACCTCTAAGTTCAGTGTTCCCGTATTGCGGCCGTTGGCATTATCGCTGGAGAAAAAAAATATTCTTTGGTTTTGGTGGCAGCATTGCTTGTGTCATCGCCAGAGACAAATCCTCGCTCTCCATACCCAGAAATTCCTCCTCAATATTTTTCTTCTTCCTCTAGAATATTTTGTAATGGAACTGTAGCTGCCCTTTTACCATGCCGGGCATACGTACGGGTGCTCATCTCAGTGGCTCGATGGAAGTAACCCACTCAGTGGCAGCGGCAAAAGATTCTGATACAGAGCAAGATCAGACCACGGCAGCAATGGTGGAATCGAAATGGGGGTAGGGTTTTTGAGTTTCAAACGTTTGGAGGAACGGGAACATACGAGAGAAACACGCGACATTAATCAAACTTTTGAAACTCAGAAAATTTACCCCCATTTTTGATTCCACCGTTGCGGTCGCCGTCTGATCTTCTTCCCGTGCAAGAATCTTTTGCCGCCACCACCGAGTGGGTTACTTCCGTCGATCCACTGAGTTGAGCATCCGTACGTATGCCTGGCACGGTAAAAAAGGCAGCCACAATTCCATTACAAAAGATTCTGGGGGAAGAAGAGGAATATTCAGGAAGAATTTTTGGGCATAAAGAGCAAGGATTCGTATCCGGCGATGCCATAAGCAATGTTGCCACCAGAACAAAAGAAGAATTTGTCTCTGGCGACAATGCTAACAGCCGAGATGCGGGAACACTAAATTCAGAGGTAACGATAATCATTTTTTGAATTTTTGCACCTAGTTAATTGAATTTAAAATTCAATAATTTCTCAAACCTTAGGTCGTGTGTGTGTGTGTGTGTGTGTGTGTGTGAGAGAGAGAGAGAGAGAGAGTGTGTGTGCGTGAAAGTGAGGGTGAGAATGAGAGTGTATGTGTGTGTGTTTGTTTCATACTTGACATTGCATATTTTTCTCCTACTATTGTAGCTAAGTCTCATGTAGTTTAACCCTTTTGTATGCTATGTATTTTGGTACTACAAGTGGTAGATCTGATCCAAAGTTAATATGATATAGCTAGGCTGGCCCTACGTCTAGACTTGCTGAACTTTTTGAAAAATTACATGAAAATCAACAAGTTGTGTGTGTGTGAGTGTTCGTATATGTGTGTGTGTGAGTGGTCTTATGTGTGTATGCACTATGTTATATGTTATGTAGTAGTACCATCACTTACATTTATATATCTTTTTAAACAGGTTGCGTGGGATTATAAGAGACCGAAAATGCAAGGTGTGAATTTCAAGAACAACTTTCATTGCAAAGAGAAGATCATGTCGGAGATCGAGGAGAGGTTGTTAACTTTTGGCGAAGATACATTCAACAAATTTAGAAAATGCCAATTTCGTCAAATATTGAAACTGCTCAAGTCAGTTGGAAAATGCTACAAAGTAATACATTATATCATAAGTCGGGAAATAGAATTTAAAGTGAAAGATGAGGCGGAGATATCATTGGATCCGGTTTAAAAGGTTCGAGTTTGCCCTTATTGCCGGTTTAAGATATGGAAAATCTAAATTTGATCCCAACGAGCAATATGAAGTAAAAGATTCTTATATGTGGCACGGGCTCTTCGATAAGAGAAAGAAGATTCTAGTTTAAGAACTATACGATAGGTTTCTTGGGACTGACGACCAAACTCTAGGTGATGATTCCGATGATTACGTGAAAGGCTGCGAATATTATTTTTGTGTACAGCTTCCTTTTTGGCCAAGATGTGAAGAAGACTACAGTCCTAGATTGGATATGGGTTTTGGTTGAGTTTTCCAAAATCTAGAATAAATTTCCATGGGGGAGTGCCTTGTTTTAGATGCTTCTGAAATATTTTCGTGGTATGAGAAAAGAATCTCCAAGCACTGGGAGAAAAGCATATCACTTATTTGGCTTTGCTTATGCCTTCATGGTAAGTTATTACTTATTATAATTATTATGAAGTTATTTTTATTCATCGTGATATAAAATCTAGAGTATTTCAAATAATGAAGGCTTGGATCTACTATGCCATACCAGAGGTGGGCGAACAATGTGGTGTGCTCGATCCTGAGGCTAAGGATATCATGCCTCGCATATTGAGATTCAAGTATGAGAAGGCATATCCTAGATTCAATCCTGATTTCACGCAGGTAATAGTGTATAGTTAACATTCATTTTAGATTCAAGTACGATAAAATTTAATGAATCTGTCTAAAATTTAGTCATGTCTAATTGTGGTTGTGAATGTTTTGGTTCTGTGTATTTGTGAATGTTTTGGTTGTGCATAGATGTGAATGCTTTGGTTGTGAACACTATAATCTTATATGGTCGTGTTAGAACAAGGCTGTCTAAGGTTGATTTTTTTTTTTCCCTTTTTCACACAAGTGTTTGCCACATTATCTCCTACTGAAGAGGAGTTATTGAGTAAATATTGGTAATCTATTGAGCCCGAGGGTTCTAAAGTGTTTGATCTAAAATTAAGTCTTGATCATCCTGGTGGAGTATGTGGATCACAGAACACTAATAGGCTACCATCGAGGCAAGCACATCAAATTCAGCCTCGAGGCCACTCTTCGAGCAGTCATGAGCATGCACCTCACACATACAATACATTTGATAATCATACAGCTTATGTGTCGGGACATGTTTATTACGGGCCTGAGAACCTGATTTTCAGCTTCGCTTGGTCTCACAGGCAGACCTTGATTGATAACATAGCAAAAAAGACACACAGTATGTACGGAAATGATAAGAGGATTCTTTAACAAATTGGATAATATACTGCATCTCGAGATGTGAAGAAAATAATGGAAAAATTGCCCGCTTTTGAGGAATATATGCGGGGTCAAGATGGATATAGCAAGGGAGATGAGTAGGGAAACCAAATATTTATCACATGTTGATTTATCTCTTAAATTTTATTTATTTTTATATATTTATTCTTCATATATGTATGATCAAAGGTTGAATGTGACGAGCACGTTAACCACATATTTATATTTTCATAGAATCAATTATGTCATGAATTATGCTATTCTTATATATTTTCTTCAAATATTGTAGGATCAAAGTTTAAATGTTGATATTGTGGATTATTCAACAGTGTCATATCACATTTTTCGAGAGAAGGTTGGGCCAACACCACAGTATACTTGCACACCAGGTGTGCCCAGTGTGTTCCATGACCCTAATTTGAGCAAAGATCAATATCCCTCAAAGTTGCAGTTCAGAGAAGTTAAGAGGCAAGCTGAATTTCTAAGTTTGTCAAGTCCATTCCGACCTTGTGAACGTCGTGGGATTGACTACAACAAATTCATGAGATCACTAGGCTGAAAGTAAGAATCTGAATATTTTACTTAAAATTATATTTTCAATATGGAAGATCAAGGTTTAATTGAAAATATTATATATATATATATATATATATATATATATATATATATATATATATATATATATTGAGTTTAGGAGGAATGTGGGCATAGGCTTTCCTGTTGATGCCTCTTCCTTTAAGGAGATTATTTATACAAATAAATGTCTAGATTAGCATCACATTGATGCTTATATTGGGTGCCTACACACAACGCCTGTATTTGCAGGATTGGACACATGGAATGCCAAAGCAACCATGACATCTCCAGCTTTCCTGGTACCAATATTTTTGTTAGAATTGTTTGTTGTTTGGTATTGTTTATATATGATTTGTTCTTGAATGCTTTGGTCGTGAATGTTTTGCCAGTGGCTCGTTGTTTGATGTTAAGTCAAAAAATAATTATGTAGATATGATAATTTGTGTGGCTGTGAAGGATTTGGTCGTGTGTGGTTGTGAATGTCTTGGTTGTATGTGGTCGTGAATGGTTGTATATATTACCAGGGGCGGAGCTGGGGGGGGACTGGGGGAGGCTGAAGCCTTCCCTCAAAAAAAAAAAAAATTATAGTTATTAAATTTTGACAATTTCCAGCAAATTGGTGGGCAGCCCCTTCACAAAGTGTTTGAAAATTTGCAGAGAAATATATATTTGATTAATTTGATTAATTTGCAGAGGGCGATCGGCGACGGAGATAGAAAGAAATAAAATTCAGGATATAGAAAATGGGGGAAGAGAAGCTTGAAGGAGAAGGAATAAAATATTAAAAAAAGTGTTACCTTGATTGAAAAGTGTTGTTTTCTTTCACACGTTTTTATGAGTCCCCAAATAAATAAATGAGGCTACAATTACAAATGCATCCAATTTTTAAAAGCCACGCACTCTTGCTTTTTGTCTGCTACTCCATTCATCCCCAAATATATTCCCTCTCATTTTTAGCGGCAGCCGTAGGAACTAGGAAGTGGTCCTCACTCCTCCATTGATAAATCATTCCTCAATTTTCTGGAGAACATTGTAAGTGTTTCCCTTTTCAATAATCACAATATTGTCCTTTACTATATTGACAAAATATACTTTTTTAGATTTAGTTTAAATTGAAAAATATTTATACCATTAGGTTTAACTTAAATTCATGAAATCATCTGCAAATGATAAAATAATGATGCGATTTAGTATGATTTTAGTGCAATTAGAGTGTGAGATAGTCCAAATTCTGTTAAACTTTCTCTTAAATTAGAACTACAAGAATTGATTTTACAGAGGTTTTGCATATGGGTTCTGTTAAACTTTCTTTTATAAATTAGTCATGAAAGTTTATTATTTTTATTTATCAGATGGAGCGCTTTTATAAAAAAATTCGTAGAGATGGCTCTTCCTCTTCTCCCAATGAACCCATTGTTGATTCGGTGGAAAATCAACCGCCCATTGTTGATTCGGTGGAAAATCAAAATGAAGTAGATGTTGAACTGAACTTAGATGAGGTCGTTAGGGATCCAGGACTACGAAAACCCATTGAAGAGTTTGATCTTGCAATTCGAGACCGAGTACGGAGAATGTACTTAACTATGGGGCCTTGCCAACTAGTTGGGCATACATATCCAAAAACAAGATACAATAATCAAGATAGGAGTTTTCAAGATGTTTGGGTCAAAAAATTTCCATGGCTTGAATATAGCATTTCCAAAGACGCTGTCTTTTGCTTCGTGTGTTATCTTTTTAGGCCATCGAATAGAGGAGGTCGATTTGCAGAGGATGCATTTACAAAGATAGGCTATAGAAATTGGAAAAAGGCATTAGATAAATTCAATATCCATGTTGGGGCTGTTAGTAGTTGTCATAATGATGCTAGAATACAACTTGAAGCTTTTCAAGATCAAAGGCAGAATGTGGCAAATATGCTTCGATCAAATAGTCGTGAGATGTATGTTGCTTATCGTGCTCGTTTGACAGCCTCATTGGATGTGTGTCGATTTCTTTTGAAGCAAGGACTACCTTTTCGTGGACATGATGAGTCATCTACTTCTTTAAATAAAGGTAACTTTCTTGAATTGCTAGAGTGGTATTGTCAACATGATGATAATATTTCCAAACTTGTGGGTAAAAATGCTCCAGGCAATAACCGATTAATATCACCACCAATTCAAAAGGATCTAGCACATGCTTGTGCTTCAGTTATCACACTTGCTATAGTGGAAGATATTGGGGATAAAGTGTTTACTATTTTAGTTGATGAAGCTCGAGATGCTTCAGTCAAAGAACAGATGGGACTTGTTATTAGATACGTGAATGCCAAAGGGTGTGTAGTTGAGCGATTTATGGGAATTGAGCATTTTACTGATACTTGTTCTCAATCATTGAAAGATGCTATTCTGAAGTTACTTACAAAATGTGGTTTATCATTATCCAAAGTGAGAGGTCAAGGATATGATGGAGCTTCAAACATGCGGGGTGAGTTTAATGGATTGAAAGCTTTAGTATTGAAAGAAAATCCTTATGCCATGTATATCCATTGTTTTTCACACCAACTCCAATTGATTATTGTTGCTTTTGCTAAAAGTATTATGGAGGTGAAAGATTTGTTTAGCTATGTCTCTATGATAGTGAATACGGTTGGAGCATCTTGTAAGAGAAAAGATCAACTTAGAAATTTTGAGCATGAGAGACTAGTTAACAAACTCAATGATGAAGAAATGGTCAGTGGAAGAGGACAGAATCAAGAAACTAGTTTGTGTAGGCCTGGAGATACTCGATGGGGTTCACATTACTCTACATTGCTTCGTTTATGCTCTATGTGGACTTCAGTTGAAAAGGTGCTTGAAAACATACGAGATGATACGACTTGTCCTGATACCAAGGGTACTGCAAGAGGTTTGCTTATCAAAATGAACACTTATCAGTTTGTATTCGTATTGCACTTGATGAGATACATATTGGGAATCACAAATGAGTTGTCTTTAGCCTTACAACAAAAGGATCAAAATATTCTTCTAGCCATGTCGTTGATTGATAGTGTTAAACTTCAATTACAAAACTTCAGAGATAATGGGTGGGAAATAATTTTGGATGAAGCCAAATTATTTTGTGAGGCGAATGGTGTTTCTCTTATTCAAATGGAGGATAGAATAACACGACCTGGTTACAAAACACAGAGCGTCACCAATTATCATTACTATCGTGTGGAGATCTTTTACGAGGTATTATTTCATATTCTAGATATTTAATTTATTTATTTATCTTAAAACTTCACTTCTCTTTAATTTCATCATGGTCAGGTTGTTGATTCAACTATACAAGAGCTCAATGATCGTTTTTCCGAAGCTAGCACTGAGTTGTTAAGATGCATGTCATGTTTGGATCCAAGAAATTCTTTCTCTCATTTCGATGTTGATCAACTCATGTGTCTTACTAATCTATATCCTGAGGACTTCTCAGCAAGTGATTGTGCATATCTTCCTCAACAACTTCGGAATTTCGTTGCTAATGTTCGGCGGGATGCTCGATTTTCTACAATTAGCAATTTGGGTAGTCTTGCTCAAGAAATGGTGAAAACCGGTAATCATTTAGTTTTTCAACTGGTTTTCCGGATGATTGAGTTAGTCTTGGTTTTACCTGTTGCTACTGCTTCTGTTGAGAGAGCATTTTCAGCGATGAAGATTGTCAAGACTGATTTGCGCAATCGAATGGGAGACGAGTGGATGAATAGTAGTTTAATTGTTTATATTGAGAAGGAAATTTTTGCTACAATTGACAATGAAAAAATCATTAAGCAGTATCAGTCGATCAAAACACGCAAATATGTGTTGCCATCACTTTCTTAGATCATTTTCAATGTAAAACAACTTTAATTATAAATATATGTCTAGTTTTATTACTTGTATGAGTTTTGATTTTATTCGTTACATAGTATAGCTATTTAACTATGATTATATATAGTAGTGTAGTCATTCATGGAAAAAAAAAAAAAAAAAAACAACATATAATGTAGCCCCCTTAATCAATAAATTCTGGCTCCGCCCCTATATATTACTGCGTTATTTTTTCCTCACTTACAGGCAGAAGTTACTAATGTTTGGAAGAACTATCATTGTGACGACGAACTCTTCAATGTGATCCAAACAAAGAGGAGATAATATCAAACAAGGAACTAAATTATCTCTTAAAGTTTGTGATTGGAGCATTGCTAAGATGGGAAAGAGGAAGCCTTGGTTTGACTTTGATAAGGACGAAATCTAGAAATGCATAGTAACATCTGAATGATTAGTTTTTTGTTACTAAATAAATTTTTATTTTTGTAGGCCATCTTTGTTGCACAGATGCCTTTCTAGTGGGTTACTCTGTGTCTTGATCTCTTGGAAGCATGCATCACAGTCTATGATCCAACACAATACAATTTTGATGAAGCTGACTTTGAAGAGAGCATGAAATGTTATGTACCACTTGTACGGATTTTGCCTCAAGTTCTAAGGTACAGTGGCTTCTACAAACGTGTTGATGTGATTTCCAGTCCTGGGCAATGGAAGATCACATATCAAGATGAAGGTCGTTTTTACAAGGAAGGAGAATCTTTAGTTGTGGGGCTTTTGCACTGAAACAAGCATAAACATTATTTGCTAGAACCTCTGAGCCGTTTGAGCAGAAAGACGTGAAGAAATATCGTACTCATGTGGCACAAATTGTCTACCAATTCAGTACTGATGAGGACACCATCAGTTCTACTTGATTAGTACTAGTATTTTAGCTTCAAAAAATTGTGTTCTTCAGATTTTCAGATTTTAGTTTTTTGCATGAATATGTGATTGACTTATGATTTTCTATTATGTAGTTGACTTATGATTTTGACTACATTAGCATGTGTTCAAAGTTTTTTTATCATTGTTTGACAATGTGTTACACGGGCTAGTCATTTGTCATAGGTAACAAGTTCAGTTTTGATTTGTATTTTATTTTTGAATGCTTTGGTCGTGTGTCAGCGTGGTCGTATTGTATTGTGTGATGTGTGTGTGAGAGATGATACTCGTGCATGTGCAGCTGTGTAAGTGTTTGTGAGACAGATGATACTCATGTGTGTAAAAGCTATGTGTGTGAGTGGTGTGTGTGTGTGTGTGCAGATATGTGTGTGTGTGCAGCTTGTGAGATGGTTCTGATCAGTAGCAGAAATGTTGAATATTGAAAGAAGCAAACTTTGGTTTAGGGATCTGCATATTCTAGTATTGGGTATGCGTATGTTAATTGACTTGTGTTTCTAGGAAATAAAGGTGTTTTATTGAATTATAGATAGATTATTAGAAGCTGGAAGCAAAAATTAAAGAATGTTATATATGTATAGTTATTATGTATAATTAAGCAGCCTTGAAGTTATATATATGTGAAAGTCATATATTCACTTATTAACAAGAGAGAGAGAGAGATAAAAAAAAAAAAAAAAAAAAAAAAAAAAAAAAAAAATAAAAAATAGGACGATATGGTTGTATTTGGTCGTGCATGGTTGTGTGTGTGTGTGCACGATTGTGTGTGTGTGCTGGTTGTGTGTGCATGGTTGTGCGTGTGAGTCATGCGGCCATATTTGGTCGCTGGAATCTTACAGCAATTTATCACCGGAAAACTTGAGCAATTTGTCACCGGAAACTCAATGAAAAAGTGGATCAGGCTGGGGAATGGACGATTTCAAACACAAATCAACAAGAGAGTGAGAGAAAGAGAGAAAAAAAAATGGTTATGTTTGGTGGTGCATGGTTGTGTGTGTGAGCACGGTTGTGTGTGGTTGTGCATGTGAGTCACGTGGTCGTATCCGGTCGCTGGATACTTACAGCAATTTGTTGCCGAAAACTCAACGAAAAAGTGGATTAGGCTAGGGAATGGACAATTTCAAATACAAATCAACAAGAGAGAGTGAGAGAGATAAAAAAATAAAAAATAAAAAATAGGAGGGTATGGTTGTGTTTGGTCGTGCATGATTGTGTGGGTGTGTGCATGAAGAGGTCGTGAGCTGAAAACTTACAGCAATTTGTCGCCGGAAAATTAGAGCAATTTCTCGCCAGAAACTCAACGAAACAGTGAATTAGGTTGGGGAATGGACAATTTACAACAAAATTCAACAAGAGAGAGATAGAGATAGAGAAACTGTACAATTTAAAATAAAAAAATCAACAAGAAAGAGAGAAAGAAATAGAGATTGAGGCCTATTTACCTTTGGCCGGACGACCGCCACAATGCACCGAAAGACCCGCTGCCGTTAGTGGCAGAGAGGGGGGGACTGAGAAAGGCCGAAGCCTCCCCTCAAAAAAAATAAAAATAAAAATTATCGTTAGATTATTTTGACAATTACCAATAAATTAGTGGGCAGTCCCTTCACGAAAGTAGTCTCCAAAATTTTGGAGAGAATGATATATTGGATTTGTGCTAATTTAATAGATAGATAGTACAAATAAAACTCAGAGGATCGAAAACGGTGGAAAAGGTGAAACCGTGAAAGGTTGAAGATGAAGTAACAAGACATTAAAAGAAGTAATATAAAAATTAAAAAGTGTTTTCTTTACACACGTTTTTGCTAGTCCCCAAATAAGTACAAATGCACCCAATTAAAAATGACGTGTCTCGCTTTTCGTCCCAAGTTATGTTCAAATTGTAAACTTTTCCCAAATTTTCTCCATATTATGTTCAACTTTTTTTCTTGAAAATTAGAACACATACAAGAATTGATTTTATATATGTTTCATAATTAACTGTAGTTTTTAATCATAAATACATGTTCAGTTTTATTACTTGCACGAGTTTTGATTTTATATTTGTTACATAGCATAGCTATTTAATTATAATTATACGGAGTATATAGTAATGTAGTTATTCATTAAAAAAAACAAAATGACGACAACATATAGTGTAGGACTGTAGCCCCCTTAATCGATAAATCCTGGCTCCGCCCCTGGCTGCCGTCACCGTCCGACCACCTTTGCCGGCGGAGTTGGTGCCTTGTTGTCGCCCGCGCCTCTGTCTTGCCTGGAGCGTCATTCCTTCTTCTTCTTTTTCCGTTCCGTGTTTTCTATTTGCAGTGCCCCAAGCTCCTTTTTTCTTTCTTTTTCCTTTTTTGTCATTATTAAGTTAATAAGCTTATAACTGTCCTTTTTATAAAAATAAAAAAAATGCCTAAAATTAGACCATTTATTTAAGGAAAATTACAGTTTATATCATAAACTATTGATCATTTAATAAAAATATATTGAACTATTTAAAATTGGCTATTTTGGGGACTGCCTCCAATTGTCCTAATATATAAAAAAGGGTTAAAATTAGACAATTTATTAATGGTGGGCTAAAAATGACTTTCATTTATTGAGATATGCTATTTTAAGGTATTAACACCCGGACACTCATCAATTTTGTTATTAATTTTGGTTACAAAATTAAATATTTGGTCTTTAGGTTATAATTATTTAATAGAATTAAAATATAATCCATTTTTTTTTTATTATTTCAAGTTTTCCAGAAGAAAAAGAAAAAACATACCGTAAAACAATATTTTCGAATTTCCCTCACCAAACAGATCGAAAAACCAACCTCAATATAATTTTTAATAATGCTATTACAATATATCTCATCTTAATAAAATATAATATATCTAAAGTAAAGTACTCCCTCCATCCCATCGATAAAAGGGCTACTTCACCATTTTTTTATCTTACAAAAAGGTGGTCAACTAGCCATTTATTAATGGGACGGATGGAGTATATAATTTCATTAAAACATAAATAATATATCTAAAATAAAGTATATAATTGTTCAAACAAAAAATAATAATAATAATACTAGTTGGGCACCTCTACTATAAGCTTCTGGCTCCGTCACTGCCTAGCGGTAGAGGTTAATGCTCGACACCAAAGATTATGGGTTCAAGTCGCGGTCAAAGAGCTTTTCTTTTTCTTTGTTTCCTTTTTTTCCTTTTTTGGCTTAAAGAGTTTGAAAGGTGCAGCGTTAGGGAAAAACAGCCGAGACAGGCGACGATAGAGCGAGGGCATTATTTTACATTATAGATTTGTTCCTTTTTTTTGTTTTTTTGTTTTTTTTGTTTTTTTGTTATTTGGTGAACTTTAGTTTTAGAAAATAGAGGCTGCAAGATTCGTGCATTATTTTACATTATAGATTTGTTCCTTTTTCTTTTGCTTTCCTTTTCTTTTTTTCAACAAAACTTAAAATTTTCAATGGCAAACATCTCTCTTGTTTTGAGGCTTGTGCTTTTTGGAACGTAGACCCTACATCTATTATTTCATTTCCACTTTAAAAATCAATTGTAAAATATATTTTTACATTCATTTCACTTTAATACCCACTATAAGTGAAATTCAAATACCACTTCAATATTCATTACAAAAATTAAAAACCGTATTTAAAGATTCCAAACATAAGCCACGTTATATTAGGGATAAAGGAACAGACGGCATCAAGATTTAGCTAATAATATAAAGATTTTTGGTCGTATAACTATACAACATGCTCTAAATAAACGGGATGGAAATGGATCATAAATATTTATATACACATGATATTCTGTACATTTTTTTAAAATCATATGTACAACAAATTAGTAATGTTAAGAGGTTCCTCACTTCCACACCTTTATAGCTCCATCTCTACTGCTCGATATGAGGAGTCTCTGGTTCAATTTCACAGATGCAAGAGAGAGTACAGAATCATGATGACACCCAGCAGCATCAGTAGCTGCAGCAGCCAGAATTGCTTTTCCTGTTAACCTCGTTGCCAGCGGTCGTCTTTTTGCTTCCTGCTCAAAACATAACTAAATATAAGCTTGAGATAGATATGGTGAATCAAACCACTTTTAAAGTTGATCAAATTGGGGTCCCCTTGGTTAGTTTTCGGGCTAAAGAGGTCAAATGGAGCATAAAACTGGTAGTGTACAAGTCTAGTCTCAAAAAACTAGCATACAAGTCCAATATACAAATAATATACACGAATTTATCCATCCGATGGAGAATGCATAACTTTCCTAGAATCATTTTGTCAGTGTGATTGGGCATAATATAAATAAAATAGTATATTAAAATTGCACGAGGGGAGCACCCCAAACGAGGTATAAAGTTCGACAAGAATCATAAGGAACAATAAAGTTACAACAATTCCAGACATAAAGAAGGAAACTACACATAGTAGTGTTTATGTCACAATGAAAGGAGCCATCAAATGGTGCTGGACCAAGCTTTAGTAGAAGTTGCAGAATAGAGTCGACAAATACTGTTCAGGTTTCAACACAGAGAAAAGTTGCCATCTCACTTCGTCCTCTAGGTAATAGAATTGAACGAAACAAGGAAAACTTGAAATTCTGATTTCTGAATTCTTAAAGTACAACCAGAGCTGATAGATTTTGTGGTTGTGAAAATTAGAACATTAACTATTACTTATCATAGACTAAAGCAGCATGTACGACAAGGCGCAAAAACACTTAATAATTTCCTCACCCAACAAAAAGAATTGGATGTTTAGTCTAGCATCACATTAATAGAATCACCTAAAGACCATAAATCTTTTTCTTCAGCACTAAGGATTGCCAGACTAGATGTCTAAAAAAGAAATACATAGAATATATATCATACTCCCTCCATCCACAATATTTATGCACAATTTTCCTTTTTCATCCGTCCACAATATTTGTGCATAGCCTATTTTTGGACGTATTCATAATTCACTTTCTACCCTCAAAAAGTCAACAAAAATACACTTAATATTCACTCCACCTACATCAAGTGGGACCCAATAACTTTAATATCCAGTCATTACAAATATCAAAACCCATGCCGGAAATTTCATTGCATAATTATGGTGAACGGAGGGAATAATAAGTAAGTACATAATCCCACATAAAAATCCTACCCCAGTTTCAGCAATTACATGCACGATGATAGCTATAGGAAAGTGTGTGGTCATCCTTTAAAAGGCAACAGGAGAAACATGGAGATGTGGCACATCAGTACATGTATTAATGTGTACGTGCATGAAAAGTATATGAGATCAGGGTCACTAGTTTGGTAAACTACAGCATAGTGCTGAATAATTCCACTATCTAAAGACAGTTATTTGCTTATCTAAGCACATAGTTAGTTAAAGAGATGATGCATAGAAAAGGTCTTCGACAGGCCTAATTAATTCAATGAAGTAAACTTTCTTGTCATAGTAAAAACAGAGGCTAATGAAAAGTGACATGCTCAAGGTAGTAATAACTGTCTCAGTAAGTGCTCCTAATAGAATTTATCAATTTATAAAAGAATTGTCCCAGAAAAGAGCTATACAAAATTGTTCCCAAACTGGCAACTTTTTGTATATTATTTTCCATAAAACTCCAGGTGAGTAATACTTGTAAACAGTACCTAATCCATCACAAGCAGCAAAGTGAAAAGCATGAAATACCTGCACAACTTGCACTCCAAAACTAGATTTCGTCTCATAGAAATCATCATTTCCAATGCCTTTAATAGATGGTCCACATACACAATATGTCCGTTCCGGGCTAAAAATAAAAGCGTGAAGATCAATATATAAAAATTTATAAAGAAACCTGAAACTCAAAATGAAGCAACAACAAGTACCTGCAATGATCCCAACGACGAATTTTCAAATCAGTTCCACCAGTCAATAGATCTCCACCAGGTAAGGGGAGCAGTGCACGGATACCAGGAACTCGAATGGAGGGTTCATTCAGCTCATCAACCCTATACTTTGAGTTTGTACTTC
Source organism: Mentha longifolia (assembly GCA_001642375.2). Taxonomy (NCBI): domain Eukaryota; kingdom Viridiplantae; phylum Streptophyta; class Magnoliopsida; order Lamiales; family Lamiaceae; genus Mentha; species Mentha longifolia. The sequence continues at coordinate 18,356,677 of CM038117.1, forward strand.
GCCTTATCTCTGATTTAGCATTAGGCTTCGAAGATGGTCTGGCCAAGGCCCAAGGTGACTCACAATTCTCAGCATCAGATTCAAGGTTTGCTGCTCTCAAGATCTGCAAGATTAGAAGAACAAACCCATTTAGACTGGCTAGTCAGAGTTGCAAGAGTTAAGTGATGCTAACTCTTCCGGATCATCTTTCAGTACATGTGTTCTAATCCAGGCTATTCATATCTGACAAAATAGCAGTCCTAAATTTTCAAGTTGGACGGTTTTTCAATTAGTTTAAATTTTATTAGAGATTAAATTTTACAGCTCAAAGCTATAAATCGGATTAATATTCTCTAAAGCAGGAGTACAGTATCCCATTAGATCAAAACCATGCGTGTGGAGCAAAACAATGCAGTGAATACACGAGAGTTATCAGAATATGTTATAGAAGTCTCGTATTCTGAAAGTCAATACTGACCATTTTGGAAAGATGTCAGAGAAAAGACCAAAAGAGATCTTATATACCTGGTGACAGCTTCCATTTTCAGCATTCCAAAGAGAGACCTCATTACATCCAGCTGCCACATAGACAAGTGGCCTTGTGGCAGCGGACAAGGGGGGTACCAGAAGGAGGAACAAAAAGACACATCTTCTCAATAGGGCATGGAAGAGAATATTGCCATGAATTGACAGGAATGCAGAATCTGAGATCCCACAGAGTAAGCACACCCCTTGATGATCCAGATACGAACCAATTGCCGCAAGGGTCTGCTACAAGAGAAGCTATATAACCCTCCTCCGGAGAAACTTTAGTATTCCAACTGTTTGAATTTGTTCTTGTATCCCAGAGATGGACCCCACAATTCTGAGTGCTGTATAGAATCATTTGGCTAGTATTGCCATCAGCCGAGTAATTCAAAAGGCTAAGTATAGCACCTTCTCCAGAACCAGATTTCTTAACATCAGTTATACCTGAATAGTTTTCAACCACATTTCCAAGTCCTCTGGACATGTGATCAACAGAAAACATATGCATAGTCCCATCACTTGCCCCAACAACTATTTGAGTAGTACCTTGAAGCACCGCAACACACATTGCACGACTTCCGCCAAGAGAATAGGTTAGCCTAGACCGAAATGAGATGTCCTTCTCGAGCTTCTTGCAATCCCATATCTTTACAGTAGAATCTTCAGATGCACTCACGAAAAACTGCTGGTCCATTGAAATGGAAATATCATTGACAGCAGATCTGTGCTCTTGCAGGTGAGCGACCAACACCCCACGAGGTCTCCATCCTGAATCAGGAATGGTTGATGACCACGCTAACGATGTCGATTCTGTTGCCTCAACCGAGTTATCCCCCATGGTGAGAGAGCTCCCTTTTATTCTGTCAGATACTCCCGTTTCATGAAATTTGCTACTCACAAAAGCTGTTTCATCAGTTTCCCGGTCATCTACTTCATGAACAACTCTTCTCAGCTGTGCAGGGCCATTACCAACATAAACTGAACCTGAAACAAGCTTAGGAGGAGGTATTGTACTTGCTAAACTAAATGACTTATTTACTGGATCCATCCAAGGCAAGGAAGAAGTACTGAAACCTAGGGAATTGTATGGTAATGAAGCATCAGGAACAGTTGGAGGAGTGGCTGATGCCCGCCTGTTATCAAACTTAAAGTGGTACAGAGGTATGCTTTCTGATGATTTATCAATGAAGCTGTTCATACAGCTCATTTGAGGAGACATAAATCCAGAGAGTTGAGATTTTTCTGAAGCAACACGGTCATTGGCTTCCTCTTGGCTCAAAGAATTTTGCATTAGATTTCCCATAGCTTTGAACCTGCCCTCATTCTCATCAGACTTATTTGAATCAAACTGCTCCCCTGAGGTGCTAGTAAAGCTATGATGTCCAAAGTCATTTTGTCTATCAGACATACATTTCATGGGATCCAACTCCTTGGCAGTTCTCTGAAGTAAGTCTACAGCTTCAGATTTTCTAGACTGTGATGATACATTGTACCAAATCTTTCTCTGTCTCTCCAGCATGTCTGAACTTCTGGCATTTTCTAAAACCTGATGGTATACTTCTCTTGAGACAGGCGGTTTCAGACACCCAAGAAGAGCTTTTTCTGAGGCTAAAGATGCCGGCTGCCTACGCAAGAATGGGCGTATAACTGGAACCAGAAATACATAAGAATCTACTGCACCTAGGTTCTCACTACTAGCCACAATAAATGTAACGGCTGCTCTCCTAACCCACTTACTTGGATAACATAGCAACGGGAAAGCACGCTCTATCATCTCAAGGAGTATCCGCTTCCTCAAGAAACTGCTTCTGCAGAGAATGGCCAAGCAATCCAATGCATTGACGATCACAGACTCTGTAGTATCATTAAGTGCCTGCTCAATATAAGGTAAAAGATATTCTTCCACACTTCGTTGGCCGACAAAAAAACATACGTAAATAATTTGCCCATAAAATACAGTTCTGAGCTGCTCATCACGATCATTTAGAAAAGCAGGGAGGATAGGTAGCAAAAAGTCATTACTCTGCTTCTGGCCAAAAAACCAACAAAGGTTGCCAATATCCTGCAGGAGGGCTCTCCTTATGTTTGGCGTTTGCTTTGGACCCATCACAAGTTCTTGAATGACCTCCGCAATAGATTTCCGTAGCTGTCCAAGCTGTGCATCATTATTCAGCCTTGGAGGCTCTCCAAAAGCGTGTGAGGCTGGCAATGATGACTTTCGTGATAAATTCTCATTAAGCACCCCTGCCTCAGTTAGGCTTATTGAGTGAATCAAGAACCCATAAGCAGTCAGAGCCAGTTTAGATATATTGCTGCCATAGCAAATCCTCACACTTTCCTCAGGATCATCCGGAAGCATGGAAAGCATAGGAAGAATATACTCTGGAAAGATTTTGGCATCACTGGGAGGAAAATCCCTGACTAGAGGAAGTATGTCGCACAAAGTCTCTAGTGCTGCACAACGAACAATGGCAGCTGGATCCGAAAGCACAGCTATAACATAGGGAAGGATGCGCTGCAATCGATCTTCATCATCAATATACAAAGAGCAAGACTTCAGCAGTAAGACAGCAGCCCTCCTTATGAAAGGGACCTTGACATTACGAATGCAGGAACATAGAAGTGAAGCAATTAAAACCATACCCTCACAGCTTAATAAATCCTGGGGTAGTGGTAGAAAAGGCATTCCAAAAGTATCAGATTGATTATTAAAATCTGATACCAATGAGCTCATATCAGTCATTGTAATCTTTTTCAGGAAAGGATGGTGACTTCGCTGGAATTTATTGGAGATATTTTGAATAACTTCAGCAGGAGATTGCAAACCGCATTGCCTCTGATGTTGAGAATCTATGGTCTTCGCAACACTATCTTGCATAGTCTTCATACTCAAATTCCCGTTGTTATGTTTCACATCCCTTAGCAAGGTACTCATGTTATCCAGGAGATCAAATCGATCACAAGTAATGACCTTCTTGGTCTCTGTTCTTTCATTTGAAGATTTATCTGTCCCAGTAGAACATTGTTTTCCATCTTCTGGAGAGTGGCTTGTTACATTATTGGAAGTATCTATTTCAGATATTAAATCATCACCTGCTCTGTTGCCCAGCATATGTCTAAGAATTTCTTGGAAAGAGGTCTCGCATGCTAGAACCTGCAGCATTGATCATCTTGACTGAAACAAAATTACTAGGCACAGAGTATTAATATATATAGATCATTATGGTTCCCTTACCCTTGCATCACAACTCAAAGGATTTAATATGGAATAGAACTTATGAAGAAACGGAGAGAAGTAAGTCGGAAACACAACGCCCGTGTAGTTCTGCAGGTAGCTCTCAGCAGAGCACCTTGAGTCTGGATCTAGTTGAATCATATGAAGAATCATCTTACGGATTCCTGAATCTGGAATCTTCAGTCACGCAATAAGACAAAGTGATCACTCATCAGAGGTAAATTTATATCAAACCAGAAGTGATGTTAACTTCAAATGATTTAGTGAGCTCAGTTATAGATGATACATCATTTGAATACCCCAACGCAGATCAATGTCAATCAGAGAAGAGAGGAACATCAAAAGATCAAGTTAGAAAGCAAACCAAAGTCTTTTGGAAAGATACACCCACAGCATGAGAATTGAGAACGTACCTTTTCAAGATGCTGGGTAGGATCAAATTGTCCTCTTCGATATGCTAGGAGTTGAGAAAGTTCAAACAAGGGTTGGCCTTCAAGAAAGAGCTCAGCAATCACACACCTGAAACAGAAAGTTTGTATGATTCGAATTTTGAATGCTAAACGCCTAAAAGCTCCATGAAAATACATATCAGGGCTATGCAAGACAAGGTACTATATGAATATAGATATTCACATCAGAACACTGTGACCCATTCTTAATCAATCCTAAAACTAAAAGAAGCATCATTCAATGAGACAAATAAGGTAGAGTTTTGTTCACTTGAGTATACTTTCTCTCATGACAAATTGACAACCAGTTATTTATTGAGATCATACTTGCAATTCTCTTGCAGTTGAGAGGCTTTACTTTTACAAGTAACATATCCACATCTGCTAAAAGAACAGATGCTGAATAAATTAAACATATTTCCTTATGAAAATAATATAAAATGCCAGAATCCTAATACATTCATGAGATATGTAGGAACTAGTAAAGTAATCAACAATTTATTGATTTTAGTGAATATTTGCTGACATGTGTTATTTTGACATGTGGTAGCCCCAGAACCAAAAAGACTTGAAATTGAATAAGAAAAATCTCATCTCTACTGTCCTAAAAAGGAATGTTGGATAAACTGAGAGATTACTATTGGCCTTCCCCTGAGCTTTTAAAAGAAGAGGGATAAAAAAGAGGCAGCTACAAAATGGTTCCTTCATTTCATTGTTTGATATAAGCTCACAAGTACGCTGCCGAATTATCACATCAATACATAAAACAGATTTTTATAGGAATTCTTGACAGGGAATAATGCATACGTAAGTAAAAAGCTCACCCTACAGCAAAAATATCCATTGATGGCTTCAGATTTGCATCTTGGGAAACTTGTGTCTCCCCTCCGTGTTCATAAAACCTCTGAAAATATTGCATTTGACAATCAATAAACATGAAAAGTGCAGAGGATCTCAGATTGAAGCAAGAAGATTTTAGTTGGAGGTAAGGAAGGGAATGAATCCTCTTTCAAAAGACATCAATTAACCCTTCGCCTTTTGAAGAAAAATAACGAAAATGCAAATACTAATAACGCATTCAATCCTTATCTAGTTTTCAATGACTAGGTAAATTTTAAAAAGGTAATAACTAATTAACTATACATAATAATTATTAGGAAGTTATGCATTTCATGAATTTTAATGTTCCCTGAAAATAGAGATGGAATTTGAATCAGTGAAGCAATACAAGCATATTACTTGTGATTTTTGCTTTATAGGATATACGTAATAGACAGGCGCATAATATTAGCAATTCAGTAACTGAAGGGATGGAGAGCTGAGATATGGTCGGAAAGCAGGGTCAAGATCTATCCAACTGTATCCTCAATTATATGTAAAATCTAAAGGTTCATTCATATAAACATCCTTGCAAAACTCCTCCACATTCAAGTAAACTGTTTGAATAGCATTATATTTTAGTATCTCCTCACTAACAAGATGGGAGCTGATGAGACTACATGTATCACTTCCTAGTAAAAGAATTGATATTGCATTTTAAACATTTCCAGACCCAATTGTTATCATATACCAAGAGGATATCAATAGCTCCTGGCATTAAAGGATTTATTACATATCTTGATTGCACCTTCCAGCTTCCAAGTCAATTAATGATTAAAAAGAATTCTTTAGGAAATAGCAACAGTAAAAAACATGAGAAGACAAAGTTACACGCACCTCAGGCGCAACATAACAGCGTCTTCTTCCCCCAGTATCAAAGAAGAACGAAAAATCAGAGGGATCATCATACGGGATATATGTTGGCTTAAATGAGGCAAAATCAGCAAGGTAGAGCCAGTTCCAGGAAGTCACCAACACGTTCTCACACTTAATATCACCTGCAACAAATTATAATCTGCTAAAGAAAAAGCACAGCAAAGATGTTTTAGGTACCTAAAATCAAATTCATATTCACTGACCATGACAAACTCCATGCTCGTGACACTGTTTTACGGCATAAAGCAACTGCAAACAATAGTAAGTGAGAATTAATTTCCTACTTTCTTATTAGAGTTACATTTCCTAATGCACCAACAATATTTAATAATTAGAGGGTGATAAGAACCTGAAAAGCCAACCATCTCTTTTCAACAAGACTAAGGAATGGTCGCGTACTCAGACGGTCATGAAGATTGTTAAAGAAATATTGCCTCAACAAATAAGCAGCTTTATCTGTTTCAAGCCAAAACTGCAAAAATAAAATCAATGAAAAGGACACTCATGTGACAGTAAAAAATGAGATACTAGTAGTAGTGATGATATTCAAACCACCTAAGACTCAAACACACAACCAAACCCCACTGACTCATCTGCCAATAGATTAAAGTATACAACTTTATAAGATGTGCAGTACTGCCACAAGCAACTAAGCAGAAGTTGATAAAACTTGACAACTAGAAACAATATCTAGCAGAAAAGAGAGGATATATTAAAATTATTCACCAATAGCTTTATGTAATAGTCAGTTACAGTTGAGGTAAGGTGGTGTTATCTCCCGCTTCTTGGATACGAACTAATCTCTAAATTGACGCAGACTAGCTTCTGGGTGACAAGTAACGAGGATATTCGGCAGAATTGCAAGGTCTATTCAGAAAATAATATATTGCCTACATTCCTAAAGAATATGTCAATCAGCTAATCATTTCCAACTAACTGAAAACTCATAAATCATCAATAGTTGAACATGAACAAGAACCACATGTAAAGCCATCAAATTTAACTAAAATTTTCCTTTAATCACATAAATTTTTACTACCCTTAGTTCCCAGAATCATATCACTTACATCTACGCTCACCGCCATAATTACCCACCAAATGAACCACTCTCCATCCAGAACGGTGGAATAGAAGTCAAAACCCCAACTCAAATTACAAAAGATAGATTACCAACCTAATCAACGGCACGCACACACACATGATAGAGTAGGATAAGTGCAGCGCACCTGGAAGGGCCAGACATGGGGGTGATCGAGGTTGGAGAATATGTCGCGAATACGGGCAAGGCGGCGCTCGTGGTCACGCAAATCAATGGAGTCGCCGCGCTTAAAGTAGACCTTGACGAGCACCAAACCCTCGTCGTGCTTGCATAGTATGGACTTGAGGAATCGATCCCTGCCCAGAACTTCCTTGAGCACCAAGTTGTAAGACGAAGGCAAATCATGCAGGTAGTACTCCGTCGCCGACGCCTGCGTCGTCCGGGCAATCTTGTTCCCCATCAACCCAGCCTCTCAATTGTCCGCCCAATTATATCAGGGGTTTCAAGAATTCTTGGTTTAGGAAGAGTTTGAGTGCATCTAGGTAGGGGTTTAGAAGTTGCGGATGAGGATCAATGGAGGAATTGCCAATTAGCCATGGTGGTGAGGTGGGGGAGTAGGATTCGGAGCTGTGGCAAAATCTGTTTTCTTGTTAAAATTGACGTCTTTCTTTGGATTCGATACCTGTTACTACAATTTTAATAAAAATACCTTTATTTTCCATTTCAACACGACATGACCAAAATTAGTTTTAAAAAAAATACTAGCAAAGACACCCTCACTTAACTTTTCATAAATTCTGCAAAAACATCCTTCCCAAGCAGTTTAGCAGTTTGTGGGCATTTTGTGTTCCCTCTCTCAATCATTTTTTTTACTGACAATTTTTCAAATGTCTGCAGGATTTCAGTGATATATAAAGATTAATTTATTATATTCCTTCCAATATAATGGCGTCCTCAATGCGGGCTCGCCACCGTCGAGCGAGCCCCAAACCACACTGGCGATCCCAAGATCCAATAGAGTCTCGGAACTGCGAGATACATGAGAGCCCGGGCTGACGTCATTATGAGGTGAGCCATGGATTATTATTTTATTTTTTTGAAAATTTGATTTTTTTTGAAAATTTGATTTTTTTTTTGTTCGTTCCTTTTCTGTTTTTTTTTTTTTGGTTTCCTGTGTTATGTAATCCAAAATTTTAATTTAATTAAAAATTATGTAATTTTTTATTTATATAAATTTCGTTTATTTATTTATTTATTTTTATTTATAAAAAAAAATTCAATTGAAATAAAATTATTTATAATTAAAAAATTTAATTTGCCTTTTTTTAATTTTATGTAATGTTATTTTTTAAACTCAATATATGAATAATATTCAACATTTTAATTTCTTAAATTAATTGTATAAATAAATAATTAGCTAAATATCGAAATAAAATTCAAAATAAAAAATAAACATTAAAATTCGATTATTGAATTAAAAAATAAAAAATAAATAAAATCGAAGAAAGCCCAACTACTGGGGCTCGTTTAAAGAATGGGCTCTCTCTATCGGAAAAGTGGGAGGGCCATTGAAAGTGCCCTAAGAACCTCTGCACTGTATATTGAGGCTGTGTTTGGTAAAAAGTTAGGATTATGTAAGATTAAATATGAGATTGTTTGTATGAATAGAAAGTGAGATAAATAATCTATATTTGTGTTTGGTAGGTAAGACTAAAAAATAAGATAAGTTAAATAGGTGTTTGGTATCAAAGCCAAAACTCAAGATTAAATTGAAAATTTACAAAAACAACCTTATATTTTTAATTATCTAAGATACAAAACCTAACACTTCCCTATTTTTTTTATTTATGTAATTTACTATTTTTAATATTACCAGTTTTTTATTTTGTAATAAAATTTAAATTTTTTATTTACATATCTTTTTTTGTAATCCGTTTTTTGTAATCTGATTATATATTATTTACAAAAATAATATATTTACAAAAATATATATTTTTGTAATCCGTTATTTTTGTAATCCGTTTTTTATTTACAAAAATAACCTTATGATTCAAAACCTAACATTTCTTTATTTTTGTAATATATTTTTTTGGTTATCTATTTTTTATTTGAATTTCGTAAACAACTTTAATTTTTTATTGACGTATCTATATTTTTTTAATTTTGTAATTTATTTCTTTTTATATTTTGTTATCTACGTATTTTTTTGCTTATTTATAATCTAATTTAATTTTTATTTTATAAAATTAAATAATCCCTCAAGGTTTAATTAACACCTAATTAGGGGTAAAGAAGTAATCAAGTTCTCCAATCTAGAAGCACTATTGGAACAACGTAAATTATCCTTGCAAAATGGTGAGTTTGTTTATCCACAGTCAACAGTGAAATAAGGCCGGGCCTTCCATTTATCCCGGGCTCGTGAGTTTAGCAATATAGGATACCAAACAGTGAGATTAGACCAGTTATCTTAGTTTATCTTGGTTTATCACCTCTACCAAACATAGCCTGAATCTTAAATGATCAAATCACATAATGTAAATTGGATTCAGTATACTAACTCAACTACGTGTAACTTATTAGTCATGTTACAGCATACATGTGTTCTTACTATTATTTATGTTTTGATCCCTTTTTTTTTTCGAGTCACAGCTACAATACACACACATAGAGAGAGAAAAAAATCTTAAACAAGCTCAATCAAAATCAATCCTAAAATGCAAAACAAGGTTATAACAAGCTCAATCAAAATCAACCCTAAAGCGCAAAGCTACAATATCTCTAGAAATAGATCTCTCTCTCTCTCTCTCTCTTAACCAAAATAAAATCCTAGTAATGTTGATTGTTAATTGTTGGCTCTATCTGAAAAGCTTTCAATAAACAAGTGCAAAGAACAGGTGTGTTTATAGATATGTATGATTTGATTTTTGAATTGAGGGGAAATCGAACGTTGATGATAAAAAATAATCAAACGGAGTTAATACAACGGTTAGTGGAGAGCTGTCTTTGCACGACTTATGGAACGTTGGGGTGCTGACAAGCCGGGACGTTATGTTAAAATTATTTTTACTTGAGGTTGAAATTTTAGGGGTATTTTTGCTAATTTCCCCTAAAATTTATATTGTTTCATCCTAACTTAAAATATACAAGGGTTTGTTAGTTTCTTTTATTTAACTAGTAATTCACTCACGTAATGCCTGAGAACCATTGTGTTGTTAATTAATTTAAAATATATATAAATATTTTAATTCATATCATGAGTACACATTAATGTGTCTATTGATATGTAATAGCGTCGCATTGACAACTTTTGAGGTAAATTTTAGATTTTTTAAGTAAGATCTAGTTAAGAAAGTAGCACCACTGCAAAATACCGAGCTCTGATGAACTGGATGCAAATGAGAAGACTTAACTGGAGGAAAGAGAAAGAATGTAGACTATGCTTGCATGATGTCTTACTTATAGGCAGTCTCACTATAAAAGACATTATTACCATAAATGGGTATTTAACAATATTATTACTATTGCAATGATAAATATTGTAGTTCCAATTTGAAAATGGTTAACTATACATTATGGCCTGAATTTTTACCACCTCAAACTTTTAAAAATTACAAATATACCCTATACTTTACCTTTTTAGTGAACTTATGGCCCGAGCGCTAAATTTCGGCAACGGAGAGTCGAGTAGAGCCGTTTCATTGCGGATTGGAATCATAAATGCCAAGTTAGCAATATTTTAATTTTTTTTAACTAAATTAATTTATATTTCATGAAAGGGTGAACTCAAAAAACATTTGTCCTTTCATATTCCACTCAATGGAATCGAACATGATGAAAATTATTTAATTTTTACTATGTTTTAGGTAATGTCTGTGAAAAGAAGAATATGAAAGGACGAATATTTTTTAACTTCGGTCTTTCAAGAAATATAAATTAATCATCGTAAAAAAAGAAAAAAAGTAATTAAGAATTTTATATATGGCTGACTTGGAATTTATGAATCCGGTCAACAATGAAATGGTCCTACTCGACTTTTCGTTGCTAGAATTTAGCGCTCGGGCCATAAATTCACTAAAAGTGTCAAAATATAAACTATTTTTGTGATTTTTAAAAGTTCGAACTATGAAATAAGGGTAATTCTATACACAACCCCCATTTTACTCCTCACATCCCCTTATTAAATAAATAATTAAAATATTAACATATTTACAATTTTAACCCCATGGTTTTGAATAAGCCATCACGCCCATAACCCCCATCCCCATATAAATGAAAACACGCAATAAATATAGCTCCCGCACAAAAAATGACGAACTCCATTGAATCTTTCTTTTCCCTTTATGCTAATTTGGCTCGTTAATCGTGAATTAGGAAAGAATTGAGATCTTCATGAAAATTATTATTGAAAAAACCATTATACTGAAATCGGATATCAAAGCCTAAATCCAATACAAAGAAAGAATCATGTCGGATTAGCATCGCCTGATATTTTTTGGAAAGAAGAAAGATGGTTTCGTGCTCGCCGATAAGAATATTCATGAAGACTCGAAGTTGCATATATTATGTTTAATTTGAGGCTTCGTTGGGTAATTGACGCAGTAATTAGTAGAGGCCACTTCCACAAATTTGACCCCATTGTTTAGATTTTAATAGTACTCGTATACCTGATGGATTTTGCCTTGTTAATGTAAGAACATTAAAATAATATGAATACTTTATTACATTGGTAAAGAGGATAACTAAAGGACAGACGATGATGAAATTTTTCAAGTTGTTCCTTCCAATGATCCAATCTAACGGGGGCTACGAGGGTAGAGTAGTAAGTTCATTAGTATTTTTAATTATTTTTAATTAAGGGGGTTGTGAGGAGTAAAATGGGGTTGTGTATAGAATTACCCGTGAAATAACTATGCAGAGTTGAAAAAGTTGGTGGATGGTCTATGAATTAAAATCGTGTAAAAGCCTTATTACAAAACTTAATTCAAGACTTGGGCTCAAAGTAAATAAATCCGGATGGGCTATGATTTATTTAATTTCAGTTTGGGCTTAACCCAATACACGTGCTCACATTACCTAGTGGGGGATTTTAAACATAGCCCCCATTTCTCTCTCTATAGCCCCAAAATATAAATATTAGCTGCAAATAAGCCGAGCCGATTGGTAGACTCGGGTTCGGCTCGTTTAATATTTTACATGTTCGGGCTCGGGTTCGAGTTCGATTCGAGCTTTAAATTTGTGCCCGAGCTTGGCTCGAGGTAAAAATTTTGAGTTTGAATTCAGCTCGAGTTTGGCTCGCTAAATATTCGATAAATGGTTCAGATTTTAGCTCGAATCCGGCTCGTGAAAAGCTCAAATTTTATTTTAATTCGAGCTCGATCTCAATTTTTAGCTCGTTTGAAAGACATGATTTTAATTTTTTTTTTTAACATTCCAAATGAAGATAAATTAAAATAAAATTCATCAAACAAAAATTAAAATTATTTAATGCTATAAAGTAATAAATAAATATATGTACAACATAATAAATGAATTGATGATAATTGGTGATATATATTAATGTTATAAGTTAATATTTTCTAATAATAATTGTGGTGTAGTGCCTAATTAGCTTTGGTTGTGATTTGAAATTAATTTGACACTTAAATGCTAAAGCTCGTTTACGGGCTCGATTAGAGGTTCTATTAAGAGTTCGCGAACATGCTCGTGATCAGGCTTGATTAACATACGAGCCGAACAAGTTTGCGAGCAAAACGAGTCGAATACCATAGAGCTCGAGCTCAGCTCGTTTATTAATGAATTCGAGTTCAAACAAGCTTTTACTGAGTCGAGTACCGAGTAAGTTCTGAGTAGCTCTGCTCGTTTGCAGCCCTAAGTAATGTTAATATTGAATGTACAATTTTGCCTAGAACATAGCCCCGCCCCCAATGGCTTCGCCTATAGATTCTGTTCAACGATCTTCATCAATGGCTTTTCGGCTATGTTCATCTCTTTCGCTACAGCTGCTGTACCGTTGAATTTTTTATAGCCCTAACGTCGTCAATGCCTTTGTCAGTAACGGCTGCACCTCCGCCGATCGCCTTGCCGCTGTCGGAGGGGCCACTTTCTCCACAACCCCTTCTCTTGCCAGCATGAAAGGCAGGTACTAGTCTTCATCACTAAAATTGCCTCAGCACATTAACTACATATCGATATATATCATAGCTCTATATGATTGAGGCTCGTATTCTTCAACACCGATTGATTTCAACAATTCCTTCACTATCTTTGCATCCTTCGGCATAACAATGTCTTCTCCTCCCTCCGCCATTTTTCACAGCACTAGAAACCCCATATAATATGATTAATCTTTTGCCATTACTCACTGGCACTGCTCCTACTTTACAGAAATATTTACTCTTCTGTTTAATCTATGCACAAAGGAGGTTACATAATTATAATCTTAATTATGTTTGTTTGTTTGTTTTTTTTTTTTTTTTTTGAAGAATCTTAATTATGTTTGTTAAGAATTTAATGTAGGGGCTATATAAAGGCAAAATCATACAATTAATATTAATATTATTTTATTTTTGTTTGGGGCTATAGGGAGAGAAAAGGGGCTATGTTTAAATCCCCCAACTTAGATTTTGGAGGTCCAAAAGCGCATGTGTAAATTCGTGCGCGCGGGAGCCAACTCTTCTAGCCCATTTAGCCATTTATTTCATTATATATTTTAAATAAGTGTAATTAACTTTGTAGATTAACAGGTTTACTTTTCCACTTTATATCTCACTTATCAAAATTGATTTTGAGTATATAAGTATATACGATGCCGATCAAACTCCTGGAGTAGATTAATAATTTACAACTTATATATATTATAAAAAATTGATCAAAAGACCAATTTCCAACACTTTTTAATATTGATTTTACATAATTATCATAGAGTATAATACTCCATCCGTCCTATATCTCTTGGACCTGTTGACTTTTTAACTATTTTTGGAGCTTTGTTATGATAGTTTTTAACTTGGATTTTTGGAGTTTAGTTTTTTTACAATATACTACAACACTCGTAGTACTCTATAAAAAAAACAACACTCCAAAAATTTAATTTAAAATCCATCATCACAAATGTCCAAAATTAATAAAAAAAAGTCAACAGGTCCAAGAGATAAAGGACGGAGGGAGTATAATTTTATATTAGTTTAACTGAACTTTTAATTATGCGTACAAAATAAAAGAAATTTAACATGATAGAATACTTAAATCTCATTACAGTAAAACCTCTATAAATTAATAACTTTGGGACCTTGAAATTTTATTAATTTATAGAGATATTAATATATCGATAAATTAATATTTTATTAATTAAAAGAGAGACTTTTTAAATTCAGCAAATTTAGTACATATATATTGAAAATAAATGAATTCATTTATGCTTCATTGATTATATTCATGCATCAATCAATTCTTTGTAACTAATTAAATATATTCATGTATAATATCAATTCATTGTGAGGGTTCGAGTCACCTCGAATGCGTGTGTGTGTGAGAGTGTGTTGTTTTTGCTTGATTAAATAATATCAATTTATTGTATACAATTAACTATTATAATCATGTATCAATTTATTGGTTATCGCGATGAAATGGACATCAACAAATTTGTGAACTATCTGAGTGAAAATGATGAATGTTCAATGGTTCAAAGTTTAGAGGAAATTGTTGATATTATTGAAGATCCTACTAATGATGAAGCTAAATGATTCAATATCGTTGGAACTAGTCACAAGAAAGGAGATTTTGAGCGCGGCAACAACTCTTCATATTTTTTTGTTGCAACTAGAGAACTCGGCACCGAAACTCTTAGATGCAATTAAAAAAATTAGGAATGAAATCCAATTAGATTTAAAGTTTAAGAAAAATCAAGTAACAATAGATTAATATTTTAACAAATTACCATAATTTATAATTGTAATATTTATGAATTATTAATTTAGAGTTTTAATGGGACCTAATATTTATAAAGGGATTTTCTGAAAAGTTATTATCTTATTATCTTATCGAATTTGAACATTTTTTACAAAGGCCCAAATCGGGACCAGAAGATTTTATTATTTTAAAGAAGTTATTAATTTACAGAGTATTAATTTACAGAGGTTTTACTGTATTCTAAATGAGTCTACAATGTTGGATAATCAAAAGGGTAATTATGGCAACATTGATTAATTCACTGTAAAAGCATTTAAAGATAATAGTTTTTCTTTGCCTTGAAAAAGAACATATTTTTAACCTCATAGTAAATCATATAGATTAAGACGTGATATTAGTTGAAAGCGTTAAGCAATTAAAGCCTTGCCAAGTCTTTGGTCTCAAATATGATATAGTGGAAATTAGGAACGTTCCTTTTAATAGTAACTTCAAATCTGAAATATTGAATTAGGCGGGAAATAATCAGGTTTTTCTGCTCCTAACTTATCATATTTTGACCATATCGTTTGCTTATACAGTTTAACAATTGCTTTTTGAGGGGGCTTGTGTAAAAATACTAAAATACAAAATTGTGAAAACTTGAGTATCAAAGAATTAATACTTTTTAATTAAACTTGAATAAAATTAAAAAAAAAAAAAAGCGATCTTTAAGTCCGTCCCATACAATTCTCTATGTTTCTTGAATACATGTGAGGATTAAAATTAAAAAATAAAAAATAAAAAATAAGGGAAATTAGATGGGAGGAATACATAATTTTATTGATGGTAGTTAATTATGGTGGATGGTATATTCAAAAGAGATAAAAGATAGAGTATGGTGTGATTTGACTAAACTTTCAGCATCATAATTTCTTCGGCCACATTGCTTTTTCCATAATAATTGATACCCTTAGGAGGTTATAATTTGAGGTAATCCCAAAAATAGTCATTTTGCTAATGTAAATGTAAATTTTAGTTATACATAAAAAAATATGTAAATTTTAGCCAAATTTCGCATAAAATGACAAGTTTACCCTTAAGTTAAACACACGACCATGATTACACGACTGCATAGTCGTGTAATTTTGGTCGTGTGTTTCGCCCGGCACAACAAACATGGCAACCTCAATGTGCCAATGCACGACGGGCGGTCACGGCCCAGGGGGCAGTCGTGACCGTGCCAAGGCCGACAAGGCAGCCCCGACATGCCAATGCACAATGCACGGCCACGGCCCATGGGGGACAGTTGTGGCCGTGCATATGCACGGCGTCGGGCTCACGGCGCCCCGACGGGGGTCTTGTGGTCATGCCAAGGCTGAAGGGATGCCTCGGTTTGGCAATGCATGACGCACGGCCACGGCTAGGGGGAGGCAGTCGTGGCCGTGTCAAGGCCGATAGGGCCGCCGCGGCATACCAATGCACGATGCATGGCCACGGCTAAGGGGAGACGGCCGTGGCCGTGCATCATCAACATCCTCCCTGACATGATCATCTTCAAGCCAAAAAATTTGCACACAGAATACACGACCGCCAAATACACGACCATCTGGTCGTGTATTCTCGGCCGTGCAACACAAACTAGTGGCTGCCAGAATACACGACCACCACTGCACAACCGATTTGGTCGTGTAATCGGTGTGGTCGTGTATTTAAGAACAGAAAAATATAACTTCGATTTTTACAATCTTAGACGTAATCTGCAGCAAAATTAACCAATAAATTGATCTTTTAAACATCTACGCATACATATAAGAGCATATAACCATTAAATTTCGAGATTAAACAAACATACAAAGAAACCCAAAAGAATCTTAAAATTTATTTCAAAACCTAAATTTCAAAACCAAAAAGTGAAAATGTGAATTAAAAATTACATTGCCGTTGTGCCGCCTCCGCCGCTGCCGCCTCGCCGCCTCTCACTCCGGCGCCACTCCAATATTTTTAGTCGATTAGGTGCTTACTCTTGAGTGTTCCTTGATTTCTTATTTTTTTGAAGTTAAATGAATAAAAGAAAAGAACAACAAAAATAAAGGTATAAGGGTAATTCTGTCATTACATAATAAATATGGCTAAAATTTACATATTGCTTTATTGCTTGCTAAAATTTACCTTTGTTTTATAAAAATGACTATTTTGGGGTATTTGCTCTTATAATTTTGTGTTAATAAAAGTTTTAGTATAGAAAATAATGATAGCAGATATTTTGAAAAAAAAAAACTTAATTAAACTCGAACTTGAGACTTTTGGTCTCGAGCATTAACCTTTTACTGCCAGACCAACACACATGCCATAAAATTGAATTTTGATTAAGTTAAGCGTCCACTACTCTAGGCTCTAGCATTTATTTTGCTCGAACTATAAACTAGTACAAAAATTACAAATTGTAATTTACATTTGCTCTCAAAAATATTATCTATTTCTATAATTTCTCTCTCAACCAAACATAAATCCAAAAATCTTATCCTTCTTGGCCCATGCCCCCAATATTTCCTTTATAAGTACCTTTTTTTTTTCTTTTTCTTTTTCTTTTTTCTTTTTTTCACGTTTCCTTTGTTTTCCCTGATTTATGTTTTCTTCCATATGTGGGAGAATTGTATTCTCTTTTTGTAGTAAATTATGCCCTATCGTTGAGTGGAAATTTGTGCCATCCCTTGCTCGGTAGTTTATTTCGTTTGATGAAAATTGATGACAATCAATTATGTTAAGAAGATCTTGCGATGATCTTTCGTTGTCATATCATTTACGTATATATCATGGATAATGTTTGATCTCTGGTTGTCAATTTCATTTGCCCAAGTTCAAGGAATGAAGAGTGCGTATTATATATTTATAGAATATTAAATATATTACGAATTGCTTTTATCTTATAAATCAAGCGCTAAGGGGAGTTCACTCCACACCGGATATATAAACTAGTGTTATCTAGGCTAGGTGTTATCTAGGCTAGGGTAGTCCTTTCTTTATTTTGTAAATTTAAAAATAAAGCATATCCTAAGGTCCGGTAATGACTCGGTAGTTATCTTGAAATTTGTACTTGTTCAAGTAAATTGTTTCAATTAAACATAATAAATATTTTCTCACCACCGTACATTGTGCTCTTGGTGGCACGAGTTTTAATTAATAAAAAATATGTATATATCGACGAACCGCAACTCAGTTGGTAAGACGCTTCCATTCCAACCAAAAGGTCGGGGGTTCGAAACACCTCGAGTGCGTGTGTATGTGAGAATGTGTGTTATTTTCCTGATTAAAAAAAAAACGTATATTTATAGAATATTAAATATACTACAAATTGCTTTTATCATATAAATTAATCAACTTAATCAAAAGCTCTAAGGGGAGTTTACTTCGCACCGGATAAACTAGTTTTTATCTAGTCTAGTCCTTTCTTTATTTTGTATTTAAAAATGAAGGATATCCTAAGGCCGGGTAATGAATCGGTAGTTATCCAGAAATTTGTACTTGTTCAAGTAACTTGTTTCAATTAAACATAATAAATATTTTCTCACCTCCAATAGTACAGTGTGCTCTTGATGGTACGAGTTTTAATAAAAAATATATATGAATGATTGATAATATTTTTTAAATAAGGCTTGAGTCTCACTAGAGAAAAAATCAACTTGTAAAATATCGATTGTTTTGTAAATAATGATAGATATATAGGTATAAAGTATAAAAGGGGTCTCTGGGCATTTTGTTCAACATATGGTTTACTTGGACAAAGAAGAACGATCACAAAACACCGTGGTGTTCCTTTCCTCGCTTTGCATATAACTTTGCAGGTTACCCATCATTTCCATGTCCTAGTTGTTGCTAGAAAGCTTGTCCCTTCATGGAGAGACTGTCCCCCGCAGGTCCATTTCATGCACAATTTTCACTCTTTTGAGAATGACTCTCCAGTCGACCGCAATCCTCTGGCGCCCCCTGACGACCTCTTGGGTGAAGCTTAATTAGCACAAATGGCTCTTTAGATAGATGTGGGATGAGTGCTGCCGAGGAAGATGGGGGGAGGTTTAGTTCTTGATCCACACTCTGTGCTCATGTCAGCTTTCAGTTTGCCCTTCGTGGGTGTTTCGAGCTTTGATGCTAGTTACATGCCATTTACCATGGGCTCCTTATTGCATGTCACATGTCCTCACGTGTGGATTGAGCTCGACGATGCTGCTGTAAATAGGGTTATAATTGTAATAATGCTTTCATGAAAAAAAAAAAAAAAACACACGTTCGGTTGGACATTCAAAGCACTTGCTTAATCTGGAGAAAAGTATAGGGTCCTGTACAAACTATTCAATACAACATATAGTAATTTCTCCCGAAATGGTTAGGGTTGGAAATTTAAAGCATTTCCTTGATTCAAAAAAATGAGTAGTACTTTAGGGTCCTTTTTAGGTATTACTTTCCCTATGGTATTTTTTTTTTCCTTTTCATTTCCACTAGCTATATGGCACTACTCTCTTGTCTTCAAAAATTTTATCCCGATTTGACTTGTATTATTTGAGATTGAGTCTCACCTTTATTGTGAGTGGAGATTGTTAATTAAATGGTGGACAAATGTATTAAATATTTAATGTTAAAAGGATATAAAAGTTATTATTATAGAAGGTGCATGAGTTTGGAGAACAATCCAAAATGAAATTAAAGGCATAGTTTCCAAGAACAGAAGGAGTACTTCTTTTCAGGGGAAAAGTAGCAAATAAGCCCCTAGGGTTGTCACCCCTAACGCGTATAAGCCCCCAACGTACGTATCGTTCGGGGCAATTATAACCCCAACGTATCATAAGTCGTGCAAATAAACCCCTCTGCTAACGGAAATAATAACGTCGTTTGAATTTTTTCCAAAAAAAAATAAAAATAAATTCAGAGCATGGCCGCGCAACGAGGGAGCAACGTCTACTCCAAGAATGTTGCGGAAAGCCTTCACCAGCTTGGATCCTTCATTTCCGTACACAATCAGAGGTCCTTTCCTCGAAATGTTGTTGGCTATCCTTCGCCTTCTCAGCATCAGGAAAAGCTCCGATTTTGCTGGAGGATTTTCAGGGCAGCGCTGGTTTTCTGCACAGCCTCTGCGGAATCGGAAACAACGAGCGGTAATTCAGGAACCTGCTCGATCAAGAAGGTCTTTGGCATCGTAGTGATGGTGGACAACCCCTAGTCGAACCTCCTCTGCACAAGTACCGGCTGCAGCTGGGCATGGTCGTCTTCATCCCCTTCTTCGAGCAACTCACCGGCATAAACGTCATCAAGGTCTACACCCCGTCGTCTTCCATCACCATTATCTCCTCGTCGCCACCATCTCATCCTTCTCCAGTGGCTATCATCGCCGTGGCGCCGCCATTTATGACATCCACCACCATCGCCGAAACGACTGAAAGAAGAATAAACAGGAACATCAGTCCCTCTCTCTGCCACCTTTTTCTGGTTAACTTCCATCACACCATTACCATGACAGGGGCAGTAGCACTGACCTCCTCCCCTTTGCTCTCTCTTCTCCTCGGATTCTCTCTCTTCCTCTAATTTTGACAGGCTCCCCTTTGCTCACAATGATGCCATCGTTGCCGCCTTTTTCAATTTTGTCATCACGCAGCAGCAGAGGGGGTGAGGGTATCTCTGCCCTCTTCACTCTTCATCTCTCTCCATCTCTATCTGACTCTGAAATATCTCTCGCTCTCAGCTCGAACACTGCTTTCACAGTGGCGCAACGCTGCCATCATCTGCGCCATCCAGCCACCGGCGCCACTTCTTCATTTTCCACCCTTTTCTTACAGTTGCAGAAAAGGGAAGCCTGATGTAAAGTGGGTCCCAAAAGGCTTTACTATTTCCGTTAGCGGAGGGGTTCATTTGCACGACTTATGATACGTTGGGGTTATAATTGTCCCGAACGATATGTTGGGGTCCTATACGCGTTAGGGATGACAACCCTAGGGGCTTATTTGCTATTTTTCCCTCTTTTCAGCTCTAATAGTTATTTAGTATTAGTTGCAAGGAAATTCACGTAATTTTATCTTTCTTTCTTTCTTTTTTTTTTTTTTTTTTTTTTTTTTTTGCAATTTAAAATTTCACTTTCGATTTGTAACAATAGAGTTAACCCATTCAACGTTATTGTCTACAAATTAGTCGGTTCAATTTGCCTAACTATCGGATGAATTATGTACGTGAATCACATGACATTTATATTGACTACTCTAATCTCAAGTTTTAATTATCTAATCAAATTTCTGTGTTGTTGCATTTTTCTATTACGGCGGACAGATATTCGTCATGTGTTAAAAATATTTCTAAAATCAACAATTTTTGTTTCACTTAATTTAGAAAATGTCTTTAAGGGTACTACACGATCATCAAAAAATAAATAAAAAAGAAAGAAAGAGGTTATAACGCAACTCGAAATGCGTTATATGCAATGTTCTAAAAGTCACTAGGCGCTAGTCGGGCGGTGAATGAGGGACTAGCGCCTAGGCGGCTAGGTGGGGCTTAGGCGGATTAGAACCACAAGCTTAGTTTTACTATTTTTACATAATGTCATCAGTTATAAACTATATCAACACATATTATTCATAATTTTATTACTAAATTCATGATAAAAACATAAAATATGATACTCCCTCCGGTCTTTTCAAGTCGATATATTTTTTTTCAGCATTTGTAGCAAGCGTTTTCGAGCGTCTCGATGATGAGTTTTAAAATATATTTTTAAAGATTTTTTTTTATTACGAGATACTACAAGAGGGAGTAATCAATAGTCCAATTCATAAATTTCATGGCCTAGTTTTCATAAGTATTGATTAGCTCACACTTAAAGACTAATTAAATTTTAATCCGGCCGATAATTAGAAAACCGCTAAGCGTCTAGGCGAATTTAGTATTAGTCGGGCGGTAGGGTGCCGACTAGCGCCTAAGCGGGAACTAGTCGGACCTAGCTAGGCGGGGACTTAGAATACTGGTTATATGAGATGTCGCCTTTTTCTTCCGAATACTGTACACAAAAGGGTAAGGTTCAATATATACATAATTTTTCAATATAATATATGGTAATATTTCTTTTTTTATAACCTTTAGGGTTGGATATTGATAGCACTTGATCTAGTAATTATGTAAGTATAGTATTGGGTACTTTTCAATATAACTTATACATGTTTGTTTTTTTTTTTTTTCCTATTCTTTAGTCTCGAGAGTTGTATTAAGTGTTAGTTGCAAAGAAATACAGAATATAATATTTTGCCATTTTTTGCAATTTAAATGCTAATTAATTATCAAGATCAACATTCTCTTTCAATTTTAACAACATAAAATGAAGCGCAACTCAGTTGGTAAAACGCTTCTCCTCTAACCAAGAGGTCGGAGGTTCGAGTCACCTCGAGTGAGTGTGTGGGTATGTGAGTATTGTGTTTGCTTAATTAAAAAAAAAACAAAACATAACTAGTCATTTAATTAATGTACCTTGTCAACAAATCAGTGAGTCCCATTCGCCTAACTATAAAATGAATAATCTAAATCACATTACAGTTATTAACAAATTAAGTCAACTATACATAATCTCAAGTCAAACCTAATCAAATTAGTTATTAACAAATTAAGTCAATATACATAATCTCAAGTTAAACCTAATCAAATTAAGTGGTAGATAGCAGAATCTCAAGGGGAGATGCACCTGTTTTACCCAAGGGAAATAATAATTAACTCTCAATTATTATTTTCAATGATGCTACTGCTATAAATAGGCTAACATCTCATCCATTCTTCAACACATTCTTTCCACACTCTAAAGTTGCAATATAATCTATATGTGTGTATCTAATTATTAATATATTTTGGAACTATGTCTAAATTGTGCCTCCTTTTAGCCTTTGGTTTATCATTTCTCATTCAAACTCAAAACGCGGTTTCGTACGATTATGGAGCTGCCCTAACTAAATCTCTATTGTTCTATGAAGCACAAAGATCAGGAAAATTGCCTTCTAACCAGAGAATCAAGTGGAGAGGAGATTCCGGACTTAATGATGGCAAGGAAGCTGGGGTACGTCGATAATTTTTCCATTTAAGGTTTTGTTTTTTTAGCGGGGTTTATTTTAATTTTTTTTGTTAGGGTTTATTTTTAGAGAGCATATTTATAATAATTTTTCATAAATATATCGTCGGCCACGTCAGTTATGCATGAGCACATTAAGTATGGACACGATAGATAGAGGGTAGAGCTGAGCATTTAGCATTATTTCTTTCTTTCTTCTAATGTCATTAAATATTTTAGGTATTTTTTTTTTAAAGTCATTACTGAGGACCCTTTTATTACGAGTCACTTTGTTTATTAAAGCATAATGCTAATAAATATTACACACAATGCTTTAAAATGGAATAAATCATAATCTTTTAAGTCTTACATGCAATGCTTTTCAATATTGAACATAATGCTTTCAAATATTTGTAATATGCTTTAGAATACTGCACTGCTTTTTTAATACGAGTAATTTGTATTAAACCATAATATATGCTTTTAAGTATAAACAATTCTCATACAGTACATTAATATATATTACTAAACCTAAAAAAAATATTTTATTGGCTTAATTAGGTGAATCTTGTGGGAGGATACTACGACGCCGGAGACAACGTGAAATTCGGATTTCCGATGGCTTACACGATCACAATGCTGGCATGGAGCGTGGTCGAATTCGGGCCGAATCTCGGGGCCCGACACGAGCTCTCCAACGCCCTTGCGGCCATCAAATGGGGCACGGATTATCTGATCAAAGCCCATCCTGAGCCCGACGTTCTGTACGGAGAGGTCGGAGACGGCTACTCCGACCACTCGTGCTGGCAGCGCCCTGAGGACATGACCACGCCCAGAACTCCTTACAAGATCGACGACCAGCACCCGGGATCCGACCTCGCCGGTGAAACTGCCGCTGCCATGGCGGCGGCAGCCGTCGCTTTCCGCCGCTCGAATCCTCGTTACTCCTCGGAGCTCATCAACCATGCGAAACAAGTATGTTTATTAGTTATATGTGTCTTTGCTTTAATTTGTCATTTTTTTTTTATGTTTTTTTTGTTCCTATTAATTTTGGTGTTGGCCATGCATGGTGACGTGTTTTGATGACAGTTATTTGAGTTTGCAACGAAACACACCGGTTTTTACCAAAATAGCATTCCCATAGTGGGACAGTTCTATTCAAGCCAAGGCTACGAGGTGCAGACTACATCAATTTTAGTTTCCTTTTCATTTTTGCTATTTTATTAATTTCAATCTCATTGTCTTAAAGTTTAATTTGATTTTTAATTTTACAATTACCACTTAAGATTTAATAATTCAATTGATTGATTATTAGTGTTGGTTATCCATCATTAGGAAGTATAATTTTTTTAAGATTCACTTTCATTATAAATTATTCGGTCTTAATTATTATATACGCGTGTCTCATAAATTTAGTCGTATACCGTAAATAAAAAATTAATTACTTTTTATACAAAATAAGTATGGATTTCTTAAATTACAATACGTAATTATGACCCGTAAAAAGTTACTTTACTTTACCTACGATTTCTTTTCATATTTCTTTTTTAATTTTATTATAAACAATTTAATTTCACATCCATGCCTAGGTGTACAGAACTAAATTTATAGGACGATTGTAGTATTTTTTTTTTAACAAATTATAGTTACAACTGTTGGTCCGTTAGTTAATATTCATTGTATAATTTAATATTTAAAAAAATATAATTCAAACGGTGACATCAATACAAAAAACATGGAATCGAGCATGCAAACCCCTATTATAATTTGGCAGAAAATAGCAAGTTTAGGAGTTGAAAAAATTGAGCCTAAGCGTATTTATAAGTTGTTTTTAAGCTTATAAAATGTTAAAAAAAGGTTTTTTTTTACAAAATAAGTTCTATCTACTCTAACTTATATTTATAATCTTATAAATAAAAGTGCTTAAAAAAGCTAATTAATTAATTAAAATTGATGCAGGATGAACTTCTATGGGCAGCAGCATGGCTGAGAGAAGCAACTAACGAAGACAAATACCTTCAATACATCAAATCAGCAAATTCCGGTGGGACCAGACAAACCTTTTCATGGGAAGACAAATATGCCGGAGCTCAAGTCCTAATCGCTAAAGTATTTAATACTCTCTCTGATCTCTCTAATTTGACACATTTGGCTCGTTTTTCTATTTTGAGGTGTTTTTTTTCTTTTTTTATGTGACATATTTTCATTAATTAAGGTTCATTTCACGTGTAATGATAGGTGGACAACACCATATACTCCTATAATCTCTCATTTCTTAAATATTGTGCCTTAAAGAAAGGAGCCAAATCAGAGAGAATGGATTGAGTATAATATAATACTACAATACATCTAAGTAGAATTAATAATTGAAGTATATATATCTCAAGAATTAATATTTATATTGTCCTTAATTAATTTTAAATGGATTAATTCAGGGAATATTAGAGGGAAAGTTAGGGAGAGATGGGAATTTGGAGCAGATGAAGAAGAATGGAGAAGAATTTGTTTGCAACTGCATCCAGAAAGGGAACGGTAACGTGCCGAGGACTAAAGGAGGGATGCTTTGGTTCCTTCCATGGAGCAATCTTCAGTATGTCACGAGCGCCTCCTTTCTCATCACAACCTACGCCGATATTCTTGCCAAATCTAACACTACTCTACACTGCTCTACCGGCGTTGTTGGACCTAATGATTTGATCGCTTTTGCCAAATCTCAGGTACCTACATTTATGACCTTAAAATAATCAATATATACATATAGACAGTACTTCATCCGTCTCAACCTACTAGTTCACTTTTATTTATATAATAAAAGTGGACTAGTAAGTTGAAATGAACAAATGGTAAGTTTTGAAATGCGTCACTTATTAGAATTAAGATGTTAATCTATCTTTAATTCTAATCTAAAGCAAAAATATCTATGATGCACAATATCATTAGGTGGACTACATACTAGGTTCGAACCCGAAGCAAATGAGCTACATGGTCGGGTACGGGTCGAACTACCCGAAGCATGTCCACCACAGAGGGGCATCCATAGTGTCTATAAGGCAAAACCCTACGGCAATGGGTTGCCAAGAAGGGTTCACCAAGTGGTTCCATAATAATGCTGATAACCCTAACGTGCTCGAGGGGGCGATAATCGGTGGGCCCGACCAGGGCGACAACTACAACGACCAGAGAGAGAACTTCGAGCAAGCTGAGCCTGCTGTTGCAAACAATGCACCTCTTGTTGGTGTCTTGGCCAGGCTTGCTTCTTAGGTTATTATTATTTTCATCATGTTAAAATTAATGTAATGTTGGTGTACTAGTATACCACATATATATCTACTAATTAAGCTAGCTTGCGCCTAGTATCAAGTGTTATTTATGTAATCGTTTAAAGTTATGGACTATTAATTAATTTACACAAGTTGAGAAAATATCTATGTTCGACTATTGCTCTTTTTTTGGGTGGGGAATATGAAAGAAAAGAAAAAGGTGAAAATGAATGCCGAAATAAATAACTTTTTTTTCCCTTTTTCTTCGGCCCAAAAAAATAGGTTCCTAATATTTTAAATCAAATCTTATTAACAAAATATATATTGACCTATTCTTTCAACTTTTTAAACAAAAATAAATATGTTATATATATTTTTTAATCAAAACTTAATATAAAAAAGTCTTTTTTTATTTTTTATTTTTTTTACTTTTTTATACTACACTAAAATTCTTCATTGTTTTGTCCAATACAAATCAACCTATTTTATATTTTTCAGTCAACAGTTAATAAAAAACAGGCCTTTTATAGTACACTACTTTATGTATACAATAAATATTCATGATGTATTGTATTCGGAATTTAGCCTTGAAAAATAAGGAAGAATTCGGTGAGCTAAGAAGAAGAGTAACTGTTTTATTATCAGATCTCAGTAATGGAAAATCAGTTTCATAAGTATTAACTATCTTTCTATTTATACTAACGAATACAAAGGCGTGTTTGACTTAATCTACACGCAATATAATCTTAGCCCTTCATCTAAGCTAGGACGTGGACGGATAGGATTTAGCCAGCTCAACCATCACATGGATCCTTCTTTGATGTCACAGTCTGAGCTCATATTCCCTTATTATGCAAGCAGATGCTCATTACCCCCCTCAAGAGGAAGATGATGAACATTAATTTGTCATCTTCATCTTGGATAAAAGAAGTCGAAAGCGCGGCCCAAGCAATGATTTTGTAAAGAAATCTGCAAGCTTCTCAATGGTGGACATAGGAATAGGATTACGAAACTGCTTTTGATAATACTCTCGGACAATATGACAATCTATTTCTATATGCTTAGTCTGCTCGTGGAATACTTGATTCTTGGAAATATGAATCGCCGCATGATTATCACAATAGAGAGGAACTGGAGCATGTATAGCAAGTTGAAAATCCTTAAACAAATAAGAAAGCCAGATCAACTCACGAGTGGTGATGCTCATTGCTCGATATTCAACCTTTGTAGAAGAGGTTGAAACTGTGGACTATTTCTTGCATCGCCAAGATATCAATGCATCCCCTAGAAAAATGCAAAAACCAGTGAGAGATTGTCTTGAATCTAGACAAGTCCCCCAATCTGCATCTGTATAGCACAAATGATGAGAGGGCCTTTAAAAGGATAAAATAACCCCAAAGATGGATTGCCCTTCAAATACTTAAGAACATGTATGGCATCATTCCAATGATCAACACAGGGTACAGACATGAACTGACTTAATTGTTGCACCACATAACTAATATTTGGCATTGTTAAGTTGAGATACAACAACTGGCCCACCAACTTTCTATACTTTTCTGGATCATCAAAGAACTCACTAGATTTCTTTCTAAGAGTTAAACCAGCAGGAAAAGGAGTAGAAACTACTTTGCAACCAAGTATACCAGCTGTGGAAAGAATATCTAAAATATATTTTCTTTCATTAAGGGATGTACCTGCAGTCCCACGTACAATCTACATCCACAGAAAAGATCCTTGATTGTGAAAGTAACATGCAGAAACTGCTTTAAATCTTGAATAAGATCCAAAGATGGACTAGCAACTAGAACATCATCCACATAAACAATCAGAACAATGTAAGTATCATAGGACCCATTATAAAATAAGCATGGTTCTACAGTACACTGATGTAAACCATGAGAAAACAAAGCCTTACAAAATTATACATTCCATTCATAGGAAGCCTGTTTTAATCCATTAAGGCTCTTCACAAGCTTGCAAGCTTCACCTGCTTTGACCCCTTTATATCCCTGAGGTGGCATCATGTATATATCACCATGTAGAAAACCATGCAAAAATGCATTATTTACATTCAGTTGATGTAAATGCCACTGAAATAATATAGCTAGAGCAATCAAAAAGGGTACTGAAACAAGCTTAGCAACTGGACTGAATACCTCATCATAGTCTACTCCATACTCTTGAGTATATCCTTTAGCTACCAGTCTGGCTTTGCATCTCTCCACTGTACCATCTGCTCGAAGTTTGACCTTGTACACTTATTTGTTGCTAATGGGATGTTTTCCTTCTAGTAATGGAGTAATGATCCAGGTATTATTCTCTTCAAGAGCTGCAAGCTCAGTTTCCATAGCTTTAATCCATTATGGATATAAACAGGCCTCTTTGTAAAATGTAGAGCTTTAATCCATTATGGATACAAACAGGGCCTCTTTGTAAGATGTAGGCTCTTTGACTATTTTAAGATTGAAAAGAAAAACAGTATATGTTGAAGTAAAACCTGTAGAAACTCTGTAGGGAAATGGTTATAGAACCTGCTGCAGAAGCATAAACATTATCTGAAAAGGACACATGTCCCACATAATCTTCCATCCAGTTAAGAGGTTTTCTGTTTCTAACACCCCTTGAAAAACCTGTCCTTCAACAACTGGGGGTAGCATCATCAACTTGTGGTTCAGAGAAAGAGACTTCATCATTAGTGATAGAATTGTCATCAGATGATTCATTAGAAACATGAGTACTAGAAGAAATAGGGACAAAAGTGGATTCTGCAATCACTAGGTTGCATGGTTTGGTGCCATCAAGACAAGGGTACTCAGGTAAAGAAGATGATGATGGTTGAACAGATTGAGAAGCATAAGGGAATGTATTTGCATCAAATTTCACATCTCGAGAGATAATAACTTTGGAATTATCTATATCATATAAAAGAAATCCCTTATGAAAGCATCATATCCCAAGAACATGGACTTAACAGTTCTACTATCAAACTTACTGATGTGAGCAACCAAGTTCACAGCAATAGCCAAGCACCCAAAAGGCCTAATGATCTAGAAGCTGGACTCTTTCCCAAAGAAAACTTCATAAGGTGATTTCCATCCAAGCACTCTACTAGGAATCCTGTTAAGCATCCATGTGGCTGTCAAGATAGAGTAAGGCCAAAACTTGAGAGGAACAGAACCTTGGAACATCAAGGCTCGAGCTGACACCAATAAGGTTATGTGCTTTCTTTCAACAATCTCATTTTGCTATGGAGTGTAAATGCGGTTCTCTAATGCATAAATTCATGTTTGGAAAACAAGCTTCTAACATGTCTGTTTATAAACTCAGATCCATTGTTAGTTCTGAAGCTCTTAATATCCTTCTTAAACTCAGTTTTGACCATGCTGATGTAGTTCTCAAGCACACCATGTACCAAGTCCTTGGAGCTGATCAAGTAAGCCCAAATCATCCTATTATGATCTTCAACCAGTGTGAGAACAAACCTTGTGTTGCTAACACTTTCCTTACCATAAGGCCACCACATCTGAGCGTGTACAACCTCAAAAAGCTGAGAGGAATGCCTGCTCAATAAAAGGAAAAGGTTCTTTGGCCTGCTTAGCACTTATGCATACTTCACAACTTTTCAATGGCTCAACTATGTTTTGCTGAAACTGTCCTCTAAGATGCTTCATGTTCTGTAATGTGGTAATAGAAGGATGCCCAAAAAATTGATGCCATTTCTCCAAAGTCATGTCATTTGCTCTAAGGAAATGACAGAAATGATTCTCTGCCACTGTCCCTATTACATAGAGATTTCTCTCCATCTTTCCAATATAATCTCAATAACTTGATCAGTATTGCCCCTTTGGAAAACACAATGACTGTGATAGAAGATGCACCTAACCCCATTCTCTTGAATAAGCTGTGCTATGGACAATAGATTATGTGTAAACCCAGGCACATATAGAACATCAGTTAGTATTATGTCCTTATTCAACTGCACCTTACCTGCTATAGTTACTGTTGGTCCCAAAAGTAGCGAGTCACACACGTAGAGGGGGGTGAATACGTGTGTGGAGAAGTGTTTAACTTCTCTTCGATTTTTCGGCCTCTTGCGAAGCGTGACGCTTTAAAAGTGTTTCACGCTTTCAAAGCTTCTTGCTAGGCGAGTGGTGTGGTGCGCAATGTGGTGAGCTATTATACTCGCTTTAGTTATCTTACACTTAAAACAGTTTATCACTTAGAGCGTGAGTGTGTGTTATGAATAATCAAAGCATAAAGAATGTAAAGCGCATAACACAAGAGTTATAGTGGTTCGGAGGTTACGCTCCTACATCCACTCTTACCACCTTCACTCGGTGATGAACTTCACTCAAAGTTTGGGGTTTACAGCGGGCACCCAAGAGCCTATGTGAGTTTATACGATCGGCACTCACGAGCCTATAAGTTTATACGATAGGCACTCACGAGCCTTACAACTTTTACAAACTAAACTCTCAAACTTGGTTTGGGTTTGGGTTCGTATAGTTTCCAACTAATGAGAAATCCTTTTATAATGAAGCATAATGTAGAAGGCTAGGATTTCTCTCTAAGGCTTATGGATATAGAAGTTGAAGCCTTATGGATAAACTAGAAGATTGAGATCCGTAGATCTTCTTAGGAGAGATGTAGGATGGTTGCTACTTTGTTTGCTTGCTCTCTCCTCTTTTCTCTCCGCTTTGAACTCTGGAAGCGCGCTTCGGACCTGGAAGGCGCTTTGAACTTTGGAAGCGCGCTCTGGACCTGGAAGGCGCTTTGAACTTCAAAGCACGCTCTGGCCCTTCCTTTGGTCAGGCGCTCCGGCTTTCCTTCAGAGCCGCTTCGGCTTTCCTTCAGAAAGGCACTCCCACCTAGACACTCTAAAGTTACATTTCAATAAAGAGCTCCCTAACAAGTGAGCTCTTCTAATACATTAAAATATACATTGTAACTTGAGCTAGATCATCAAAGATAATTAGAGAAATATTCTATGAGGGTTTTGGAATCCAATCAAAATAAAATTGAATCCAAGTTCCCCTTAACATAATATCCCAACAATTTCCCCCTTTTTGATGATGCCAAAACCCGAATGAAAAATGAATAAAATGCTTTAGAAATAAAACATCCTATAAACATACGGGCGGTGAGATAGGCGCTTTGGATGTCAAGGATTTTCTTTTCCACTTGAACATCACTCAAATCTTCACGTTCTTCAAAGTTTCCTCGCTCCTTCCCCGTCACTATGAGATGGTATTTTTCATTCCCATCTTTCCCCCTTTTTGGTATCATCAAAAGCCACAATGATTTGATACCACTTAAAAGCTCCACGGAAGGCAGATCACTGCATTACTGAGGGTTGAGGCGGGGTATCTTCGGGGTGAAGAGAATCTAGAAATGCTGAAGCACATCCAGGTAGACGCTGTAGGAGAATTTCCTCTCGAGCTGATGGTTCCCCTTAACTTGATATCCTAACAATCAGTGAGATATTCTCCATATACTGCATATACTGCTAGACATACTAGAAGATCGTTTAGCAAATGCAGTATGTAGTGAGTGAGGTTTTAAATGCAAGATTTTTAGAAAGATCAGTTCAGGTAGACCTACTGTAACGCTTTCGCGTTACCAGTATTCAGAAACAGAGGTCAGTTAGAACCCCTACTCTGATACCACTTGTTGGTCCCGAAAGTAGTGAGTCACACACGTAGAGGGGGGGTGAATACGTGTGTAGAGAAGTGTTTAACTTCTCTTCGATTTTTTGGCCTCTTGCGAAGCGTGACGCTTTAAAAGTGTTTCACGCTTTCAAAGCTTCTTGCTAGGCGAGTGGTGCGGTGCGGAATGTGGTGAGCTATTATACTTGCTTTAGTTATCTTGCACTTAAAACAATTGATCACTTAG
Source organism: Mentha longifolia (assembly GCA_001642375.2). Classification (NCBI taxonomy): domain Eukaryota; kingdom Viridiplantae; phylum Streptophyta; class Magnoliopsida; order Lamiales; family Lamiaceae; genus Mentha; species Mentha longifolia. The sequence continues at coordinate 18,388,769 of CM038117.1, forward strand.
AGCGTGAGTGTGTGTTATGAATAATCAAAGCATAAAGAATGTAATGCGCATAACACAAGAGTTATAGTGGTTCGGAGGTTACGCTCCTACATCCACTCTTACCACCTTCACTCGGTGATGAACTTCACTCAAAGCTTAGGGTTTACAGCGGGCACCCAAGAGCTTATGTGATTTTATACGGTCGGCACTCATGAGCCTATGAGTTTATATGTTAGGCACTCACGAGCCTTACAACTTTTACAAACTAAACTCTCAAACTTAGTTTGGGTTTGGGTTCGTATAGTTTCCAACTAATGAGAAATCCTTTTACAATTAAGCATAATGTAGAAGGCTAGGATTTCTCTCTAAGGCTTACGGATATAGAAGTTGAAGCCTTATGGATAAACTAGAAGATTGAGATCCGTAGATCTTCTTGGGAGAGATGTAGGATGGTTGCTACTTTGTTTGCTTGCTCTCTCCTCTTTTCTTTTCTATGTAGCTTGAACCTTCTATTTATAGTAAGGGACACTAATCTATCCGTTGGAGAGATCGATTGCGTGTTCCTTACTTGTCTAATCCGAATTTTGAATTCTTCCTTGATAGAGCACAGTCCTAGGAAGATAGCCGTTGACTAGAGGAGCCTAGCCCTGTGCATTCGGCGATTAGACACTTCACAGCCCGTTGAGCAATCTGGAGCGGACACGTGGTCTGGCAGCTAACACATCACACCTGCTTGTCAGACGCTCTCGCTCAAGCTGGAAGCGCGCTCTGGCCCTGAGAGGCGCTTTGACTGGAAGCGCGCTCTGGAAGCGAGACGCTTTGAACTTTGGAAGCGCGCTTCGGACCTGGAAGGCGCTTTGAACTTTGGAAGCGCGCTCTGGACCTGGAAGGCGCTTTGAACTTCAAAGCACGCTCTGGCCCTTCCTTTGGTTAGGCGCTCCGGCTTTCCTTCAGAGCCGCTCCGGCTTTCCTTGAGAAAGGCACTCCCACCTAGACACTGTAAAGTTACATTTCAATAAAGAGCTCCCTAACAAGTGAGCTCTTCTTATACATTAAAATATACATTAACTTGAGCTAGATCATCAAAGATAATTAAGGAAATATTCTATGAGGGTTTTGGAATCCAATCAAAACACAATTGAATCCAAGTTACCCCTTAACATAATATCCCAACAGTTACTCTCTTGGTAGATCCATCAGGTAGATGAACAATCATTGGCCTTTCTAGTCTGTACGTAGTGTGTAGCAACTCTGTGCTACAACATACATGTGCACTGGCCCCACTATCAATTACCCAAAGAAACTTGTCCATGCTAGGTACTAAACTAAATGCATAGTGGTCATCATAGAATGGTCTAGAATTTCCCCCTTTTCCTTCGTGTACCATATTAATATCAGACCTTGATAGATCTGTGTCTAAGATCTTCAACAAGATCCATAAAGGTTGAAACCCAAGAAGGATCTAATATTCGAATGAAAATACTAGAAGTGTTGAAGAATTAAGTTCTTAAGAATCTAATGAATTATCTTCGATGAATCCAGCTTTGCATTACCTTCAATAGTTGCAAAATCCTGCAAAACAGCACCGGATGAGGGGTTGGGGGTCCTCCGAGAAGGACCTTCGACGCTTAAGTCAGTTTTAGAACTGAATGTGAAAATGATAGAGGTTTCCGAGAGATAAACCACCTAAGTGTGTGAATGCATAATTTTAAAGAGTAAAAGACCGTACCTTACAAAGTGCCTATCACCTCCTATTTGTAGTTGAAAGACGACCATGATAATAAGGTAAATATTTGTTGGTGGAGAGGGTATTTTTGTCTTTTTATAAAAGACCGTATCATCTCGAAAGATATAACATATTCGTATAAAGTTAATAACTAATACGTGTAAGACACGTGTAGAGGAATATAATTCCGGTATTCAACCAAGTAGAACTAACCATGTGCGTTCTTCCAAGTCAGATACTGAAGCATATTTGAATTTGCATTTTGAGGAGGATCTAGCTTGAGCAGATCACGAGTCTTTAGCTCTTATATAATGGGTCCTTTAATGGGCTTATTATTTGGGCCTTACAAATGGGTTTGCTTGTTGGATTAGAATAATATAGCTAATTCTTATCAACTATTCCCCCTACTCCATAAGTTTATTTATAAGAGAAAAAAAAAATTGTGAGGGCAGAAGCCAATACTTCTTCCCTTATCGAAAGATATCCACACACACACACACACACACACACATATATATATATTAAATTCTTTATCATTACTTGTTATGCACATACTTGGAATATATTTCCTTTTGGATCTGCGGTCCTTACTCTCTTTTGACGGAGATTTTATTTTATTATATATATATATATATTATTGTTGGATGAAAAAGTTAGGATTGTTTGACCAAATTTGCTGATGACTTGGATCATGTCCTTAATTGATGAAGATCCTTTAGTTCTCTACTTTAGATTTGGAAAGAAGTTTTGAATTCACCAATTGTTTTGGAATATAATTCCTTTCGGATCTGAGATCCTGATGGAAATTTTATTATTTCTTTATTTTTTAATAAGTGCACAATATTCATTAAGTAGTACAATGAGGTAATCCGCCAGATCCTTTCACCTCTCTCTAAATCAAAAGCATTACTTTATTTATTTCCCCATTTTTCTAGTTTTAGAACCATCACCCCTCTTTTAATTTCTCTTTATATGTTTTTTTCAAAGTGCTCCATCCTTTTCATTTCAATTTGTTCAAAGGGTTTGGGGGAAATATAGAAAGAGAACCTCTTCTTCGTCTTCCTCTAATTCTGGGTGATTCTCGCCATTACATGTACTTTCTTTCCCTAATTTTTTTGATTTCCCTCCTTTATTGCTAGTATGCCGTCTTCATCGAGTGTACCTCCTTCATCTCCTACGGAACAGGAGGCTCCTCCTCCTAAGAAGTTAAAGAAACCTAGTCCATCCCCTATTCCTTTGATGAATTATAATCGATCTTTTTTCGAGAAGGAAGATTTGCCAAAGCTTCTAGCTAAATTGGGTAATACCCTAGGATATACTCTCAATATTCCTGGAGAAAGAAAATGCCCTCTAATGCCCCGACCTCGAGGGAAAAATTTTTAGGTTTCCCAATTAGAAGCGGGCCTTCGTTTTCCCATTCTTCCTTTCTTTGTGAGGTTATCTAAGTTATACAAAATCTCTCTAAGTTAGTTGAGTCCTACTTTGTTTAGAAAAGCCATATTTTTTCATATGATACTGACGCTCGAAGGTATCAAGGATACTACTGGCCTCTTCTTCAAATGTCATTATGTTAGGCCTAGGGGTTATCATCTTCACTTCTCCCCTACTACTTGGTTTTCTAGATTTTATGAAAAGTATTTCTCTTTAGACAAGTCCTGGCATCCTCGTTACATCGTAATTCTTTCTCCCAATGATAGGCCTTGGGACATTTTTCAATCGTCTTTATATCCTGAACTTTCTCAAAGACCTGCACCCCCAGTAGCCTCAAAATTGACTGCAGATGAATCACGGTTGTTAAATGCTTGCTGCGCATTTACGATAGAGATCATCTTATTCTCAAGGGCTTAATGAAGAGGCTTTGTGCTTTTTCGGTTTAAAATCTGGGACTCCCTGGTCCCGAAATATGGGTAATTACTCGTATGTATATTTTGCTCTATTCTATGATGCCTTTGAGCATTTGCATCCCTTATAGGGATAAAAAATATGATTGTCTTAGCTCTTCTCAAGAGATATCTTTTTATTTAAGTAGGTATGGATTTTAAAGATGAGTTGAGTGCACGAGCTAAGGAGCAATTGCGACAAATGGTGGAAGCTCGTAAAGCGCTGAAGGCAAAAATCCCTTCACAGATGCCTGCTAATCCTACAATTTCTAGGCCACATATTTCCTCACCTCAATTGTCGTTGCCCTCGAAGGATCAAGGTTCTTTTTCTAAGGAACTCCTTAATCCTTTAGCACTTGGAGTAGATGCCGTATTGAGTATTATTCCGTTCACTCCTCCTTCTCCCTCTATTGAGGAGTCTCCTTTATTGGACACTGCCCCTGACTTTAGAGTAAACTTAGCTGCTGTTAATATGGAGCATTCTCCTTTACGAGAGGAAGATTTTTCTAACCTTTCCCTTTCTCGTAAGAGGGAGCGCTCTAGTTCTTCTCAAATTTATAAGAGAAACAAATCTAACCTTTCTGCCAGTATAGATGGGAAAATGGGAAATAAAGCTTCTAATGCCTCTACTGTGGTTTTTGCTCCTGCCCAACTTGCTTCTGACAAGTCCTTGTCTGTTGGTTCGTGCCCTCCTCCTCCTCCTCCTCCTTTATCTAAACAAAATTGTTCGTACTTATCAACTCTAGTTAACCCCTCTCAACCGATCAACATCCCTTTTTCCTCCTTAAAGTACCATGGAAACTCCAGTGGTGATTCCACCCCTTGTCAAGACCTTAAGGGACAAGGGTTTGGCCTGCCCTTACGCTTCTTATTCTTCTAACTCCATCGATATCACCTTTCATGGGAAGTTGATTGAAGCTAATGGTCCTACTAGCTCTACCTTGATTGCTAGACTCCTCACAACTGAAGATTGGCAGGAGCTAAACTAATATTCTTCGGCAGATTTGGAGAATAAAGCCGCCATTTGTGAACTGAAGGTATAACCCTTTCCTTGCTTTCTTTTACTTATTATTTTTATAAGTGATTATAATTGACTGGTATTTTTGTCAGGCCATGGGATATAGAGCCATGCAGAGTCATCGAGCTCAGTCTTATGAACTGATACGTTCTTATATTGACTGATGCGTTAAACGCTTAAGGGAGGAGAAGTTTAGTCTTAAAACCATTATAAATGAGAATTCACCCTCTGACACTAAAACAATGAAAAAGAGAGTGACCAACTTGGAAACTGAGGTACAACATTTGAAATGGAGGGATGCGGAGCACGAGGAACTAGTGCGTTCTAATTTGAGCCTTTTAGAAAAAACAGAGGCAGAGAAAGTGAATCTACAGAGTCAGATGGAAGATTTGACCAGAATCTATGAAGCTGCTAAAATTTCTTTGGTCAAAGCCAACGAAGATCATAAAAAAGAGATAGACCGAGTTGATGAAACTTCTTTTAACAACGGTACGAAGGTAGGTAGAAAGGAAGGTATCATCCATGGACAGGTACTAGGTGCATATATGTGCAGATCGTATTTATTGATGACTCCTCCCGGTCAAGCCTTTTTGAAGACCTTGGTAGAAAGTTTGATAGAGGCCTTCTTGCATTCGCCTTATTTTTGGGAAAACATAAAAAAAAAACCTTTTGGTGTATTGGATAGTGAGTATTGTGGATTGTTGCTGCAGTCAGCTAAACATAGATGATGAACAAATGCTAAATGTAGACACAGATAAGATCTTTGACATAATTAGCCAAGCTACTCCTAAATTGGAGTTAAATGTTCCAGATTCTCCTGATGGTCCCTAGTATCTTAAACCAGTGTGAGATTGTCTTGAATTTGGACAAGTCCCTCAATCTGCATCTGTATAAGCATGAATGTTGAGAGAGCCTTTAGAAGGATAGAATAACCACAAAAATGGATTGCCCTTCAAATACTTAAAGAACATGTATGGCAACATTCCAATAATCAACACAGGGTGCAGACATGAACTGACTTAATTGTTGCACCACATAACTAATATTTGGCATTGTTAAGTTGAGATACAACAACTGACCCACCAACTTTCTATACTTTTCTGGATCATCGAAGAACTCACTAGATTTCTTTCTAAGAGTTCAACCAGCAGGAAAAGGAGTAGAAACTCCTTAGCTACCAAGTATACCAGCTGTGGAAAGAATATTGAAAATATATTTTCTTTGATTAAGGGATATACCTGCAGTCCCACGTACAATCTCCATCCCCAGAAAGATCCTTGGTTGTGAAAGTAGCATGCAGCAACTGCTTTTAAATCTTGAATAAGATTTAAACATGGACTAGCAACTAGAATATCATCCACATAAACAATCAGTGCAATGTAAGTATCATTGGAGCCTTTATACAATAAGCATGGTTCTGCAGTAGACTGATGAAAACCATGAGAAAACAAAGCCTTACAAAATTCTGCAATCTATTAACGGGAAGCCTGTTTTAATCTCTATTAAGGCTCTTCACAAGCTTGCAAGCTTCACCTGCTTTGACCCCCTTTATATCCCTGAGGTGGCATCATGTATATATCATCATGTAGAAAACCATGCAAAAATGCATTATTTACATCCAGTTGATGTAAATGCCACTGAAATGATGTAGCTAGAGCAATCAAAAAGCGTACTGAAACAAGCTTAGCAACTGGATTGAATACCTCATCATAGTCTACTCCATACTCTTGAGTATATCCTTTACCTACCAGTTTGGCTTTGCATCTCTCCACTGTACCATCTGCTCGATGTTTGACCTTGTACACCTATTTGTTGCCAATGGGATGTTTTCCTTCTGGTAATGGAGTAATGATCCAGGTATTATTCTCTTCAAGAGCTACAAGCTCAGTTTCCATAGCTTTAATCCATTCTGGATACAAACAGGCCTCTTTGTAAGATGTAGAGCTTTAATCTATTATGGATACAAACAAGCCTCTTTGTAAGATGTAGGCTCTTTGACTATTTTAAGATTGAAAAGAAAAGCAATACATGTTGAAGTAAAACCTGTAAAAACTCTGTAGGGAAATGTGATGGGTGTAGAACCTGCTGGAGAAGCATAAACATCATCTGAAAAGGACACATGTCCTACATAATCTTCCATCCAGTTAGGAAGTTTTCTGTTTCTAGCACCCCTTTGAATAACATGTCCTTCAACAACTAGGATAACATCATTAACTGGGGTAGCATCAACAACTTGTGGTTCAGAGAAAGAGACTTCATCATTAGTGATAGAATTGCCATCAGATGATTCATTAGAAACATGAGTACTAGAAGAAATAGGGACAAAAGTGGATTCTGCAGTCACTGGGTTGCATGGTTCAGTGCCATCAAGACAAGGGTACTCAGGTAAAGAAGATGATAATGGTTGAACAGATTGAGAGGCATAAGGGAATGTATTTTCATCAAATTTCACATCTCGAGAGATAATAACTTTGGAATTATCTATATCATATAAAAGAAATCCCTTATGAAAATCATCATATCCCAAGAACATGCACTTAACAGTTCTACTATCAAACTTACTTATGTGAGAAACCAAGTTCACAGCAATAGCCAAGCACCCAAAAGGCCTAATCATCTAGAAGCTGGGCTCTTTCCCAAAGAAAACTTCATAAGGTGATTTCCATCCAAGCACTCTACTAGGAATCCTGTTGAGCATCCATGTGGCTGTCAAGATAGAGTAAGGCCCAAACTTGAGAGGAATAGAACCTTGGAACATCAAGGCTCGAGCTGACACCAATAAGGTTATATGCCTTCTTTCAACAATCTCATTTTGCTATGGAGTGTAAATGTAGGTTCTCTAATGCATAAATTCATGTTTGTAAAACAAGCTTCTAACATGTCTGTTTATAAACTCAGATCCATTGTCAGTTCTGAATCTCTTAATATCCTTCTTAAACTGAGTTTTAACTATGCTAATGTAGGTCTCAAGCACACCATGTATCAAAGTCCTTGGATCTGATCAAGTAAGTCCAAATCATCCTACTATGATCTTCAACCAGTGTGAGAACAAACCTTGTGTTGCTAACACTTTCCTCACTATAAGCCCCCCCACAGATCAGCATGTACAACCTCAAAAAGCTGAGATGAATGCCTGCTCAATAAAGGAAAAGGTTCTTTGGCCTGCTTAGCTCTCAATGCAGACTTTACAATTTCTCAATGCCTCAACTATGTTTTGCTGAACCTGTCCTCTAAGATGCTTCATGTGCTGCAGTGTGGTAATAGAAGGATGTCCCAAAAATTGATGTCATTTCTCCAAAGTCATGCCTTCTGCTCTAAAGAAATGACATAAATGATTCTTTGCCATTGTCTCCATTACATACAGATTTCTCTCCATCCTTCCAATATAATCCGAATAACCTGATAAGTATTGCCCCTTTGGAAAACACAGTGAGTGGGATAGAAGATGCACCTAACCCCATTCTCTTGAATAAGCTATGCCATGGACAATAGATTATGTGTAAACCCTGGCACATATAGAACATCATTTAGTAATTATGTCCTTATTCAACTGCACCTTACCTGCTACAGCCTACAGTTACTCTCTTGGTAGATCAATCAGGTAGATGAACAATCACTGGCCTTTCTAGTTTGTATGTAGTGTGTCGCAACTCTGTGCTACAACAAACATGTACATTGGCCCCGCTATCAATTACCCAAAGAAACTTGTCCAGGCTAGGTACTAAACTAAATGCATAGTGGCCATTATAGAAGGGTCCAAAATTTCCCCCTTTTTCCTTCATGTACCATATTAACACCAGACCTAGTGTTAGGAGTAAAACCACTAGTATTCCCAAGATTTCATATGCATTTAGCTACCTCATCCTGGATAAAGATTGCACCCCGCTGCCTATATTCTACTTTCTCTTCTTCCTTAGACCGTGTGTCATCATCTGGGGTGTTATCCACATAGTTGATCTTGGTTTTCCCTTTATTATCCATGTACCTTTTGTAACATTCAAGATAACCCTGAAGCTTGAAGCATTCATGCATTTCATGACCAGATTATTTGCAATGATTACATCTTAATTTCTTTTTCTCCTCCTTACTCAATCTTCTCTCAAACTGAGCATTCATATCCTGACTTCCTTTGAACTGATAACCTTGCTTAGGTCCTGGATATGGTCCCTGCTTCTGAGCATACATAGACATCTATCCTCTCCCATCAACTAAGTGCTCACTTATAGATTTTTGGTCTTCCACTCGTGAAATCATAGAGTAGGCTTTATCCACCAATGGTAGTGGTTGAATTTAAAAGGATTTGACTTCTAGCCTGTTCAAAACTATCATTCAAACTAAGTAGAAATTGTACTAGCCTTCTCTCCTCATCCCTTTTCTCGAAAATGACCCTAGCATGACACACACAATCCACAGGTGGAAGTATCATGTCTATTTCATCCCACAACACTTTAAGGTTATTAAAGTATTCCATAACTGATAAGTTTCCTTGCACATAACTTCTTATTTCCTTTTCAAGCTTTGATATCTTCGGTTCATTACTCCTATCAAATGTTCTACACAGTGCATCCCATAGCTTTTTAGTTGTATCATAGTGTGAGAAAGAATTCACCAACTCTTTAGATATAGAATTAGTTATCCAACTTGAAACCATGTAGTCAACTTTGATCCATTGTTTATTATATTTATTGTTGAAATTCGGTTCAGGCAAAGTTCCATAAAAAATTTCAAGTTTACTCTTAGCTCCTAGCGCACGTTTAATAGCTCTACTCCAATTAAGAAAATTGACTCATGTTAATGGTGTAGAGACTAACTGCATACCAAGATGGTCGGAGCTGTGTAATTGCATAATTTCATTGATTTGGTGTGGTTCTAGTGGCGGATCTTATGTTCTTCCTCCTCTGGCGAATTTCTCCACCTTCCGATCCATTGCTTCCACCGCCTTCAGGTCCAGTAACTACCTCCTTCTTCTTATCATCCTTTCATTTAACACATGAGGATTCCCCCATTCCTCCTCAGCGAGCACATTCCACGCAACATTTTGATTGTTCTTCACCATCGTTTCGATTGAAAAAAAAAAATAGCTATGCAGAATCTCTTAACAAAATCAAAGAAAAGACGCTCTAGATACCATATCGGATTCTGCATTTAGCCATGAAAAATAAGGAAGAATTCAATGAGCTAAGAAGAAGAGTAACTGTTTTATTATCAGATCTCAGTAATGGAAAATCAGTCTTACAAATATTAACTATCTTTCTATTTATACTAACTAATACAAAGGCGTGTTTGACTTAATCTACACGCAAGCCCTTCATCTAAGCTAGGACATGGACGGATAGGATATAGCCAGCTCAGCCATCACACAGATCATTCTTTGAAGTCACAGTCTGAGCTCATATTCCCTTATTATGCAAGCAGATGCTCATTAGATATGATGTATTTAGACACTGTCAATCTGGAACAAATTGTGTAAAATATTACTACTGATATGATGTATTTAAACATTGTCAATATGTTCATTTGTGTCACAAAGTATATTTGACAAGTTTCTTATTAGAGTAAAGCTCTTATAAGGAAAGAGATATGGTCAAATCTCTATTGAATTGCTGACATCATTGGTATAGATACTGCTGAGATCATACGAATAGAAGATCTACACAACAAGGAAAGTCTTTCCAAATCAGAATTCTACATCAGCTAGGAAATTATCTTGCTTGGGATACAAAAAAGATCTAGGACTTGCAGATTATAAGAAAAACCCACACACGGTCATACAAGTGGGGGTTCGAAAGCTGATATTATTATCCTCGCACCATATAGTACCATAAGAATTATCAAATTTAATTATGAGTTGGGGACCCAAATTAAAAATACTCCTCCGTCTCACTCAGATTTACATTTCCTTTATGAGTTGTCAAATTCAAAATGTAATATTTTCCAAAATGAAACAAATCAATCTTTATTATCATAACTAAACCACCATATTTACTTATTCAATCAACTCTTCATTCACCCACTTCTTTGTACGTACCATGATATAATACAAATTTTAAAATTTTAAATTATTATGACTTGTTCGTCTGTTATTTGATTTTTACAATTTTGTATAAAAATTAAAAGTTTTGATACGACATTCATTTCAGATGCATTATCCATTGTTGGGATATAATGTTAAGGGGGAACTTGAATCAAGTTAAAATAAACAACTTGTTTTGATTCGATTCCAAAACCCTTCTTAGAATATTTCCCTTATTATTTTTGATAAACTAGACAAGTCTCTCTTAGACAAGCTTACATGTTAGGAAGCTTCTCTTTTAGTCTAGAAGCGCCAAAGATGAAGCAGTCAGAGTTCGCGAAGCAAAAGAAAGCGGCTCCAGCAGTGAAAGCGTCAGCAGTGAAGTTTTGACAAAGCGTCTAGGAGACGCTTCAGATAAAGACGCTAAAAGTGGGCTTCCAATCAGTGAAAGCGAAAGCGCTCTCAAGTCAGCTCACCCAAAGCGACTCTGATATATAGCAGAAATCAAAGCGTCAATCAGTACAAGTGTGACAAGTTTGACTCACAAAATCCAAGTTTGAATTTCAAACTCTCGGATGTCTGACATCTCACAGAATGAAGCCTACGTGTCATCACACTATTGCACAACGGAAACGGCTACAGTCCAAGAAGTCAAAATTAGGTAAAGGCGGACATCCCTTCCTGACTCTTGCAGGCTGACACGCCGAATTATCCAAAAATTAAGGAACACGCAACCTCTTCTCTCTCAACGGGAAGTAGGGTTCTTTACTATAAATAGAAGGAGTTGCATACACACTAAAACTAACGCACGTACAAACAATTCAAGCATTCACATTTGCAAGAACTCAAGCAAATTTCCTTCTAGTACTTAGTTCTTCCAAAGCGCTTCACTTTAGTGTGTCCTTAAGAACTTGTTTCTTAAGTATTGCAACTACCTCACTTTCTAGGTTCAATCTCTTATATCCATAGCCTAGACTCTTGAGAATCCTTATCCCTTACTTGTGAGCTCATTGTAAAGGATTCTCATACTTACAAAAATCCAAAACCCCAAAACCCAATTCTAGAGTGAATAGATTGAGTTGTAAGGTTATCGAGCTTTTGTGAAAGAGTGTTGTTGTTGTAAGGTTTCTCGAGAGCCAGTAAAATCTCTGAGGATTCAAGTGCAAGTTTGTTATTTGCCTTGAATCACTTCCCCTTGGAAGTATAAAACAAGGAGTACCGAGTGAAGGTATTCATCCCGTCGAGGATAGAGTGGACGTAGGAGAGGTGCTCCGAACCACTATAAATTGTTTCTCTTTATTTTAAGTTATTTATGCTTTGATTATTCGCATACACACACTCACCTTTTTAATATCAACAAGGTTTTAATTTGCAAGATAAGCTTTAAAGACTCACCACATTCCGCACCATATCACACGAGCGAGAGGCTTTGAACGCTTCACTTAGCTTCAAAGCGTCTACTCGTCTAAAAGGCTGAAAATTGCAAGAGAAGTTAAACACTTCTCTACACACGTATTCACCCCCCCCTCTACGTGTGTAAGCGCTTTTCGGGACCAACAAGTGGTATCAGAGCAGGGGTTCTAACTGACCTCTGTTTCTGAATAATGGTTGCGCGAAAGCGCTATAGTAGGTCTACCTGAACCAATCTTTCCAAACTTGCATTAAAACCTCACTCACTACATATTGCATCTTTCTAATCTTTTTTCAAGATGTCTTCCTCAGCACAGCTTCCTCAGTTCTCGATCGAGGGCTATACAATGTGGAGCTTCCGTGTGGAGTCCCATCTCGCTTCACTTTATGACCGCATGCATGAGGTTGTTGAAAAGGGACCCATCATAATCATGAAATGTCTATTGAGGAACCGTAAAAAGGAGAAATCCGTCGACCAAGACGGCAACCCTGTTGATGAGGAAGAAAGCGCTTCCACCGATGTCTATGTCATTAAGCCTAGAAAAGAATATACGACCAACGACTTCAAAGCTGATAATCTAGATCGGGTGGCACGCAACGTGATCTAGTCAACCATCCCCGACACCTATCTCCCAAGAATCATGAAATGCAAAACGGCGAAGGAGATGTGGGAAACTCTTGCCCTAATCTCACAGGGCACGGAGAAAATTATGGAAAACAAACTCTTTGTATTGATGCAGGAGTTTAACCGTCTCACAATGAAGAGCAATGAGAGCATGGAGTCTTTCGACACTCGAGTTCTAGGAATCACCACAACTGTGGCTTCCCTGGGGAAAGAACTCACCTTCAAAGAGATCAATCAAAAGGTGGTTCGCGCTCTGTCTGGAAAATGGCAGATAATGAAGGAACTCTTCCTCTCACAAAAATAATTGGGAAACATGTCTCCTGAAATGATGTTCTCCGAATTCAAAGCGATCGAATTTGACTTAGTCAAGAAAGCGCTTCGAAAGGATGATGGGGAGGAGCTTCCAGCGAAATCAAAGAATCTGGCTTTCAAAGCCGCAGTAGAGAACACCACCATCGAAGCCGACACTTCCAACAGCGAGGTTGCAGAAATGTCGAGAGAAGAACTGGAGAATTACGCTCTCTATCTTGTTAGAGGGTTTAACAACTCCAACGCTAGAGCGGCCAAGTATAAAAGATTCTACAAATCTCAAGGCCAGAGCTCATGCTTCACCCTACGCGATGGGAAGAGAGATGACAAATCTGCAGCCATCCCTAGAGATAAAGCCAACATTGAGTGCTACGAGTGTCACAAAATGGGGCACTACAAAAGTGAATGCCCGAAGCTCTCAACCAAAGAAAAGGATGAGGTCAAAGCTCGTCGTGAGGACAACCATCGCGCTCTCGTAGCCGATGCTCCCGTCGAATCCAAAAAGTCCATCGACCATGATGAAGATCAGTTCACTGATGATGAATACGATTATGGTTGCATGGCAATAGAAGCTGAAATGAAGGTAAATATTCCTGAATCTAATACTCTTCCATTATCACTAGGTAGTGAATATGGTGACGGTGAGGATGAGGCTTTCAGCTTGGAAAGTGATCTCTTTGATGACTATTTAGAGTTGATCAAGAATCACGAATCCTTGCAGGAAGTTCTCATTAAGTTCAGAAAAGAGAACGACAGATTAGCCAATACACTCGAGTCCAAAGAAAAGGACATATTCGAGTTGACGGTTAAGTTCGATGACCTTCTTGAACGTCACCAACGTACCATATCCACCTCCAAGGAACGTAAAGCCACTCTCGATCGTCTCAATAGCGCCTCTGTAGCTATTGAAACAATCGAAAGTTCTTTCAAACCCTCAAAAAGTTTAAGAGGAATCGGCTTTGGTTCCATCTTCACAGCTTCATCCGATGCTAGTACCGAAGCGTTGATGAAAAGCACCAAAGCTGATCATCACGCTACTAGCAAAGGAAAAGAGTTAGTCGGGTTTGTGGCTAAAACTTCAAGGTAAGCTTCCAAAGCGTCTTCGAAGGTTCAACCTGACGCTTTGAGAAAATTAAAGACTGGAAAGCCTGAACGCTCTAAATGTAATTCAAAGCGTGTCCAGTCTTTGACAATTCCGAAGCGCCAACAAGAGCGTAAAGCTGACTTAAATAACTTCACATCTCATGGAGGAACTCAAGTTCGCTTTATCCCCGACGCTTCACATAACTTTCATGATCGAAATCTCATCGATCATTTTACACAAAGTGAAAGCACTCCTTCATGCTCTCAGAGAAGGAGGAACCGTAAGCGCTTTCACTATTACATACACGATTACACTCAGGGTTTTCCTATTAAACAAAGCCCTATTTGTTTCATTCAGGATCTCGAGAAAGGAATCACTATCTCGGTGAATCCAACTCGAGTTTCCAAAACCACTAACATTAAGGAACCAAATGCAAATTGGGTACCTAAAAATTGTTGATCTTTTAGATCAAAGCGGCGAACTCGAAAAATACGGACAAAAGGAAGGAAGAAGCTGCTTAGTACCTAGACAGTGGATGTTCACATCACATGACGGGTGAACAATCCTTCCTCGACGAGTTTATCATAAAGCCCGGTCCAGATGTAATTTTCGGTGATGATGCAAAAGGCATCACCATCGGATACGGTACTTTTTGCGTTGGAAATATGAGACTTCCTAATGTCTCATATGTCCAAGGCCTCAAACATAACTTACTTTCCATTTCTCAACTCTGTGATAACGGGTTCGTGGTAGAGTTTATCTCTAACCAGTGTGTTGTCAAGAACAAAGCGTCTATGCAGGTTGTTCTTACAGGTACTCGAAGGCAAAATGTGTATGTAGCCAACTGGAGCAGCTGCGAAGTCAGAACCGGCCTCATCGCTAGATGCACCTCGGAGATTGGGTGGTTATGGCATCGTCGCCTCAACCATTTGAAAGAGTCTTGTTCGAGGTATCCCTAATGAAGTCTTCAACAAGGATATTGTGTGCCAAGCCTGCCAAGAAGGCAAGCAGATTAAGAAGTCCTTTCAAAGCGTAGAGGGACATGGTTCATCTCGAATTCTAGAGCTCCTGCACATGGATCTCTTCGGTCCTATTTCACCAGTCACTTTGAGTGGAAGAAAGTATGCTCTTGTAGTCGTGGACGATTTCTCACGCTACACGTGGGTACTAATTCTACTAAAAAGAAAGATACGCTTCAGGAACTTCCAAAGCTCCTAAAGCAGTTGACAGTGGAAAAAGGATTGAATGTGGTAAAAATACGCTCCGATAAAGGAACAGAATTTCTCAATCAATTCATTGAAGCGTATACCACAGAGAATAGGATTCTACATCAGACTTCAGCAGCTCGTACTCCACAACAAAATGGCATTGCAGAGCGCCGGAATAGAATCATCAAAGAGGCTTTACGTTCAATGCTCGCGGATGCCCAACTACCAAAAAGATTCTGGGGCGAAGCAACCTTCACAGCATGCTATACCCAGAACCACACTCTAATCAACACACGCCATGACAAAACCCCATATGAATTATAGAAAGGGAGAACTCCTATTCTCTCTCACTTACATATTTTTGGCTGCAAGTGTTTTATTCACAACAATGGTAAAACGCAATTGAGAGCGTTTGACAGCAAAGCTTATACGGGAATATTTCTGGGATATTCCCCTACTAGTAAAGCTTATCGCGTCTACAATTGTCAAACTCTTGTTGTGGAAGAAACACCACATGTTGTTTTTGATGAAGCTGCTTTCAAGACTCCACAGGTACAGGTAAATGCTGAAAGTATGAACGTTGGATCTGAAAGTGTATTGGAGTCTCCTAAGGCATCTTCCAGACCAATTACGCGCTCTGTCTCTAAACAAGTAGATTTGGTGGACGCTTCGATAGAGGAAGAAATTGAAGATGAAGTTGAAGCAATGGAGCAGGATCTCAATAAGCTCTCTCTTGATAAGGGGGAACCAAACTCGAGAATAGCTGATCCTCTGACCTCATTGGATCCAAACAGTGAGGAAGCTCCATCCAGTCCAGTGGTCTGTGATCAAGGGAACGGTAATGATCACACACCACGCTCCGAGTCAGATGATATGGAGGCTTTCAACCAGAAGAAGCTTTGGTTGAGGTATCATCCCCAAGAAGGTGTTCTAGGTGATCCCAGCCAGGGCGTCAGGACTAGAAGTACCTTATTTCATGGTGAGAGTTTCCTGTTTAGTTGCTTCCTAGCAAACACCGAGCCTTCATCGGTGGAGGACGCACTAAATGATTCAAACTAGATAACTGCCATGGAAGATGAGCTAAATGAGTTTGCAAGGAATGGCGTTTGGTACCTAGTGGATCGACCTTCTCATCAAAGTGTCATCAGTACCAAATGGGTCTTCAAGAATAAGACCGACGAAAGCGGCAACATAGTTCACAACAAAGCTCGCTTGGTCGCAAAAGGATATTGCCAGGAGGAAGGCATCGATTTTGATGAAACCTTCGCTCCCGTTGCTCGTCTCGAAGCCATCAGGATGTTCCTTGCATATGCTGCATCCAAGAAGTTCAAAGTGTATCAAATGGATGTGAAGAGTGAAAGCCGTATGATAGGGAAACTATCTTGTACGGTTCGGGGGGTAATCGGCGTACTCCGATCAGTGGGGGGGAATCTTTGGCTCTATCGAACATACAGGGAATTGGAGGTAACATTCTACCGATGTCAAATCATGGACTGGTTTCTTCAGCCCTTTTTCTATGTGTTGGTGTTCTATATGACCGACATAAGACTCGACTTGTTAGATATTACGGAGGTTCAGTGAGCACCATGCCGAATCTCCCTACCATTTTCTTCTTTTCCACTTTGGCCAATATGAGTTCACCTGGTACTAGCAGTTTTATCGGGGAATTTCTCATCTTAGTAGGAGCTTTCCAAAGAAATAGCTTAGTAGCGACATTAGCAGCGCTTGGGATGATTTTAGGCGCGGCCTATTCCCTTTGGCTATATAATCGTGCGGTTTCTGGGAATTTAAAACCCGATTTCCTCCATAAATTCTCCGATCCAAATGGCAGAGAAGTTTCCATATTTATACCTTTTCTTGTTGGAGGGGCGACCGTACGTTAAACTACCAAAAAAACAAGGGTAAACCAATGTGATCATGACATTGTAGGTGCTTGCGATGGGACAGATGCGACTTCCCTCAGTTGGTTTGGGTGGCATAGCCCGTTGCATAAGTCCCCTCCTTTTTTTATCCATTTCTTTACTCTTTAGGGAGCCAAAGCTTGACTTTACTAAACTAATCAAAAAGGTAAGCGCCTAGCGCGAGCCTTTTTTGGCTGAGCCGTATCTTGCTGGGTGGGACCGATAGAAATAAAGCCGTATCTATATTCTAGGCTTTCGGTAAGCCTATCAAAATCTCCATCCAAGACGTGCTCTCTTTCTCTTCATTTCC
>CM038117.1:18406331-18626429 GCA_001642375.2 Mentha longifolia
GAGAGAGAGAGAGAGAGAGAGAGAGAGAGAGAGAGAGAGAGAGAGAGAGTGTGCGTGAAAGTGAGGGTGAGAATGAGAGTGTATGTGTGTGTGTTTGTTTCATACTTGACATTGCATATTTTTCTCCTACTATTGTAGCTAAGTCTCATGTAGTTTAACCCTTTTGTATGCTATCTATTTTGGTACTACAAGTGGTAGATCTGATCCAAAGTTAATAAGATATAGCTAGGCTGGCCCTACGTCTAGACTTGCTGAACTTTTTGAAAAATTACATGAAAATCAACAAGTTGTGTGTGTGTGAGTGTTCGTATATGTGTGTGTGTGAGTGGTCTTATGTGTGTATGCACTATGTTATATGTTATGTAGTAGTACCATCACGTACATTTATATATCTTTTTAAACAGGTTGCTTGGGATTATAAGAGACCGAAAATGCAAGGTGTGAATTTCAAGAACAACTTTCATTGCAAAGAGAAGATCATGTCGGAGATCGAGGAGAGGTTGTTAACTTTTGGCGAAGATACATTCAACAAATTTAGAAAATGCCAATTTCGTCAAATATTGAAACTGCTCAAGTCAGTTGGAAAATGCTACAAAGTAATACATTATATCATAAGTCGGGAAATAGAATTTAAAGTGAAAGATGAGGCGGAGATATCATTGGATCCGGTTTAAAAGGTTCGAGTTTGCCCTTATTGCCGGTTTAAGATATGGAAAATCTAAATTTGATCCCAACGAGCAATATGAAGTAAAAGATTCTTATATGTGGCACGGGCTCTTCGATAAGAGAAAGAAGATTCTAGTTTAAGAACTATACGATAGGTTTCTTGGGACTGACGACCAAACTCTAGGTGATGATTCCGATGATTACGTGAAAGGATGCGAATATTATTTTTGTGTACAGCTTCCTTTTTGGCCAAGATGTGAAGAAGACTACAGTCCCAGATTGGATATGGGTTTTGGTTGAGTTTCCCAAAATCTAGAATAAATTTCCATGGGGGAGTGCCTTGTTTTAGATGTTTCTGAAATATTTTCGTGGTATGAGAAAAGAATCTCCAAGCACTGGGAGAAAAGCATATCACTTATTTGGCTTTGCTTATGCCTTCATGGTAAGTTATTACTTATTATAATTATTATGAAGTTATTTTTATTCATCGTGATATAAAATCTAGAGTATTTCAAATAATGAAGGCTTGGATCTACTATGCCATACCAGAGGTGGGCGAACAATGTGGTGTGCTCGATCCTGAGGCTAAGGATATTATGCCTCGCATATTGAGATTCAAGTATGAGAAGGCATATCCTAGATTCAATCCTGATTTCACGCAGGTAATAGTGTATAGTTAACATTCATTTTAGATTCAAGTATGATAAAATTTAATGAATCTGTCTAAAATTTAGTCATGTCTAATTGTGGTTGTGAATGTTTTGGTTCTGTGTATTTGTGAATGTTTTGGTTGTGCATAGATGTGAATGCTTTGGTTGTGAACACTATAATCTTGTATGGTCGTGTTAGAACAAGGCTGTCTAAGGTTGATTTTTTTTTTCCCTTTTTCACACAAGTGTTTGCCACATTATCTCCTACTGAAGAGGAGTTATTGAGTAAATATTGGTAATCTATTGAGCCCGAGGGTTCTAAAGTGTTTGACCTAAAATTAAGTCTTGATCATCCTGGTGGAGTATGTGGATCACAGAACACTAATAGGCTACCATCGAGGCAAGCACATCAGATTCAGCCTTGAGGCCACTCTTCGAGCAGTCATGAGCATGCACCTCACACATACAATGCATTTGATAATCATACAGCTTATGTGTCGGGACATGTTTATTACGGGCCTGAGAACCCGATTTTCAGCTTCGCTTGGTCTCACAGGCAGACCTTGATTGATAACATAGCAAAAAAGACACACAGTATGTACGGAAATGATAAGAGGATTCTTTAACAAATTGGATAATATACTGCATCTCGAGATGTGAAGAAAATAATGGAAAAATTGCCCGCTTTTGAGGAATATATGCGGGGTCAAGATGGATATAGCAAGGGAGATGAGTAGGGAAACCAAATATTTATCACATGTTGATTTATCTCTTAAATTTTATTTATTTTTATATATTTATTCTTCATATATGTATGATCAAAGGTTGAATGTGACGAGCACGTTAACCACATATTTATATTTTCATAGAATCAATTATGTCATGAATTATGCTATTCTTATATATTTTCTTCAAATATTGTAGGATCAAAGTTTAAATGTTGATATTGTGGATTATTCAACAGTGTCATATCACATTTTTCAAGAGAAGGTTGGGCCAACACCACAGTATACTTGCACACCAGGTGTGCCCAGTGTGTTCCATGACCCTAATTTGAGCAAAGATCAATATCCCTCAAAGTTGCAGTTCAGAGAAGTTAAGAGGCAAGCTGAATTTCTAAGTTTGTCAAGTCCGTTCCGACCTTGTGAACGTCGTGGGATTGACTACAACAAATTCATGAGATCCCCCCGGGCCTTAAGTAAGAATCTGATTGTTTTACTTAAAATTATATTTTCGATGTGGAAGATCAATGTTTAATTGAGTTTAGGAGGAATGTGGGCATATGCTTTCCTGTTGATGCCTCTTCCTTTAAGGAGATTATTTATACAAAGAAATGTCTAGATTAGCATCACATTGATGCTTATATTGGGTGCGTAGCACAACGCCTGAATTTGCAGGATTGGACACATGGAATGCCAAAGCAACCATGACATCTCCAGCTTTCCTGGTACCAATATTTTTGTTAGAATTGTTTGTTGTTTGGTATTGTTTATATATGATTTGTTCTTGAATGCTTTGGTCGTGAATGTTTTGCCAGTGGCTCGTTGTTTGATGTTAAGTCAAAAAATAATTATGTAGATATGATAATTTGTGTGGCTGTGAAGGATTTGGTCGTGTGTGGTCGTGAATGTCTTGGTTGTATGTGGTCGTGAATGGTTGTATATATTACTACGTTATTTTTTCCTCACTTACAGGCAGAAGTTACTAATGTTTGGAAGAACTATCATTGTGACGACGAACTCTTCAATGTGATCCAAACAAAGAGGAGATAATATCAAACAAGGAACTGAATTATCTCTTAAAGTTTGTGATTGGAGCATTGCTAAGATGGGAAAGAGGAAGCCTTGGTTTGACTTTGATAAGGATGAAATCTAGAAATGCATAGTAACATCTGAATGATTAGTTTTTTGTTACTAAATAAATTTTTATTTTTGTAGGCCATCTTTGTTGCACAGATGCCTTTCTAGTGGGTTACTCTGTGTCTTGATCTCTTGGAAGCATGCATCACAGTCTATGATCCAACACAATACAATTTTGATGAAGCTGACTTTGAAGAGAGCATGAAATGTTATGTACCACTTGTACGGATTTTGCCTCAAGTTCTAAGGTACAGTGGCTTCTACAAACGTGTTGATGTGATTTCTAGTCCTGGGCAATGGAAGATCACATATCAAGATAAAGGTCGTTTTTACAAGGAAGGAGAATCTTTAGTTGTGGGGCTTTTGCACTGAAACGAGCATAAACATTATTTGCTAGAACCTCTGAGCCGTTTGAGCAGAAAGACGTGAAGAAATATCGTACTCATGTGGCACAAATTGTCTACCAATTCAGTACTGATGAGGACACCATCAGTTCTACTTGATTAGTACTAGTATTTTAGCTTCAAAAAATTGTGTTCTTCAGATTTTCAGATTTTAGTTTTTTGCATGAATATGTGATTGACTTATGATTTTCTATTATGTAGTTGACTTATGATTTTGACTACATTAGCATGTGTTCAAAGTTTTTTTATCATTGTTTGACAATGTGTTACACGGGCTAGTCATTTGTCATAGATAACAAGTTCAGTTTTGATTTGTATTTTATTTTTGAATGCTTTGGTCGTGTGTCAGCGTGGTCGTATTGTATTGTGTGATGTGTGTGTGAGAGATGATACTCGTGCATGTGCAGATGTGTATGTGTTTGTGAGAGAGATGATACTCATGTGTGTAAAAGCTATGTGTGTGAGTGGTGTGTGTGTGTGTGTGTGCAGATATGTGTGTGTGTGCAGCTTGTGAGATGGTTCTGATCAGTAGCAGAAATGTTGAATATTGAAAGAAGCAAACTTTGGTTTAGGGATCTGCATATTCTAGTATTGGGTATGCGTATGTTAATTGACTTGTGTTTCTAGGAAATAAAGGTGTTTTATTGAATTATAGATAGATTATTAGAAGCTGGAAGCAAAAATTAAAGAATGTTATATATGTATAGTTATTATGTATAATTAAGCAGCCTTGAAGTTATATATATGTGAAAGTCATATATTCACTTATTAACAAGAGAGAGAGAGATAAAAAAAAATAAAAAATAAAAATAAAAAATAAAAATAAAAAATAGGACGATATGGTTGTGTTTGGTCGTGCATGGTTGTGTGTGTGTGTGCACGATTGTGTGTGTGTGCTGGTTGTGTGTGCATGGTTGTGCGTGTGAGTCATGCGGCCATATTTGGTCGCTGGAATCTTACAGCAATTTATCACCGGAAAACTTGAGCAATTTGTCACCGGAAACTCAATGAAAAAGTGGATCAGGATGGGGAATGGACGATTTCAAACACAAATCAACAAGAGAGTGAGAGAAAGAGAGAAAAAAAAATGGTTATGTTTGGTGGTGCATGGTTGTGTGTGTGAGCACGGTTGTGTGTGGTTGTGCATGTGAGTCACGTGGTCGTATCCGGTCGCTGGATACTTACAGCAATTTGTTGCCGAAAACTCAACGAAAAAGTGGATTAGGCTGCGGAATGGACAATTTCAAATACAAATCAACAAGAGAGAGTGAGAGAGATAAAAAAAAAAATAAAAAAATAGGAGGATATGGTTATGTTTGGTCGTGCATGATTATGTGGGTGTGTGCATGAAGAGGTCGTGAGCTGGAAACTTACAGCAATTTGTCGCCGGAAAATTAGAGCAATTTCTCGCCAGAAACTCAACGAAACAGTGTAACACCCCGTAATTTCACTTAACTAAATTAGTTAGTTAATTCCGATAGTTGAGATATATTATCAACTTTAAGGATCCAAGATGTTAAAACAATTGCTTAGACAGCAATAATGGAATCGAGAAGCGACTCGACTTCTAAAATTAAGTTCTTTGAGTAATCAATTGAGAAGTAGTGATAGAATCAAGTTGCAACTTGATTTCTATATTATTTAGTTTTCATTAAGTAATTAGTATTCGAGCAAATAAATCGTTATTAGTCTCGATCACATTAACTAAATATGATCGAATTAAAATCGCTCGAGTGAGAAATAAATCATTTGAGACAAGGCCCAATACTCGTACTAGCAAGCCACGCCCATTCTTTTAAGCTCGGATATATATATATATATATATATATATATATATTCATGGACCAAGAAAAGAAGAGAAAGTAGAATATTGTATTATCAATAACCATAGCACAATTATCTCGACCACAGTAGATAAAATAGATTAACATTAGTTCCGAAACCTTCTACTAATAAAAATAGTCACGTGAGGTACAAAAGGGGGAAGATAAATTTTGAACCCAACCTCATGAAGTCAAATACCAAAATCTAGATTTTACACTTGAAATTTGAAGCTACAACTACATCGACTACCCTAAGCTATACAAACAAGGACTCTTGTGCAAAACAACAATTCTTATATGGAAATGGAAATAAAACAAGAACTTCAGCAGCTCACATCCCAAAAGGAGAAAGGAATCAGCTCCTTAGCTGCAGGCTCCAGCCAGAAATGGCCAGCCCATCTCCCAACAGCAGCCTGCAACCTGCAAAAGGAGAGAAGAGAGAAATCTGAGCTGCATAGTTAGAACAAAAACAAATCTGCAGAAATCTTTAGAAGAGAACAAGTTTAATATGGAAATAGAAACTTTGAGGTACAAAAATCTGACTTCCTTGAGTCAACCAACCCTTCTTTAGATCATCCAAGAACCGAGCCTCTATACATATCCCCTACCATCACGCAGCCATCACACACTTCTTATACCTCCAATCTGCAAGAAAGACAAGAGATGGATCAGCCCCAATTCCAGCTATGTGCTACCTCTTTTAAGAACTTGAGGAACAGACAGCCCTTCTTGGAAACTCAACCATCAATAAGGGAATGAAAATCAGTTGTTGGATGAAGTCCAGCAGGTGCAGCAGTTCCACCCCCTTGTTACCTGCAAAAGGGAGAGAAATTAAGCAAGTAGAAACAAAATCAGAGCTACACATTAGAGGACAAACAAATCTGCAGGAATCTGTCTATTAGAACCAAAAATAGCATGAAAGTAGGAACATTGAAAAAAACTACAAACCATCTCTCTTAAGTCAACCTCCCCCTTCTAGTTCAAGAACTTCAAACGAGTCCCTATATACTCACCCTCTCCACCCAAATTCAGAACCACACTCAAATACTTCACATTCACAAACACTTAGAGCAAAGTAGAGAGTGAGAGAGAGTGAAGGAAGCTGTAGCAGTTAAAGAGAAATAGGAGAGGGAAGAAGCTAGCCACAACGGCCCCCTTCACTCACCTAAGGTAATAGCAAATCCTAAATCTTCTAGAGCTAGAGAAGCCTGCTATAGTTTTCAGTTTCAAGTTCTCAACCACAATCCAAAACAAACAAGCATGATAGGCACATCAATTCAGATCCCATCAACCAAGCATACCTTTGTTTCACACCAATAACCTAACAAGCATGCTAAAATCTAAAATTTGAGACCCTAACACTAGCATACTAATATGCAGAAAGTCAAAAATCTGATTTCAAAGCAAGTTACGTCATAGGAAAATTCTTATTGTAGAGCGCATAACGTAGGAAATATCTAGATGAAAGAAGCGCCAACCCATATTCGGAATCAAGCCCAACACAAAACTTAAACCAAGAATATAGAACAGTGAACACAGGAATCACAAACTTGAAACTTGTTTATTCAGTTCTTGAAAACCAAGCCTAAGCTATTAAACGTACCAAGACTTCATTGATCAGATAAGTAAAGATCCTAGCCTGAGAGAGAGTTAGGGGGGGTTCGAACCTCCGTCGAGGCGCGAGGCCTCGACGGCAAAGAACCAGAGGAGAGAAGCCTCAGCAAAAGGGTGAAGCCAGCAGTAGCGACGCTACAATCGCCATCTCCGAAATCTGCAACAAAAAGGGGATAGAAAGTTAGTAACTCGAATCGAGTAATAAACTAGTTTCACTTAGACAGACCCCAATAATAACAAACGAACTAGAAATAACTTAGAAAAATAGTTGATAATCGAAAATGAAATAGAAACGGATGAATGTTCCCTAGTTTGAAAGAACTAGGGTTTTCAATGTAGCCCCCTCAAGAGATGGGTGGTAGACTGCGGGAGTTGCGTCGGCCACCGGAGAGGAACCAGTACACACGCACACGGTTCGAGGCCACACGACGCCTCTACAGCCAACACCGTCTCATCGTGGTTCCAAAATGCCATCCAGAAGGCCAGCAACTACGTCTATTGCCGGAGATTTGATCGGAGCTAGAGATCCCCAAATTAATTAGGTACACCCAACCAGTAACAGCGAGAAAGGGGAAGCGACAGAACGACGGCGGCCACTAATTGAAGTGCCGACCGAAGTAATCTCCGGAGAAGATGGCTGGAGTATGGGTATCGCGAGCTCACAGACGAGAGAGAGAGAGAGAAAATCGCGATTGAGAAAGACGGTTCAGCGTGAAAGTGGAAAGGGAATGAGGAAGGGTTGTGGATTTCTTTTGTGACCGGGTCGGGTTTAACCCGGGGATCCGGGCTGGAGCCACAGTTAGGCCGAGTTGCCCCTTTAATTGGGCCAAAGCCCATTTACCTAATTACAAGCCCAACTCCCTAATTAATTATGAAACGAGACGTGATTAATTAAATCGTATTCCACTCCAGATTAAATTCAGATAATTCTAAATGAATTATTTCGCGATTTAAACAATTAACTTTAGATAAGTTAATTAACCAAAATTTATATTTTAGATTAATTGATTTAGCTAATCAATTACACGTTGGAATTAATTAGCCCAGTTTCACAATAAATCAAAGATTGATTTATTGTAATAAATTATATGAACCGTTTACCGACGGTGTTTATAACTCGAGCCTAGATGATAGTAACCACGTTACTGGATTTAGAATAACCTCCAATTATAATTGAAACTAAAATCTTAGATAAGATTTCATTCGTTACAACATAAATCTTACCTCGATTTTTAATCGAAGGGTACGCAAAGGAGGGACAGTAGCAGAAGCAGAGATCAAGTCTCGTTGCAGTAGAGCAAAAACAATGAGGTGGGCTTTCTATAAAACAAAGCATGTTTTATTAGATTATTAGCTCTTTTTAAGTGTTGTCATGCCATAAATATTTTCAGTTTTTGTATGATGCCTATCTGTTAAATGGCGAAATGCCAATTAATAAATCGAATTCGGGTCCTTGAATGATCAGCTATTATTCTTGGACTAGTGTACACATCGATCGTGTCATTTCAGATAGTGACCGATCACGTGACCGAGTGAGGTGGCCACCTCCTCGGACACAACAGACTCAGATATGGTAGAATACTACAGAACCTAGACTGCAGTCGCTTTTAAGATAACTCAATTTTTTGTGAACATAGGCCTTTCAAGAAAAACCCTATGTTTCACTATGAATGGCTTGACAATAAAATGTTTTGGGCATGTGTCCACTGAGTACTTCGTACTCACGTCCTGTACATTATTTCCAATGTGCAGGTTGAGCATGATGAAGGGAGAGTGACCGGCGATGCTTTTGTCAAAGATAGCAAGTAGTATTAGTTGAAGATTTCTCTTGGTAATACATGTCTTCATACATGTATTCTTAAACACTATTCCGCTGCATACACTCTAATATCTTTGAATCCTTCGATATGGTTGTAATTTAAGTCAGAATCATGAAGTGGTGTCGTACCTACTCTGTCTATTAATTCCACCTATTGGTGTTGGTTCTATAATATGTTCGTATCAAATTCCCGAATTTCCCATCCTTTGTAAATTCTTCGTTAATTTCCACCATAGTCACGAATCACCGAGCTTAGCTATCGATTAGCAAAGTGCGGTCGTGACAGAGTGGTATCAGAGCACTAGGTTGCTCTGAAATCCAAGAGTCTTCTTCAAAGTATAGTCTAGACTTGAATCACTAGACTAAATAGAGTCCTTTGACAAAAGCTCGGCACTCCAACTCATCACGCTCAACGAGGTAAAGAGAAAATTGTTTTTCCAAATGATTAAAAGTTGAAATTTTCTTTTAATCGCAAGAACTTAGTAAAGACTAGTTCTTAGATCACTTAGACAGAAAACAAAACTCTTCTAGAGGACATAGTTGCTCTAGACACTTGCTTCGAGGAAGTAAGCTTAAATTAAGATCGGAACGAAGTTCCTTTCTTCTCCAGTCAAGCGAAGAGGAGGCAATGAGTGACGCAAGATGCAAGAAGAGTCGATACGAGAAGTACCATGAAGATCGAGACAAGTCCATCAAACGATCATTACCTTTTGCCCAAGGCAATTGATTTGAACAAGTTGTAAGTGCCTTCAACTTTAGCATACCTCAGTGGTATAATCAAGTAAAATACATTGTGGCAAAATAAGTAAGTCCACTTCAATGTTGAGTGTGTTACTGCACACTTAGAAAGAAAAGAATAATCTAGTAAAGGAAAGAAAGATGAATTGAGATGAGTTAAGCTCAAACGCTAGCAGTTATGACAATAGAATAAGAAAGAAAGCAAGTTGAGTTATATTCATGATCAGACTACATTATAGCAATGAGAATCAGGGCGTAGTGCCACTTGGAGTAAATAACTAAATCATTAGACTGTTGCAGCCTAAGTTGCAACTCTTATGAGAAATAGATATTTGAAGAAGAATTCTTCTTTTAAGAAGGATAAGCCATATCCGGGATGATTTAGCATCCTACTCCATTAGACTTTCCAACCATAGTGGTTGATTGTCGAAACGTGCTTGAAAAGGGAAGTAAATTTGAAGATAAGAACATACAGTTGGGACTACATACAAGGTAGTATTACTACCCACACTTATGCGTCGTTAGCAACGATGACATGACCTATTGCCAGTTTAGTTTCTTATAAGAAATAAGGGAAAATATCAATCTCCTACATTAAGGATTAGTGAGTGTTGAGAATTAACGAAATTAGAAAGGCAGTAATTTAAAGGAAAACATTTCGTACAAATGCCTCATGATGTGGCATGTACCCATTTAATCCCCTTGAAGCCAATAAAGTCTTTTATTTAGAAAATATCAAGTGGGAAAGTTTTTTTTGAACTGAAACAAAAGTTGTCAAACCTTGAGAATTCATTTTCATTATCCTTTGATTAAGCCACCAAAGTACGGCATACAGATTCATGCTGAGGAGGTGCTTATGTGGAACTGGCCACTCTACATAATCTCATTCTCAGTAGAATCATTCACAGACCGGAATTCAGATAGGTATCGGCAAGGGAGTCCCTTTCTTTTGACCCTTTGTCATTTCATATCTACCCTCTGACTATTCTTTTCACACTAGTCTAATAATTTATTGATGAAACCATTTTATTAGACGTCATGCCGCAATTGACATGTTTTCCCTATTGAAATTTCTTCCAGTGCAGCTCACAAATTATTTCACTCCGTACATATTACATTTCTTTTGAAACCAAAGAGAATGAATAAATTAGTCCATTTGAAAGTTCAGGGTATAACAGGAAGCATAATGCTGACTGGGGATACCGAAAGTTTGTGCACAGATCAAATGAATAGAAATTAAGACCTAAAATAGAAGGGTTGAGACCTAGTATCCAAATGAGGATAGACCAAGGGTGTATAGATAATTACGACATATCAACAAGAGATTTAAGATGATATGGAGTTGTAGAGAACGTTAGGGAACCTTTAAGAGGATCCTAGGGACCCAGTGAATAAGCGAAAGAGCCGATTATGACCCATATCACGATGGGGAGCAGTTTTATTGATATACGCAGCACGTAAATCAATGGAGCTCATAAGCCTGTTTATTTGGTGGGTAAGACCAAATTAACAGTGAGAAATTGTTAAGTTTAAGGAATTGAAGGCGGTATACTCATGAAATAGAAAAGTTTTTAAATTGGCAGAATTGAACTTGATCGAGTAAGCAGATGAACTAAACAACACCTAGGAAGTTTAATTCCTCATAAGTAGTGGTTTCAGGCTGCCATACGAGGAAAGCTTCTAGTCTTGGTGAGAAAACCGATGATGATCGGCAAATTAGAATCAACAAATGCGATAACATATGATAAATTAGAAGATTTAGTCTAGTTAAGATCCATTGTTTCAAGGGAGAAGGACCTGTAAGAATGTCCATTCAAGCCAAAGTAGAATTCATTTTATTCTCTATAAGAGAAGTAAAGTGAGAATAGTAATGTGTTCTTAAGAAATGAGGACATATGCCAACACCTAAACCACCAAAGAAGAAGAAACATTACGATATGACAAGTATGATAACTATCGAGAATTAGAAATAAAGTACGATGTAATACGAGATGAGGGTAGCCACCCTATATTAAGAAAAGAGACCGAGAATTTCTCGGTGGGAAATAATGAGCCCTAGAGGGCATTGATCAAGGACAGGAATAGTATACTAATTTACAAGATCGTTGGGAACCTTAAGCAGATCAAGGTGTCAAGAAAAGTACAAGTGGAGGAAAGTATTATGCCCAAGTTAAGTTCCCATGGAAGGGAAAGTGAAACATAATCACAGTATGACAATAAAAGAGAAGATCACAAGGAAAATGGGAGGAGTAGAAAATAAAGGCGTATCAGAGATCCTACGACCGCCACCTAGAGTCTCCCAGTTCTATTGTTCTTCTCAGTGGAGAATAACCCAAAACACCACGATAGTTTTCCCCACCACCATCCCGACTCCCACCTCAGAGCCAAGAATGCTTTGGGTATAAGCAACGACAGAAGGCGAATGCATATGCGATGATGTAGGAGAAATTCGCTAAGGGCCAAGAAAACTTGGTAGGTATGAGCCAACCCCTCGATACACCTGCAATAATCATGTTTGATAAACAGTACTTCACTTCCATTATAGCCAAATCATGCGTAGATAACCTAAGATTAGGAACGGAATGAATAGAGACAGACACGAGAATCACCTCACAAGTGGGGAATCTAGAATTGAACATATGTTCACAGTAATTCCTAAAGAACCATCTCCGCAGCATACTTATGAAGAAGGTGCATAGAATTCTAAGAATGGACTGGCTAGTGGAAAACTATGCCACCATCCTCTGAGAGAAAAGACAGAATTCACTTTAGAATGCCGGGTAAGGAACCGACAATTTTCTATGGAATTTCATTGAATAAGCGAAAATCGGTGATCTCCGCCATTCAAGCAGCAACCTTGATAAGGAAAGGGAACCCAGCACACCTCATTTACCTAAACGAGGAACCAAAGGACGAGAAGGAGAAAAGGATCGAAGATGTAGAGATCGTTCGTGAATTTCCCGATGTTTTTCCAGACATACTATCAGGACTACCACCTGATAGGAAGATAGAGTTTACCATTGATTTGGATCTATTCGACCAACTCAAGGGAGCGAGTGTCTTTTCGAAGATAGACCTAAGATCGGGTCACCATCAACTGAAGAACCGACCAGAGCATATATCTAAGACGGCCTTTCAAACCTGATATGGCCACTATGAATTCGTAGCCATGCCGCTGGGTTTGACCAACACACCAGCAGTATTCGTGGACCTCATGATTTGTGTTTTCCACCCCTACTTAGATAAATTCACCCTGGTTTTCATAGATGGTGTGCTAACTTATTCAAAGAATGAAAGATAACATAAGAAACAATTGAGAGTAGTATTAGGAACTCTGAGAATAGAGAAGCTTTACGCCAAGTTCAGCAAGTGTGAATTTTGGCTAGAAGAAGTAGCATTTTTGGGTCATATTGTGTCAGCTGAAGGAATTAAAGTGGACCCTGCAAAAGTTGAAGCAGTTCAGAATTTGAAATCCCCATCAACACTAAACGAAATCCGAAGTTTCTTAGGTTAGCTGGTTACTATCGAAGATTCATAGAGGGATTTTCCAAGATAGCCAGACCAAGGACACAACTCCTGAGGAAAGGGATCAAGTACACACAGACACCGGAATGCGAGTCAAACTTTCAACAGTTGAAAGAGAAATTGACCACCACCCCAATTCTTGCAGTCCCAGATCCGGACAAGGAGTATGTCATTTACGCAGATGCCTCCAAGAATGGACTACGAAGTGTTATGATACAAGAATGGACAGTAATAGGCATGCCTCACGATAGTTTAGACGCCGCGAGCTTAATTATCCAATACATGACCTAGAATTAGCAGCATTTGTGCATGCCCTGAAAATCTGAAGACACCACCTCTTTGGGGTTCGGTGTGAGATTTTCACAAATTACAAAAGCCTTCAATACTTTTTCCAGCAGAGAGACCTTAACATGAGACAGAAAAGGTGGCTCGAGTTAGTGAAAGACTACGATTGTGGAATCAAACCATCACCTGGGCAAAGCCAACGTAGTGGCAAATGCTTTTAGTCATAAAACTCAGTCAAAACTAGCATTTATCTTAACCAGCAGAGAAGCAATTATCCAGAAAGTGCCGTAAGTTGAACTTAGAAGGGTGGCGCATTTTGAAACCACCTTTCTATTAATTAAGTTACATCGATAAGAAAACTTCACCAGAAAGAATGTTAGTTACATTCTTATCTTCGATTGAGATGAAATCTCAAAGAAGGTTTTCCCCTAATTATTTCTTTATGTGGGAGGAATCAATTAGTAAATTGCACCCTATGTGAGTAATTAGTTAGTTAATTAGTACCTAATAAGGTCTATGACCAAGTAAGTACTTAGTAGTCTTGACAATGTTGATTAAAAGCTTAATCAATATGAGATTCCTTCAAGAAGATGATTTACAAGTAGTATCTTCTAGATAGAATCAAATATCGATTTGATTTATACAGTTATTAGATAACAACTACTTAAACAACCAAGTGCGCGAACGGACTATCTAGTTAAGCAAACAAGCAGTGTTTCTCATTAATGAGAATAAAGCCTATTGGGCTAAGCCCATTGGTTAATCTATTGGGCCAAATTACCTAGAAAAAATTAGAAACCGAAAGCCCATAGACGAAACGTTTGAGAAGGGCACGTAGGAGAAAAGAATGAAAGAGAGCCCAAAAGTTACCTCAAGGAAGTGAACAATGCAATTATAGTTGAAGGGAGACTATGCATTACACACCATGAAGAACTGAGGAAAGATATTTTGAGCGAAGCTCACAATACACTATACACCGCCACCCTAGAAGTACGAATGTGTACTGAGACCTGGAAAGAAGTTCTGATTGGAGAGAATGCAGAGAGATGTAGCTTTATTCGTTAGAGGATGCCTAGCCTGTCAGCAGGTGAAAGCTCTACACCAACGCCCTTATGGCAGATTGCAACCCTGGAAAATTCCGCAGTGGAAATGGGAGCATATTGCTATGGATTTTGTAATAAGACTACCGAAGTGAAGAAGAGAAAATACAGCCACTTAGGTGATTGTAGATCGACTTGCAAAAGTACACACTTTCTCCCGATCCCAATAACGTACGGATCAGAGAAGTTAGCTCAGTTGTATGTACGCAAGATAGTACACCTTCATGGAGTACCAATCTCGATCACGTCAGACCGCGATTCAAAATTCACCTCTAGATTTTGGATGAGCTTGCAGGGAGAACTCGGAACTAGATTGAATTTTAGTACTGCCTTTCACCCTCAGACCGATGGGCAATCAGAAAGAACCATACAAACCCTAGAGGACATGTTGAGAACGGTAGTACTTGATCAAGGTGGTCATTAGGAGCCAGTGTTACCACTGATCGAGTTTGCCTACAACAATAACTATCAGGCGACCATAGATATGGCACCATATGAAGCGTTGTATGGAAGGAAGTGTAGATCACCGCTTTACTGGGATGAAGTCAGTGAGAGAAAAATGTTAGGCCCCTAACGCGATTAGCGACATGATCGAGATCGTGCGCCAGATCAAAGACAGAATTAAAGAAGCTCAGGATAGACAGAAATCTTATGCCGACAACCATCGAATAGAGGTTCAGTTCGAAGTAGGAGACAAAGTGTGTCTGAAGGTATCTCCTTCCAAGGGGATAGTGAGATTTGGAGTCAAATGAAAGCTAAGACCCCGTTTTATCGGACCTTATGAAATTTTAGAAAGAATCGGACCAGTAGCTTATAGGTTGGCGTTGCCGCGAGGCCTTAGAAATGTACACAATGTTTTCCATGTCTCACAACTTCGAAAATACATGCACGATCCAAAGCACGTAATCCATCAGGATGAAGTAGAACTTAATCCAGATTTGAGTTATGAGAATAGACCAGAAGCAATCCTAGAACGAAAAGTACAGCTCAGAAATAAATCAATCACTTCGGTGAAGGTTTTGTGGAAGCACCACAGTCAGGAAGAAGCCACGTGGGAGCTTGAGGATAAGATGAAAGAGAAGTACCCAAAATTATTTAACTAAGGTACGTAAATTTCGGGACGAAATTTCTTTTAAGGGGGGAAGGATGTAACACCCCGTAATTTCACTTAACTAAATTAGTTAGTTAATTCCGATAGTTGAGATATATTATCAACTTTAAGGATCCAAGATGTTAAAACAATTGCTTAGACAGCAATAATGGAATCGAGAAGCGACTCGACTTCTAAAATTAAGTTCTTTGAGTAATCAATTGAGAAGTAGTGATAGAATCAAGTTGCAACTTGACTTCTATATTATTTAGTTTTCATTAAGTAATTAGTATTCGAGCAAATAAATCGTTATTAGTCTCGATCACATTAACTAAATATGATCGAATTAAAATCGCTCGAGTGAGAAATAAATCATTTGAGACAAGGCCCAATACTCGTACTAGCAAGCCACGCCCATTCTTTTATGCTCGGATATATATATATATATATATATATATATATATATTCATGGACCAAGAAAAGAAGAGAAAGTAGAATATTATATTATCAATAACCATAGCACAATTATCTCGACCACAGTAGATAAAATAGATTAACATTAGTTCTGAAACCTTCTACTAATAAAAATAGTCACGTGAGGTACAAAAGGGGGAAGATAAATTTTGAACCCAACCTCATGAAGTCAAATACCAAAATTTAGATTTTACACTTGAAATTTGAAGCTACAACTACATCGACTACCCTAAGCTATACAAACAAGGACTCTTGTGCAAAACAACAATTCTTATATGGAAATGGAAATAAAACAAGAACTTCAGCAGCTCACATCCCAAAAGGAGAAAGGAATCAGCTCCTTAGCTGCAGACTCCAACCAGAAATGGCCAGCACATCTCCCAACAGCAGCCTGCAACCTGCAAAAGGAGAGAAGAGAGAAATCTGAGCTGCATAGTTAGAACAAAAACAAATCTGCAGAAATCTTTAGAAGAGAACAAGTTTAATATGGAAATAGAAACTTTGAGGTACAAAAATCTGACTTCCTTGAGTCAACCAACCCTTCTTTAGATCATCCAAGAACCGAGCCTCTATACATATCCCCTACCATCACGCAGCCATCACACACTTCTTATACCTCCAATCTGCAAGAAAGACAAGAGATGGATCAGCCCCAATTCCAGCTATGTGCTACCTCTTTTAAGAACTTGAGGAACAGACAGCCCTTCTTGGAAACTCAACCATCAATAAGGGAATGAAAATCAGTTGTTGGATGAAGTCCAGCAGGTGCAGCAGTTCCACCCCCTTGTTACCTGCAAAAGGGAGAGAAATTAAGCAAGTAGAAACAAAATCAGAGCTGCACATTAGAGGACAAACAAATCTGCAGAAATCTGTCTATTAGAACCAAAAATAGCATGAAAGTAGGAACATTGAAAAAAACTACAAACCATCTCTCTTAAGTCAACCTCCCCCTTCTAGTTCA
The DNA here is from genome assembly GCA_001642375.2 of Mentha longifolia. Taxonomy (NCBI): domain Eukaryota; kingdom Viridiplantae; phylum Streptophyta; class Magnoliopsida; order Lamiales; family Lamiaceae; genus Mentha; species Mentha longifolia. Next base: position 18,423,340 of record CM038117.1, read on the forward strand.
AGAACTTCAAACGAGTCCCTATATACTCACCCTCTCCACCCAAATTCAGAACCACACTCAAATACTTCACATTCACAAACACTTAGAGCAAAGTAGAGAGTGAGAGAGAGTGAAGGAAGCTGTAGCAGTTAAAGAGAAATAGGAGAGGGAAGAAGCTAGCTTTGCACTATATGTTGGTTCACCCGGTCAAGCTCTTGGCTAAAATAAAAAAGATTCACACTCCTCCACAACGGCCCCCTTCACTCACCTAAGGTAATAGCAAATCCCAAATCTTCTAGAGCTAGAGAAGCCTGCTATAGTTTTCAGTTTCAAGTTCTCAACCACAATCCAAAACAAACAAGCATGATAGGCACATCAATTCAGATCCCATCAACCAAGCATACCTTTGTTTCACACCAATAACCTAACAAGCATGCTAAAATCTAAAATTTGAGACCCTAGCACTAGCATACTAATATGTAGAAAGTCAAAAATCTGATTTCAAAGCAAGTTACGTCATAGGAAAATTCTTATTGTAGAGCGCATAACGTAGGAAATATCTAGATGAAAGAAGCGCCAACCCATATTCGGAATCAAGCCCAACACAAAACTTAAACCAAGAATATAGAACAGTGAACACAGGAATCACAAACTTGAAACTTGTTTATTCAGTTCTTGAAAACCAAGCCTAAGCTATTAAACGTACCAAGACTTCATTGATCAGATAAGTAAAGATCCTAGCCTGAGAGAGAGTTAGGGGGGGTTCGAACCTCCGTCGAGGCGCGAGGCCTCGACGGCAAAGAACCAGAGGAGAGAAGCCTCAGCAAAAGGGTGAAGCCAGCAGTAGCGACGCTACATCGCCATCTCCGAAATCTGCAACAAAAAGGGGATAGAAAGTTAGTAACTCGAATCGAGTAATAAACTAGTTTCACTTAGACAGACCCCAATAATAACAAACGAACTAGGAATAACTTAGAAAAATAGTTGATAATCGAAAATGAAATAGAAACGGATGAATGTTCCCTAGTTTGAAAGAACTAGGGTTTTCAATGTAGCCCCCTCAAGAGATGGGTGGTAGACTGCGGGAGTTGCGTCGGCCACCGGAGAGGAACCAGTACACACGCACACGGTTCGAGGCCACACGACGCCTCTACAGCCAACACCGTCTCACCGCGGTTCCAAAATGCCATCCAGAAGGCCAGCAACTACGTCTATTGCCGGAGATTTGATCGGAGCTAGAGATCCCCAAATTAATTAGGTGCACCCAACCAGTAACAGCGAGAAAGGGGAAGCGACAGAACGACGGCGGCCACTAATTGAAGTGCCGACCGAAGTAATCTCTGGAGAAGATGGCCGGAGTATGGGTATCGCGAGCTCACAGACGAGAGAGAGAGAGAGAGAAAATCGCGATTGAGAGAGACGGTTCAGCGTGAAAGTGGAAAGGGAATGAGGAAGGGTTGTGGATTTCTTTTGTGACCGGGTCGGGTTTAACCCGGGGATCCGGGCTGGAGCCACAGTTAGGCTGAGTTGCCCCTTTAATTGGGCCAAAGCCCATTTACCTAATTACAAGCCCAACTCCCTAATTAATTATGAAACGAGACGCGATTAATTAAATCGTATTCCACTCCAGATTAAATTCAGATAATTCTAAATGAATTATTTCGCGATTTAAACAATTAACTTTAGATAAGTTAATTAACCAAAATTTATATTTTAGATTAATTGATTTAGCTAATCAATTACACGTTGGAATTAATTAGCCCAGTTTCACAATAAATCAAAGATTGATTTATTGTAATAAATTATATGAACCGTTTACCGACGGTGTTTATAACTCGAGCCTAGATGATAGTAACCACGTTACTGGATTTAGAATAACCTCCGATTAGAATTGAAACTAAAATCTTAGATAAGATTTCATTCGTTACAACATAAATCTTACCTCGATTTTTAATCGAAGGGTACGCAAAGGAGGGACAGTAGCAGAAGCAGAGATCAAGTCTCGTTGCAGTAGAGCAAAAACAACGAGGTGGGCTTTCTATAAAACAAAGCATGTTTTATTAGATTATTAGCTCTTTTTAAGTGTTGTCATGCCATAAATGTTTTCAGTTTTTGTATGATGCCTATCTGTTAAATGGCGAAATGCCAATTCATAAATCGAATTCGGGTCCTTGAATGATCAGCTATTATTCTTGGATTAGTGTACACATCGATCGTGTCATTCCAGATAGTGACCGATCACGTGACCGAGTGAGGTGGCCACCTCCTCGGACACAACAGACTCAGATATGGTAGAATACTACAGAATCTAGACTGCAGTCGCTTTTAAGATAACTCAATTTTTCGTGAACATAGGCCTTTCAAGAAAAACCCTATGTTTCACTATGAATGGCTTGACAATAAAATGTTTTGGGCATGTGTCCACTGAGTACTTCGTACTCACGCCCTGTACATTATTTCCAATGTGCAGGTTGAGCATGATGAAGGGAGAGTGACCGGCGATGCTTTTGTCAAAGATAGCAAGTAGTATTAGTTGAAGATTTCTCTTGGTAATTGTAATACCCCGAATTTTCGATGTTAAAAATTACGGGCTTATATCTAGAACTCTATAGTTCCGCTCCCCATAATTTACTTTATAAATGATTATTTTGAGCATGAATTTGCTAATGCATAATTTAATTGGTGAGATTATTACTTGTGGATTGCATGAATTTTTTATTTATTTATTTATGTTCCATATGTGAATACACATATATTATTCATGCATGCATGGCAATATAGAGAAAATATATTATTATTATTATTATTATTATTTAGTAATTGTGCATGTGTGACAAGTGTCAAGTGTAGGAGAGAATAAAATCCTTACTAACTAGCCTAGGATCATACTAATAAATCTAATGATCATTCCTAAAGATTTGGGGATGATCTTCTTGGAGACACATTTGACATGTGTCAAGAGTTAATTTCTTGGCCAAGAGGTGCACAACCTCCTCTCCATGCAAGCCACTTAAGTTCTCTAATAATTCATCCATTCATGACACCCTTTCATTGTCAAGACAATCATACATCTTCTCTCCTCACTTCTCTCATCTTCAAGAAGAAAGAAAGTTCATCTTCTCTTTTGTTCAAACAAGCAAAGCCATTGTTGAAAAGGTGAGAAAATCAATGATTTTTCATTCATCTTCTCTTCTCTCCTTCCCCCATCTTTCTTGCACTTCAAACCCAATTTCATGTACTCATTTTTCAAGCTCTTAACAGCTACCAAGCCATCTAAGTCGAATCCAAAGGGGCTGGAACAAGATCTCTTTTGTTTTCCTTCGATCTCCTAGAGGTAGTGACAAATAAAACCCTCTTCTTGTTAGCTTTGGGGAAGGGGTTTCTACACGATTTTTCTTCTTAAAATATCTTCATCTATGACCTATATTATGTCTAAATATGTGTCAATATGTGTGCATGAGTCGTTTGTGAAGTGGCGTAGAGAAATCATCGAGGAAAAACTAAATGGTTAAGATATATGCAAATCTGTGAAAATCTGCAAGTTGTGAGCATGTCGAAATTTTATGAACACTTTATGGTGGTTATTTATGCAAGTACTTTTCACGATAGCAACTACATGATGTTGGGATGATGTGTGATTTATTTCATGATTTGTAGATGAGTTTTTGTTGGTGAAAATGACCACTCTCTGAGATATACCAATCTGTCACAGAATCTGGAACTGAACTCCTATGATTTTTAATTAATTTTAGAATCAACTTTTTCTGGAGATTCTTTCTTTGTACATCAACTACAGTATGTTAAATTTATTGTGTAAAAATTTGGGACTCTCTTTGTAAGCCAATTACTCGCTATAACTTTCTAAACTATTAGGCGCAGCAGAATTCTACCCGAGACAGCACACTTGCACTGTCTTGTAAAATACGTTTTAAATAGAAATATTCTTCCAAAAATTTTCAAATTTTACAGAATGTTTATTTTTCGTGTCTTTAGTCTCTGTGTTAAATTTCAGAATTTTTCAAGCAATATAAATATTTTTCCCGTACTCCAAAAGTGAATCTGTACTGATTTTTCAGATTTTGATGAAATACTCTTTTCTTCTAACAAAAATATCCAACCTCGTGAAAAACGTGTGGATTTAAGAAACTAAGTTGTTTTGGGCAGTGTGATACCTCTCTTGGTGTTGGTTTATTACCAATTCTTTTAGAACTTGTTTATTTGTTTTCCATACGTATCTTTTGTTAATAGAAGTATGTATTATGTAAATGAAGCTCTTTATTTTAGATTATGTTTCGTTATTCTCTCTAAAGAAATCACATATGCTTGTTGAAATGTGGGATGCTCGAAAAGAATATGTTATACTTATGTGTATGTTCGATTGGTTAACGGTCTATGAAAAAGTATAAATATATGAGCATCACTTGAGTGGACATATATGTGGCAACCCTATGTGCTAGTTTAAATTTCTATGTAAAACTCTTTTAGCTTAGCATGGATATTTGCAACATGGTTATGTGATTGAAAGTATGAGGTCATGTGTATGCTTCAAAAATGCTCGAAATGTGCTACCCACCTGCGTGTTGCTATATATATAATTGAGTTTATGTGCGTCTTAAACGGGGGAGTAGGGAACTATGGAATCTAGGAAGTATAGGCGCAATTTAAATGACTATGTGAAAGCTTAGCCCTAGATTACTCTTGTAGGGCAAACAAAGGAGGGTTGTGATCTAACAACCGATTCGGATACTCGTTGAGGCGTGAACAAGACAAGGTGGGTTTCTATTTACAGTACGGTATTTTTGAGCTAGTGAGCTCCTATGTATATATGTATGAAAGTATGATTATGCATGTCAAAAGTTTTTATGTCTTATGGAGCTCATACGATGCGACGGAATGTCGATGAACAATTGGGCCTTGGTTGATTTAAACCAAGGTTAGTGCACTTAAGTCCATATTGGTCAGACTCGGCCGGGTCCCCAATTATGGCTGTATGGCGTATGAGTAAGAAGCTCGCGAGTATCTATGTATGGTAACCAAAGTGTTTTTGCATATGCGTAGGGTGAGGCTTTCCTTTTTAAAACTCCTACGTTATGTGATTATGGGCATGCATAATTCTTAAAGTAAAGTTTCTCCTTTTTCACTGACAAAGGGGCGAGCGAAACCCACTGAGTGCACTAGTACTCAGCCCAAAATTATTTTCAAATATTTTCAGGTTAAGGAGCCGGAGGCGGGGCGAGCATGCAAGAGGGGTGGTTAGCTTGTGAATTGTTTTCTTCGTGGAATAAAATATGCTTATGGACTCTCGCTAAAATTTCCCTTTACCTACTTCCTCATTTTCCGCTTGATAATTCGACCTGCTATGTTTATTTAGACATTGACTATTTTCTCTATTCTATTGAATAAATATCACTCTTGTATTAAACTCCTATCATGATTTTCATTCTCAAACTTATGGTGAGCGTCCCAATGTCTTCATACATTGGACACGCGGATATTCGGTGCGTTCAAGGTCCTAATTTAATTATTTAATTATGTCATTCTCTTGAGTAGCGTCCCAAACCCCACCATTAAATTATTATTTTTCATAGCCCCGGGTTCTGGGTCGTTACAGTAATACATGTCTTCATACATGTATTCTTAAACACTATTCCGCTGCATACACTCTGATATCTTTGAATCCTTCGATATGGTTGTAATTTAAGTCAGAATCATGAAGTGGTGTCATACCTACTCCGTCTATTAATTCCACCTATTGGTGTTGGTTCTATAATATGTTCGTATCAAATTCCCGAATTTCCCATCCTTTGTAAATTCTTTGTTAATTTCCACCATAGTCACGAATCACCGAGCTTAGCTATCGATTAGCAAAGTGCGGTCGTGACAAACAGTGAATTAGGTTGGGGAATGGACAATTTACAACAAAATTCAACAAGAGAGAGATAGAGATAGAGAAACTGTACAATTTAAAATAAAAAAATCAACAAGAAAGAGAGAAAGAAATAGAGATTGAGGCCTATTTACCTTTGGCCGGACGACCGCCACAATGCACCGAAAGACCCGTTGCCGTTAGTGGCAGAGAGGGGGGGACTGAGAAAGGCTGAAGCCTCCCCTCAAAAAAAATAAAAATAAAAATTATAGTTAGATTATTTTGACAATTACCAATAAATTAGTGGGCAGTCCCTTCACGAAAGTAGTCTCCAAAATTTTGGAGAGAATGATATATTGGATTTGTGCTAATTTAATAGATAGATAGTACAAATAAAACTGAAAGAATATTTAAAATTACCCCTTTAAAAATTATTATGTAAAAATTACCCTTTTAAATGAAGTAATGTAAAAACTACCCTTTCAATTATTTTAATGTGTTATGGGTCTCACATTTTATGTTTAAAAACTACCACCACAATTCAATTATGGTGAATGATGAATGTGAGAGGTGACGGCTCACAATTTTTTTTTTTCTTCTTGTTATAATTACCATTATGAACAGTATTACTATTAAATTTATTGCTTTATGCATGCATGCGTGAATGGGCACGATTTGACTATTTTTTTGGTACAAATAATTCATCTCTGATATCACAGACGAAACAGTATTGGTATCCTATACCAACCACACCGAAAACTGAATATATACAACAACTCATACAACGCAAAATTGCAAATAGAATTCAGAAAAAAAAAAAAAAAAAAAAAAAAAGGACCAATTCACCAAAAAAATTGTTCTGAGAAGAAGTAAACAAAGCTGAGCTGAGGAAGAGGAAGAAGAGGAAGAGGAAGTAAACCACATTGCTTCATCGCGTTTCCGAATTATCCAACAATATAGGTAATCGTTTAATATCGAATTTATATGTTTAGCAAGTAGATTATATATTTATTTTGAAATTTAATTGAATTTTCATAACATGTCGTATTTATGAAAATGAAATTATATGTCTAGGAATCAGTATATAGAATTATTTTGAAAATTAATTGATTATTATTTTGATTTATTAATTGATTTATTTTGAAAATTAATTCCCTTATGTGATTTAATTCAAAATTATTAGAAATTTGTAGTGTTTGTAACTTTAAAATATATATTTAGGTTGAGGAAAATAAAAGAAAATTTTGGGCATAGCCGGCCGGTCAAGCGGACGCCGGAAAACCGCCGTCCGGTCACGTATTCCGGTCGCCGGAGAAATCACTTTTCCGGCCACGGGATGGACCGGCCGGCTATGTCCAAAAATTTCTCTTTTTTTTCTAAGTATGGATAATTAATCACATGTAATTTTTAATTTTAGTATTTCGTTTATTAATTTTTGTTTGAAATTAATTGATTATTATTTTGTTTAAATTAATTCCCTTATGTGATTTAATTCGAAATTATTAGAAATGTGTAGTGTTTCTAACTTTGAAATATATATTTATGTTGACGAAAATAAAAGAAAATTTTGGGCATAGCCGGCCGGTCAATCGGACGCCGGAAAACCGCCGTCCGGTCACGTATTCCGGTCGCCGGAGAAATCACTTTTCCGGCCACGAGATGGACCGGCCGGCTATGCCCAAAAATTTCTCTTTTTTTTCTAAGTATGGATAATTAATCACATGTAATTTTTAATTTTAGTATTTCGTTTATTAATTTTTGTTTGAAATTAATTGATTATTATTTTGTTTAAATTAATTCCCTTATGTGATTTAATTCGAAATTATTATAAATTTGTAGTTTTTGTAACTTTAAAATTTATATTTATGTTGAGGAAAATAAAAGAAAATTTTGGGCATAGCCGGCCGGTCAATCGGATGCCGGGAAACCGCCGTCCGGTCACGTATTCCGGTCGCCGGAAAAATCACTTTTTCAGTCACTGGATGGACCGGCCGGCTATGCCCAAAAATTTCTCTTTTTTTCTTAGTATGGATAATTAATCACATGTATTTTGTAATTTTATTATTTCGTTTATTAATTTTTGTTCGAAATTAATTGATTATTATTTTGTTTAAATTAATTCCCTTATGTGATGGATTAAATCAGTATATACATGTGATGTTCCTAATGGAAATAGTATATATTTATTTGTTTAATTTATTGATTTTATATTTATTTGTAATTTTTATTAATTAAGTTGTAATTATTTGACTACAGATGGCTGAGATCTACGTCAATGTTAAATACGGGGGTATCTGGGATGATTCTAGTTATCAAGGCGGCGATGAGGTCAATATTCCATTATCAGTATCTTATGGGATAACAATTTACAACTTGAGATACCTCATATCTCATTATTGCAACCCGGCGGGCTCCGATTTCGATCTTTTTTATATAAGGAAGAGCAACCGCGGACGTAATGCGATTTCACGTTTGACGAGTGACGATACATTACAAGAATTATGCAATGGTTTTATACCAATAATATTCGTGAAGACGAAAGACGGAGCATCCTCTTCACATGCCGGGGCATCATCTGCATACGTCGAGACATCCTCTCCATGTGTCCCTACATTCGATCAGTCGCAGGCGTACGGTGGGTCAAATGATTTTTTCAGCCAGGGCACCGACGATTGGCGGGCATACTTGGATGAAGTCGGGAGGGCTGTTGCTTCTAGCAACTAGGTAGGGGACGAGTATCTCGGCCAAAGCAACAACGTCCCGGAAATAGGTAACATTCCAGACCTCAATGAAGAGGTCGAGCACGACGAAGAGCAAATACATGACGAAGATTACGTCCCGGAACCTGAACAGGACTCGGAGACCTCGGAGAGCGAGGGCGAGACCAATCTATACCATGAAGGTAGGCAGCTGAACAGGGCTTTATTCGCGGAGTGGACCGCTTGGATACAGGAGGAAGGGGGTATGCAGAAACTCCTTGGGATGATGTTCCCAAATCCTGGTCAGGGTGAAGAGGAGTATGATTCGGACACAGAGCACATGAGTAATTGGCTTGTCCCGATAGTCCCTGCCCGGCCCCGTGATTCACTAGTGTATCACGATGATCTCTTGAATGTTGATGAGCTGTCGAGGACCTCAGTTTTCTTCTCCAAGGATGAAATCTGGATCGCAGTGGGTTTATGGCATTTGAACAGGAGGAAAGAATACTATGTCGCTAAATCAGATAAGATAAGAATGGTCATGGTATGCAAATTATCTAGAGATTGCCCCTTCAGACTTTATCTCACTAGCGAAGGCGGGCCTTGGACTGTTAACATATTTGACGAGGAGCACACATGCGATGAGGTAGGTCTAACAGATACCACTCATGTGAGGAAGATTCACGCGTTGGTGATCGGTTCAATTTTTGCGAAAAGATTGCTCCATGATGCGGAAATAATAAAGCCCCGTATTATTCAGAACGAGCTCAAATCCGAGTTCGGCATCGATGCTAACTACGATGTGTGCTTGAAGGGACGGAATGCCGCCATCGAGATGGTATACGGCAAACACAAGGATTCCTTCAACGATTTGCTCAGTTACCTTTACATGCTGAGGCTCACTAATCCGGAGATGATCACCCAGCACGAGATTAGCCAGGATGGCCGGTTCAAACAAGTCTTCGTTGCTCTAGGCACTACGCATTGTGCTTGGCGAAATGGATATATTCGTCCAGTCATTGTTGTTGATGGCACGCATCTCAAGGGGAAGGCCCACGGGCTAATGTTTGTAGCTGTGGCGAAGGATGCGAACGAGCAACTATTCCCACTGGCGTACGGAATAGGGCCGACTGAGGATAACGAATCGTGGACTTGGTTCATGGCATGCCTCCGAGAAGCATATGGTCCATGTCCGGGTACATTGTTCGTCTCCGATCAGCACGCGTCTATCATACATGCTGTCCGAGAGATCTTTCCCGCAGCTAAGCATGGGTTCTGTTACTTCCATCTTGCCAAAAATCTCGCCCACTACGGCAAAAATGTAGGCATCCAGCTCCAACATGCCGCGTATACGTACGACGACCATGATTTCCAGACCTACCTTCAGGGGATCCGGCGCACTAGCAGGCTCGCTTACAACAGGTTGATAGATGTTGGAGTAACAAGGTGGTCCCGATCGCAGTGCGAGGCAAGACGATTCAGCAACATGACGTCCAACGCAGCAGAATCTTTTAACAATAGCCTCCTATGGGCGAGACGTCTGCCGGTTGTTTCTTATCTAGATGCTGTAAGGCTCATCATTGAAGAATGGTTCACTGAGCGACGTGAAAAGTGCAGGAATGATACTCACCTGATCACAGAAGAGGCTCGGAGAAAAATGGCAGTGCAATTGGAATACGCAAACACCTACAAGGCTACAAGGATTGCCAATACTCTTCACTAGACGTCTAACCGGGAAGTGATGGTTGACCTGCAGCAACACGTGTGTCAATGCAGGCGGTGGGAGTTTGATTGTCTCCCCTGTGCTCACGCGATGCCAGCAATCAAGTAATGAAATTCACATCGCATTATTTTAATGCAATATATTTAAGTACAGAATTAATATTTTAACCCTTTTTTTTTTACTAATTGCAGGAAGAATAGAGAGAACGTGGTGGATTACGTCTCGATATTCTATAGACGAGCCTCGTACGAGGCTTGTTTCAGCGTCCCAATTCGAAGTGTACCGAAAAAACATCTGTGGACAGTGTCGCGGTCCATCAAGGACGTTGACGTCCAACCACCAATCCCGAGACGTCTACCTGGGAGGCCAAAAGAAAGAAGAATCAGAGGCAGACTTGAACGAGACGGCCGTCGAGGTCGTAGACCTCGTAGATGTCTGCACTGCGACGCTCCTGATCATACCGGCCCTAACTGCCCAAATATATCTGATTAGCATGTATCAATAATTTAGTTTAAATGGTTTTTTTTTGTGCAATCCTTAGTGTTTACTTTTCCCTAGTTTTAAATTATATTAATCAAGTCAAAGCCTGTCTCATCAAATTAAATTAAATTAAAATTAAAATAAATTATCAAAATTAATTACATTATATTAGATGAAATTAGATTACAACTACGTGCGGTGACTGAAGATCCTGCACGCAACAATCTTTCTATACAAGGCTAACATATAGTCCACATTAGTTACATCAGGGCATCCACTAATCCAGCGCTCGATATTCATTATGGCGATTGGACCGTTGCTGTTTTCCAGACGACTTGTAATGACTTGATCCCTCGGAGCAAATTCAAACGCAAAGGACTGTGGCTTATCCCGCCAACCATGAATATTCGAGGCCCAATAAAGCCCACCAACTAACCAAAGTGGCAAAAAGAATCTCAATGGCTCCAATTCGTCCAGAACATATCCCTGCTCTTGGGCGTTGAGATCCCAATACCCCGGATCCATAACAATGACTTTTTTCTGATCCGGGAGGACAAAACAAACAACATATCGGTTGCCACGTTCAATAACCCATGGAATGACAATCTACATAGTGATGGAAACAACGTAATTAATATAAGTTGACATTTTTTAAGTATTTAATAACCACATGATAACTAAATTAACTCATAATGAAATATCCAGAGATTTGCTTCTAAGACGTACCGATCGTGCAGACCACCAGTTAGGAGAATCAATTCCTCTGTACGTACCCAATACTAATCCAATCAATTGAGGGTTCGGTTTCCAGTGGGTTCGCATGTAATTCGTAATGTGAAGACCATGATGGGGGTTACTCATCTCTTCAGCGGAAGTACCAAAGACCTCTCGTGCCTCTGCAAACAAGGCCTGCCAGTCCGCTTTAAGATCCAACTACATTCATGAACAATGATTACATATTAGTATAAATAAGCAGCGAAAGTAGAGAGGCAGTTAAATATATCAAATGAAATATAAAATTCAAAATATTACGATGACGAATGTAGGGCATATGACCAATCCTCCGTCCCGCCATTGAGGATAAACATCGGTCCCACTTTTAATTTTCTGACGCAAGGTCATTAGGGCAAGGTCGAAAGTCTGCGCAGTGAACACATAAGTGTTAGAACCACTAGTGCGACAATTAAATTAAAATTTAATTGAACAATTCAATTAAGGCTCAATTTTGCGTACGAAGATATCCCACTGCCCCTTCTTGTCTAACATCTGAGCGAAATGTGCAACAGTCCAATCTTTTGATGCTTCAGGAATGCTGACTGCCAGTCCTTCTGTCCGGTCAACAAGAAATGTCTTCCAATCATTCACCACGTCCTGAGGGGGCATAGCCGGCATTGTGGGCGGCAAATATGTACTTCTACTCCCTGAAGCGCCTGAAGCACCCCTCCTCCTTTGCTTTGACTTTTTAGGAGGGGCTTTCTTCCTCTCTGATCCACTAGTCATCGATGTAGTAGACTACATGAGATGTGAGGAAATTTTAATATACTAATACGGTAATCCAAAGTATACGATGTTAGAGTATAATTTAGCAATAGATATAGATTGCAATGAAATCAGATATTCACATCAATTTTGAAAAAAATACCTGCCCAAGCTCCACCGACGAAGCACGTCTCGGCTGTTCACGAATCGTAATGTTCGGGTGAGTGGTAGTCGAGGTGTCGGGATTGGAGTCAAAAAAACAGGCGTGCTGGACCAGAACTCCGGCATAGAGTTTCTCGGCGGTTCATGTGCATCTTCGGGAATCGGTACATAATCCTGCCCAAACGGCGGAATGAAGGTGGAAAGGGGTCCGTTGGTAGTCATCGGCAAGAATGGAGTGTCCTGTACGATAAATGAATATTCGAATAAGCATGCACGAAACACGAAATTCAATGAAACTAAATGTGTAAGAAAGACGACACTCTAATTTATTATACCTGCTCCAAAACTGAAGTGAATGCCGAATGGTCTACAGTGATAGGGTTCTCGCCAATGTAAGGGTCAGTGAAGGCACCCGTGTAGAGAGGGAGAGAGGTATCTGCTCGAGCAGCTACAGACTCGAGGGGCCCGGTCGCTTCAGGGCTCGTCGAAACAGCAGTGGCTGCATAATCCGATGCCCGTGCTGAGAAAACGTTGAGGGGCGGGCTCGAACGTCGGGGCGAGTGAACTAGAATGGACATAGAGGAAGTCCCGCAGCTCACGATGTCAATGCCCTTCGTGATTCCCTTACCGAGCCACTTCTTTACCTTCGTCAAGAGGTTTTTTTCCCTTCCTTCATACTCTTGCCTCATTGTCTGCATAATGCGCTCGTTTTCGCGACGAGTGACGTCCTTTACAATACTGACCAAGTCCTCCCTAGACATCCCGGGAAGAGAATGCTCCTGTCCACCACTCCTGCTTTGAGAACCACGTTGCTGCCGGGATGAAGATGTACCTTCCTCAGCTAGATTCCCGGCAAATTTCGTAGACCGGGAACTCTGTCTACGTTGACTTCCCTCATAGGAATCTACAACGGCATGCTGGGACCTAGGATCAGCTCGATGTATACAAGGGCGTTCGTCCACAATGTATGAAGTCTTCGGCACGTGAAACTTCACCAGTAAGGCCCCCGGTTCATGTACCGATTGGTAGTAACTTTCTTCAATCTCCTGATCTTCCGGCTCAATCCTAGTAATACCTTCTTCCGGATCATCGAACGGCGCGTACAGCTCTGCCTCGGACACGCCGGTGAAAGTATTGCGGAATCTCCATCTCAGACACCTCGGGACGTCCGTCTTGGAAGCCCTCTCCGCAAATTGCTCACCGAACCCTGTCATCACCTCGTAAGCCCAGATCATAAGTGCCCATACCGGCCCATAAATGTGATACTTCCTAGACCTCGCCTGAAACGTCCTCAAGTAGTACTGCAAGGTCTTGTAGGAGTACGCACCCCAAGGAAAAGAATTGAACTCATCAGTGTCGTCGATCAACTCCCACAACCACTGGTGGGGTGGAGCCTGCCCGTCATGACCGAGGATAAAACAATTGGCCATCAATAAGTTTGCCAACTTCAATCGAAGTTGCCCGTCTGGATCATTCTCAGACGTGAGTGTTCCCAACTGGGAGTGCAACAGTGCCGCCTTCTGACCATGGCCGCCACAGACGTCTTGAAAAAAACGGGATGTCCTTGGCTCCCTCTGAATCCTGGGATCAAAATCAGTAGGGCCAAATCTCAACCCCGTGATCAGAGCGTGGTCCTGAACGGTGTACTCTACGTACTGGCCCCTAATGTGGAACCAAATTCCCACCTCCGTCACGACAGCTCGAGATAACACGGAGTGGAGCAGGGGTTTACTGTTCTGCCCCGGCTCCCAATCGAGCAAATGTCCGAAAGGTCCCAACTGAAACTCATCGACCAATTCACCACCTCGATATGTCTCGCTCAGTGCCAACTTTATATCTTCCAAGATTTTAACCCTATAATAGTTGCCGACATCAAATCTCCGGTTGATCAAACTGCTTCTACGGTACCATGGCGCCGGAGAATCCTGTAAAAAAAAAAAAAATTAACCAACCGATTATTTACATAATTAATTAATTTAAATAAAATAATAATCAATTATTTTCAAAAAAAATTAATTAACGACTTAATAAAATTATAAAAAACATGTGATTAATTATACATACTAAGAAAAAATAGAGAAATTTTCGGGCATAGCCGGCCGGTCATTCGGATAGCCGGAAAAGTGCTTTTTCCGGCGACCGGAATATACGACCGGACGGCGGTTTTCCGGCGTCCGATTGACCGGCCGACTATGCCCAAAATTTTCTTTTTTTTTTCTCAACCTAAATATAAATTTTAACATTACAAACACTACACATTTCTAATAAATTCGAATTAAATCACAAAAGGGAATTAATTTAAATAAAATAATAATCAATTATTTTCAAAAAAAATTAATTAACGACTTAATAAAATTACAAAAAATATGTGATTAGTTATACATACTAAGAAAAAATAGGAAAATTTTCGGGCATAGCCGGCCGGTCATTCGGATAGCCGGAAAAGTGCTTTTTTCCGGCGACCGGAATATACGACCGGACGGCGGTTTTCCGGCGTCCGATTGACCGGCCGACTATGCCCAAAATTTTCTTCTTTTTTTCTCAACCTAAATATAAATTTTAACATTACAAACACTACACATTTCTAATAAATTCGAATTAAATCACAAAAGGGAATTAATTTAAATAAAATAATAATCAATTATTTTCAAAAAAAATTAATTAACAACTTAATAAAATTACAAAAATATGTGATTAATTATACATACTAAGAAAAAATAGAGAAATTTTCGGGCATAGCCGGCCGGTCATTTGGATAGCCGGAAAAGTGCTTTTTCCGGCGACCGGAATATACGACCGGACGGCGGTTTGCCGGCGTCCGATTGACCGGCCGACTATGCCCAAAATTTTCTTTTTTTTTTCTCAACCTAAACATAAATTTTAACATTACAAACACTACAAATTTCTAATAATTTCGAATTAAATCACATAAGGGAATTAATTTAGACAAAATAATAATCAATTAATTTCAAACAAAAATCAATAAACGAATTACTTTCTAATTAAATCATAACAAATAATACAATTTAAATTCATAACAAAAAATTAATACTACATTCGCCGGAAAACATACCGATATTCGTCGTGGTATTACTTCGACGGAGATCCCCAATTCGTTTTCCGGCAAGACAAAGTGGTCATTTTCGATTACGTATTGTGACCCCATCCTTGTGTGCAATGAAGTTTCGGTGGGAGGGTGGTTGCCGGAATTGGTAGAATATTATGGAGGATGGAGTGTTGAGTAGATTTTTGGGAGAAGAAAATAGCAAAGGGTTTGTACTTGCTTCTTCCTTTAAATCAATATACACAGAATAATTGTGAGAAAAATAGAGTATGGGTGTATTGGTATGCTTCGGTTGGGTGTGTAGTCGAGAGGGAGTGGAGTCGAGAGTTGAGTATGAGTAGTAGTAGTAGTAGTCGAGAGGGGTGAGAGTGAGAGTTTGGTTAGGGTTTTATAGCCTAAAGTTCTATATTATATAGATTGAGGCGTAAGTTTTTTTTTGGGTGTCGGTGTGTGTGTGTCGCGTGAGGCGTGAGTTATTTTTTTGTTTTTTATGTTTGTTTTCTTCAAGTGGGCCCGCAAACAAAAGATGCTGCAGCATAATACAATTTTCGGAGTGTGCAGCACAAATTCCGGAGCAGCATCTCGTTGAATTCGAGCAGGAAGGTGGGCCCTCACATACAATAAACAATTATAGATGGCAATTTTTTCATAAGAATTTTTTGAAGGGCATTTTTTACATTTATATCTTTAAAAGGGTAGAAAATCAGGAGCGCCCAATAAAACTCAGAGGATCGAAAACGGTGGAAAAGGTGAAACCGTGAAAGGCTGAAGATGAAGTAACAAGACATTAAAAGAAGTAATATAAAAATTAAAAAGTGTTTTCTTTACACACGTTTTTGCTAGTCCCCAAATAAGTACAAATGCACCCAATTAAAAATGACGTGTCTCGCTTTTCGTCCCAAGTTATGTTCAAATTGTAAACTTTTCCCAAATTTTCTCCATATTATGTTCAACTTTTTTTCTTGAAAATTAGAACACATACAAGAATTGATTTTATATATGTTTCATAATTAACTGTAGTTTTTAATCATAAATACATGTTCAGTTTTATTACTTGCACGAGTTTTGATTTTATATTTGTTACATAGCATAGCTATTTAATTATAATTATACGGAGTATATAGTAATGTAGTTATCCATTAAAAAAAACAAAATGACGACAACATATAGTGTAGGACTGTAGCCCCTTAATCGATAAATCCTGGCTCCGCCCCTGGCTGCCGTCACCGTCCGACCACCTTTGCCGGCGGAGTTGGTGCCTTGTTGTCGCCCGCGCCTCTGTCTTGCCTGGAGCGTCATTCCTTCTTCTTTTTTTTCCGTTCCGTGTTTTCTATTTGCAGTGCCCCAAGCTCCTTTTTTCTTTCTTTTTCCTTTTTTGTCATTATTAAGTTAATAAGCTTATAACTGTCCTTTTTATAAAAATAAAAAAAATGCCTAAAATTAGACCATTTATTTACAGAAAATTACAGTTTATATCATAAACTATTGATCATTTAATAAAAATATATTGAACTATTTAAAATTGGCTATTTTGGGGACTGCCTCCAATTGTCCTAATATATAAAAAAGGGTTAAAATTAGACAATTTATTAATGGTGGGCTAAAAATGACTTTCATTTATTGAGATATGCTATTTTAAGGTATTAACACCCGGACACTCATCAATTTTTGTTATTAATTTTGGTTACAAAATTAAATATTTGGTCTTTAGGTTATAATTATTTAATAGAATTAAAATATAATCCATTTTTTTTTATTATTTCAAGTTTTCCAGAAGAAAAAGAAAAAACATACCGTAAAACAATATTTTCGAATTTCCCTCACCAAACAGATCGAAAAACCAACCTCAATATAATTTTTAATAATGCTATTACAATATATCTCATCTTAATAAAATATAATATATCTAAAGTAAAGTACTCCCTCCATCCCATCGATAAAAGGGCTACTTCACCACTTTTTTATCTTACAAAAAGGTGGTCAACTAGCCATTTATTAATGGGACGGATGGAGTATATAATTTCATTAAAACATAAATAATATATCTAAAATAAAGTATATAATTGTTCAAACAAAAAATAATAATAATAATACTAGTTGGGCACCTCTACTATAAGCTTCTGGCTCCGTCACTGCCTAGCGGTAGAGGACACCAAAGGTTATGGGTTCAAGTCGCGGTCAAAGAGCTTTTCTTTTTCTTTGTTTCCTTTTTTTCCTTTTTTGGCTTAAAGAGTTTGAAAGGTGAAGCGTTAGGGAAAAACAGCCGAGACAGGCGACGATAGAGCGAGTGCATTATTTTACATTATAGATTTGTTCCTTTTTTTTGTTTTTTTGTTATTTGGTGAACTTTAGTTTTAGAAAATAGAGGCTGCAAGATTCGTGCATTATTTTACATTATAGATTTGTTCATTTTTCTTTTGCTTTCCTTTTCTTTTTTTCAACAAAACTTAAAATTTTCAATGGCAAACATCTCTCTTGTTTTGAGGCTTGTGCTTTTTGGGACGTAGACCCTACATCTATTATTTCATTTCCACTTTAAAAATCAATTGTAAAATATATTTTTTCATTCATTTCACTTTAATACCCACTCTAAGTGAAATTCAAATACCACTTCAATATTCATTACAAAAATTAAAAACCGTATTTAAAGATTCCAAACATAAGCCACGTTATATTAGGGATAAAGGAACAGACGGCATCAAGATTTAGCTAATATAAAGATTTTTGGTCGTATAACTATACAACATGCTCTAAATAAACGGGATGGAAATGGATCATAAATATTTATATACACATGATATTCTGTACATTTTTTTAAAATCATATGTACAACAAATTAGTAATGTTAAGAGGTTCCTCACTTCCACACCTTTATAGCTCCATCTCTACTGCTCGATATGAGGAGTCTCCGGTTCAATTTCACAGATGCAAGAGAGAGTACAGAATCATGATGACACCCAGCAGCATCAGTAGCTGCAGCAGCCAGAATTGCTTTTCCTGTTAACCTCGTTGCCAGCGGTCGTCTTTTTGCTTCCTGCTCAAAACATAACTAAATATAAGCTTGAGATAGATATGGTGAATCAAACCACTTTTAAAGTTGATCAAATTGGGGTCCCCTTGGTTAGTTTTCGGGCTAAAGAGGTCAAATGGAGCATAAAACTGGTAGTGTACAAGTCTAGTCTCAAAAAACTAGCATACAAGTCCAATATACAAATAATATACACGAATTTATCCATCCGATGGAGAATGCATAACTTTCCTAGAATCATTTTGTCAGTGTGATTGGGCATAATATAAATAAAATAGTATATTAAAATTGCACGAGGGGAGCACCCCAAACGAGGTATAAAGTTCGACAAGAATCATAAGGAACAATAAAGTTACAACAATTCCAGACATAAAGAAGGAAACTACACATAGTAGTGTTTATGTCACAATGAAAGGAGCCATCAAATGGTGCTGGACCAAGCTTTAGTAGAAGTTGCAGAATAGAGTCGACAAATACTGTTCAGGTTTCAACACAGAGAAAAGTTGCCATCTCACTTCGTCCTCTAGGTAATAGAATTGAACGAAACAAGGAAAACTTGAAATTCTGATTTCTGAATTCTTAAAGTACAACCAGAGCTGATAGATTTTGTGGTTGTGAAAATTAGAACATTAACTATTACTTATCATAGACTAAAGCAGCATGTACGACAAGGCGCAAAAACACTTAATAATTTCCTCACCCAACAAAAAGAATTGGATGTTTAGTCTAGCATCACATTAATAGAATCACCTAAAGACCATAAATCTTTTTCTTCAGCACTAAGGATTGCCAGACTAGATGTCTAAAAAAGAAATACATAGAATATATATCATACTCCCTCCATCCACAATATTTATGCACAATTTTCCTTTTTCATCCGTCCACAATATTTGTGCATAGCCTATTTTTGGACGTATTCATAATTCACTTTCTACCCTCAAAAAGTCAACAAAAATACACTTAATATTCACTCCACCTACATCAAGTGGGACCCAATAACTTTAATATCCAGTCATTACAAATATCAAAACCCATGCCGGAAATTTCATTGCATAATTATGGTGAACGGAGGGAATAATAAGTAAGTACATAATCCCACATAAAAATCCTACCCCAGTTTCAGCAATTACATGCACGATGATAGCTATAGGAAAGTGTGTGGTCATCCTTTAAAAGGCAACAGGAGAAACATGGAGATGTGGCACATCAGTACATGTATTAATGTGTACGTGCATGAAAAGTATATGAGATCAGGGTCACTAGTTTGGTAAACTACAGCATAGTGCTGAATAATTCCACTATCTAAAGACAGTTATTTGCTTATCTAAGCACATAGTTAGTTAAAGAGATGATGCATAGAAAAGGTCTTCGACAGGCCTAATTAATTCAATGAAGTAAACTTTCTTGTCATAGTAAAAACAGAGGCTAATGAAAAGTGACATGCTCAAGGTAGTAATAACTGTCTCAGTAAGTGCTCCTAATAGAATTTATCAATTTATAACAGAATTGTCCCAGAAAAGAGCTATACAAAATTGTTCCCAAACTGGCAACTTTTTGTATATTATTTTCCATAAAACTCCAGGTGAGTAATACTTGTAAACAGTACCTAATCCATCACAAGCAGCAAAGTGAAAAGCATGAAATACCTGCACAACTTGCACTCCAAAACTAGATTTCGTCTCATAGAAATCATCATTTCCAATGCCTTTAATAGATGGTCCACATACACAATATGTCCGTTCCGGGCTAAAAATAAAAGCGTGAAGATCAATATATAAAAATTTATAAAGAAACCTGAAACTCAAAATGAAGCAACAACAAGTACCTGCAATGATCCCAACGACGAATTTTCAAATCAGTTCCACCAGTCAATAGATCTCCACCAGGTAAGGGGAGCAGTGCACGGATACCAGGAACTCGAATGGAGGGTTCATTCAGCTCATCAACCCTATACTTTGAGTTTGTACTTCGCCTTATCTCTGATTTAGCATTAGGCTTCGAAGATGGTCTGGCCAAGGCCCAAGGTGACTCACAATTCTCAGCATCAGATTCAAGGTTTGCTGCTCTCAAGATCTGCAAGATTAGAAGAACAAAACCCATTTAGACTGGCTAGTCAGAGTTGCAAGAGTTAAGTGATGCTAACTCTTCAGGATCATCTTTCAGTACATGTGTTCTAATCCAGGCTATTCATATCTGACAAAATAGCAGTCCTAAATTTTCAAGTTGGACGGTTTTTCAATTAGTTTAAATTTTATTAGAGATTAAATTTTACAGCTCAAAGCTATAAATCGGATTAATATTCTCTAAAGCAGGAGCACAGTATCCCATTAGATCAAAACCATGGGTGTGGAGCAAAACAATGCAGTGAATACACGAGAGTTATCAGAATATGTTATAGAAGTCTCGTATTCTGAAAGTCAATACTGACCATTTTGGAAAGATGTCAGAGAAAAGACCAAAAGAGATCTTATATACCTGGTGACAGCTTCCATTTTCAGCATTCCAAAGAGAGACCTCATTACATCCAGCTGCCACATAGACAAGTGGCCTTGTGGCAGCGGACAAGGGGGTACCAGAAGGAGGAACAAAAAGACACATCTTCTCAATAGGGCATGGAAGAGAATATTGCCATGAATTGACAGGAATGCAGAATCTGAGATCCCACAGAGTAAGCACACCCCTTGATGATCCAGATACGAACCAATTGCCGCAAGGGTCTGCTACAAGAGAAGCTATATAACCCTCCTCCGGAGAAACTTTAGTATTCCAACTGTTTGAATTTGTTCTTGTATCCCAGAGATGGACCCCACAATTCTGAGTGCTGTATAGAATCATTTGGCTAGTATTGCCATCAGCCGAGTAATTCAAAAGGCTAAGTATAGCACCTTCTCCAGAACCAGATTTCTTAACATCAGTTATACCTGAATAGTTTTCAACCACATTTCCAAGTCCTCTGGACATGTGATCAACAGAAAACATATGCATAGTCCCATCACTTGCCCCAACAACTATTTGAGTAGTACCTTGAAGCACCGCAACACACATTGCACGACTTCCGCCAAGAGAATAGGTTAGCCTAGACCGAAACGAGATGTCCTTCTCGAGCTTCTTGCAATCCCATATCTTTACAGTAGAATCTTCAGATGCACTCACGAAAAACTGCTGGTCCATTGAAATGGAAATATCATTGACAGCAGATCTGTGCTCTTGCAGGTGAGCGACCAACACCCCACGAGGTCTCCATCCTGAATCAGGAATGGTTGATGACCACGCTAACGATGTCGATTCTGTTGCCTCAACCGAGTTATCCCCCATGGTGAGAGAGCTCCCTTTTATTCTGTCAGATACTCCCGTTTCATGAAATTTGCTACTCACAAAAGCTGTTTCATCAGTTTCCCGGTCATCTACTTCATGAACAACTCTTCTCAACTGTGCAGGGCCATTACCAACATAAACTGAACCTGAAACAAGCTTAGGAGGAGGTATTGTACTTGCTAAACTAAATGACTTATTTACTGGATCCATCCAAGGCAAGGAAGAAGTACTGAAACCTAGGGAATTGTATGGTAATGAAGCATCAGGAACAGTTGGAGGAGTGGCTGATGCCCGCCTGTTATCAAACTTAAAGTGGTACAGAGGTATGCTTTCTGATGATTTATCAATGAAGCTGTTCATACAGCTCATTTGAGGAGACATAAATCCAGAGAGTTGAGATTTTTCTGAAGCAACACGGTCATTGGCTTCCTCTTGGCTCAAAGAATTTTGCATTAGATTTCCCATAGCTTTGAACCTGCCCTCATTCTCATCAGACTTATTTGAATCAAACTGCTCCCCTGAGGTGCTAGTAAAGCTATGATGTCCAAAGTCATTTTGTCTATCAGACATACATTTCATGGGATCCAACTCCTTGGCAGTTCTCTGAAGTAAGTCTACAGCTTCAGATTTTCTAGACTGTGATGATACATTGTACCAAATCTTTCTCTGTCTCTCCAGCATATCTGAACTTCTGGCATTTTCTAAAACCTGATGGTATACTTCTCTTGAGACAGGCGGTTTCAGACACCCAAGAAGAGCTTTTTCTGAGGCTAAAGATGCCGGCTGCCTACGCAAGAATGGGCGTATAACTGGAACCAGAAATACATAAGAATCTACTGCACCTAGGTTCTCACTACTAGCCACAATAAATGTAACGGCTGCTCTCCTAACCCACTTACTTGGATAACATAGCAACGGGAAAGCACGCTCTATCATCTCAAGGAGTATCCGCTTCCTCAAGAAACTGCTTCTGCAGAGAATGGCCAAGCAATCCAATGCATTGACGATCACAGACTCTGTAGTATCATTAAGTGCCTGCTCAATATAAGGTAAAAGATATTCTTCCACACTTCGTTGGCCGACAAAAAAACATACGTAAATAATTTGCCCATAAAATACAGTTCTGAGCTGCTCATCACGATCATTTAGAAAAGCAGGGAGGATAGGTAGCAAAAAGTCATTACTCTGCTTCTGGCCAAAAAACCAACAAAGGTTGCCAATATCCTGCAGGAGGGCTCTCCTTATGTTTGGCGTTTGCTTTGGACCCATCACAAGTTCTTGAATGACCTCCGCAATAGATTTCCGTAGCTGTCCAAGCTGTGCATCATTATTCAGCCTTGGAGGCTCTCCAAAAGCGTGTGAGGCTGGCAATGATGACTTTCGTGATAAATTCTCATTAAGCACCCCTGCCTCAGTTAGGCTTATTGAGTGAATCAAGAACCCATAAGCAGTCAGAGCCAGTTTAGATATATTGCTGCCATAGCAAATCCTCACACTTTCCTCAGGATCATCCGGAAGCATGGAAAGCATAGGAAGAATATACTCTGGAAAGATTTTGGCATCACTGGGAGGAAAATCCCTGACTAGAGGAAGTATGTCGCACAAAGTCTCTAGTGCTGCACAACGAACAATGGCAGCTGGATCCGAAAGCACAGCTATAACATAGGGAAGGATGCGCTGCAATCGATCTTCATCATCAATATACAAAGAGCAAGACTTCAGCAGTAAGACAGCAGCCCTCCTTATAAAAGGGACCTTGACATTACGAATGCAGGAACATAGAAGTGAAGCAATTAAAACCATACCCTCACAGCTTAATAAATCCTGGGGTAGTGGTAGAAAAGGCATTCCAAAAGTATCAGATTGATTATTAAAATCTGATACCAATGAGCTCATATCAGTCATTGTAATCTTTTTCAGGAAAGGATGGTGACTTCGCTGGAATTTATTGGAGATATTTTGAATAACTTCAGCAGGAGATTGCAAACCGCATTGCCTCTGATGTTGAGAATCTATGGTCTTCGCAACACTATCTTGCATAGTCTTCATACTCAAATTCCCGTTGTTATGTTTCACATCCCTTAGCAAGGTACTCATGTTATCCAGGAGATCAAATCGATCACAAGTAATGACCTTCTTGGTCTCTGTTCTTTCAGTTGAAGATTTATCTGTCCCAGTAGAACATTGTTTTCCATCTTCTGGAGAGTGGCTTGTTACATTATTGGAAGTATCTATTTCAGATATTAAATCATCACCTGCTCTGTTGCCCAGCATATGTCTAAGAATTTCTTGGAAAGAGGTCTCGCATGCTAGAACCTGCAGCATTGATCATCTTGACTGAAACAAAATTACTAGGCACAGAGTATTAATATATATAGATCATTATGGTTCCCTTACCCTTGCATCACAACTCAAAGGATTTAATATGGAATAGAACTTATGAAGAAACGGAGAGAAGTAAGTCGGAAACACAACGCCCGTGTAGTTCTGCAGGTAGCTCTCAGCAGAGCACCTTGAGTCTGGATCTAGTTGAATCATATGAAGAATCATCTTACGGATTCCTGAATCTGGAATCTTCAGTCACGCAATAAGACAAAGTGATCACTCATCAGAGGTAAATTTATATCAAACCAGAAGTGATGTTAACTTCAAATGATTTAGTGAGCTCAGTTATAGATGATACATCATTTGAATACCCCAACGCAGATCAATGTCAATCAGAGAAGAGAGGAACATCAAAAGATCAAGTTAGAAAGCAAACCAAAGTCTTTTGGAAAGATACACCCACAGCATGAGAATTGAGAACGTACCTTTTCAAGATGCTGGGTAGGATCAAATTGTCCTCTTCGATATGCTAGGAGTTGAGAAAGTTCAAACAAGGGTTGGCCTTCAAGAAAGAGCTCAGCAATCACACACCTGAAACAGAAAGTTTGTATGATTCGAATTTTGAATGCTAAACGCCTAAAAGCTCCATGAAAATACATATCAGGGCTATGCAAGACAAGGTACTATATGAATATAGATATTCACATCAGAACACTGTGACCCATTCTTAATCAATCCTAAAACTAAAAGAAGCATCATTCAATGAGACAAATAAGGTAGAGTTTTGTTCACTTGAGTATACTTTCTCTCATGACAAATTGACAACCAGTTATTTATTGAGATCATACTTGCAATTCTCTTGCAGTTGAGAGGCTTTACTTTTACAAGTAACATATCCACATCTGCTAAAAGAACAGATGCTGAATAAATTAAACATATTTCCTTATGAAAATAATATAAAATGCCAGAATCCTAATACATTCATGAGATATGTAGGAACTAGTAAAGTAATCAACAATTTATTGATTTTAGTGAATATTTGCTGACATGTGTTATTTTGACATGTGGTAGCCCCAGAACCAAAAAGACTTGAAATTGAATAAGAAAAATCTCATCTCTACTGTCCTAAAAAGGAATGTTGGATAAACTGAGAGATTACTATTGGCCTTCCCCTGAGCTTTTAAAAGAAGAGGGATAAAAAAGAGGCAGCTACGAAATGGTTCCTTCATTTCATTGTTTGATATAAGCTCACAAGTACGCTGCCGAATTATCACATCAATACATAAAACAGATTTTTATATGAATTCTTGACAGGGAATAATGCATACGTAAGTAAAAAGCTCACCCTACAGCAAAAATATCCATTGATGGCTTCAGATTTGCATCTTGGGAAACTTGTGTCTCCCCTCCGTGTTCATAAAACCTCTGAAAATATTGCATTTGACATTCAATAAACATGAAAAGTGCAGAGGATCTCAGATTGAAGCAAGAAGATTTAGTTGGAGGTAAGGAAGGGAATGAATCCTCTTTCAAAAGACATCAATTAACCCTTCGCCTTTTGAAGAAAAATAACGAAAATGCAAATACTAATAACGCATTCAATCCTTATCTAGTTTTCAATGACTAGGTAAATTTTAAAAAGGTAATAACTAATTAACTATACA
Source organism: Mentha longifolia (assembly GCA_001642375.2). NCBI lineage: Eukaryota > Viridiplantae > Streptophyta > Magnoliopsida > Lamiales > Lamiaceae > Mentha > Mentha longifolia. The sequence goes on from CM038117.1 coordinate 18,449,124, forward strand.
TAATAATTATTAGGAAGTTATGCATTTCATGAATTTTAATGTTCCCTGAAAATAGAGATGGAATTTGAATCAGTGAAGCAATATAAGCATATTACTTGTGATTTTTGCTTTATAGGATATACGTAATAGACAGGCGCATAATATTAGCAATTCAGTAACTGAAGGGATGGAGAGCTGAGATATGGTCAGAAAGCAGGGTCAAGATCTATCCAACTGTATCCTCAATTATATGTAAAATCTAAAGGTTCATTCATATAAACATCCTTGCAAAACTCCTCCACATTCAAGTAAACTGTTTGAATAGCATTATATTTTAGTATCTCCTCACTAACAAGATGGGAGCTGATGAGACTACATGTATCACTTCCTAGTAAAAGAATTGATATTGCATTTTAAACATTTCCAGACCCAATTGTTATCATATACCAAGAGGATATCAATAGCTCCTGGCATTAAAGGATTTATTACATATCTTGATTGCACCTTCCAGCTTCCAAGTCAATTAATGATTAAAAAGAATTCTTTAGGAAATAGCAACAGTAAAAAACATGAGAAGACAAAGTTACACGCACCTCAGGCGCAACATAACAGCGTCTTCTTCCCCCAGTATCAAAGAAGAACGAAAAATCAGAGGGATCATCATACGGGATATATGTTGGCTTAAATGAGGCAAAATCAGCAAGGTAGAGCCAGTTCCAGGAAGTCACCAACACGTTCTCACACTTAATATCACCTGCAACAAATTATAATCTGCTAAAGAAAAAGCACAGCAAAGATGTTTTAGGTACCTAAAATCAAATTCATATTCACTGACCATGACAAACTCCATGCTCGTGACACTGTTTTACGGCATAAAGCAACTGCAAACAATAGTAAGTGAGAATTAATTTCCTACTTTCTTATTAGAGTTACATTTCCTAATGCACCAACAATATTTAATAATTAGAGGGTGATAAGAACCTGAAAAGCCAACCATCTCTTTTCAACAAGACTAAGGAATGGTCGCGTACTCAGACGGTCATGAAGATTGTTAAAGAAATATTGCCTCAACAAATAAGCAGCTTTATCTGTTTCAAGCCAAAACTGCAAAAATAAAATCAATGAAAAGGACACTCATGTGACAGTAAAAAATGAGATACTAGTAGTAGTGATGATATTCAAACCACCTAAGACTCAAACACACAACCAAACCCCACTGACTCATCTGCCAATAGATTAAAGTATACAACTTTATAAGATGTGCAGTACTGCCACAAGCAACTAAGCAGAAGTTGATAAAACTTGACAACTAGAAACAATATCTAGCAGAAAAGAGAGGATATATTAAAATTATTCACCAATAGCTTTATGTAATAGTCAGTTACAGTTGAGGTAAGGTGGTGTTATCTCCCGCTTCTTGGATACGAACTAATCTCTAAATTGACGCAGACTAGCTTCTGGGTGACAAGTAATGAGGATATTCGGCAGAATTGCAAGGTCTATTCAGAAAATAATATATTGCCTACATTCCTAAAGAATATGTCAATCAGCTAATCATTTCCAACTAACTGAAAACTCATAAATCATCAATAGTTGAACATGAACAAGAACCACATGTAAAGCCATCAAATTTAACTAAAATTTTCCTTAAATCACATAAATTTTTACTACCCTTAGTTCCCAGAATCATATCACTTACATCTACGCTCACCGCCATAATTACCCACCAAATGAACCACTCTCCATCCAGAACGGTGGAATAGAAGTCAAAACCCCAACTCAAATTACAAAAGATAGATTACCAACCTAATCAACGGCACGCACACACACATGATAGAGTAGGATAAGTGCAGCGCACCTGGAAGGGCCAGACATGGGGGTGATCGAGGTTGGAGAATATGTCGCGAATACGGGCAAGGCGGCGCTCGTGGTCACGCAAATCAATGGAGTCGCCGCGCTTAAAGTAGACCTTGACGAGCACCAAACCCTCGTCGTGCTTGCATAGTATGGACTTGAGGAATCGATCCCTGCCCAGAACTTCCTTGAGCACCAAGTTGTAAGACGAAGGCAAATCATGCAGGTAGTACTCCGTCGCCGACGCCTGCGTCGTCCGGGCAATCTTGTTCCCCATCAACCCAGCCTCTCAATTGTCCGCCCAATTATATCAGGGGTTTCAAGAATTCTTGGTTTAGGAAGAGTTTGAGTGCATCTAGGTAGGGGTTTAGAAGTTGCGGATGAGGATCAATGGAGGAATTGCCAATTAGCCATGGTGGTGAGGTGGGGGAGTAGGATTCGGAGCTGTGGCAAAATCTGTTTTCTTGTTAAAATTGACGTCTTTCTTTGGATTCGATACCTGTTACTACAATTTTAATAAAAATACCTTTATTTTCCATTTCAACACGACATGACCAAAATTAGTTTTAAAAAAATACTAGCAAAGACACCCTAACTTAACTTTTCATAAATTCTGCAAAAACATCCTTCCCAAGCAGTTTAGCAGTTTGTGGGCATTTTGTGTTCCCTCTCTCAATCATTTTTTTACTGACAATTTTTCAAATGTCTGCAGGATTTCAGTGATATATAAAGATTAATTTATTATATTCCTTCCAATATAATGGCGTCCTCAATGCGGGCTCGCCACCGTCGAGCGAGCCCCAAACCACACTGGCGATCCCAAGATCCAATAGAGTCTCGGAACTGCGAGATACATGAGAGCCCGGGCTGACGTCATTATGAGGTGAGCCATGGATTATTATTTTATTTTTTTGAAAATTTGATTTTTTTTATTTTTTTTTTGTTCGTTCCTTTTCTGTTTTTTTTTTTTGGTTTCCTTTGTTATGTAATCCAAAATTTTAATTTAATTAAAAAATTATGTAATTTTTTATTTATATAAATTTCGTTTATTTATTTATTTATTTTTATTTATAAAAAAAATTTCAATTGAAATAAAATTATTTATAATTAAAAAATTTAATTTGCCTTTTTTTAATTTTATGTAATGTTATTTTTTAAACTCAATATATGAATAATATTCAAAATTTTAATTTCTTAAATTAATTGTATAAATAAAATAATTAGCTAAATATCGAAATAAAATTCAAAATAAAAAATAAACATTAAAATTCGATTATTGAATTAAAAAATAAAAAATAAATAAAATCGAAGAAAACCCAACTACTGGGGCTCGTTTAAAGAATGGGCTCTCTCTATCGGAAAAGTGGGAGGGCCATTGAAAGTGCCCTAAGAACCTCTGCACTGTATATTGAGGCTGTGTTTGGTAAAAAGTTAGAATTATGTAAGATTAATAAACATGAGATTGTTTGTATGAATAGAAAGTGAGATAAATAATCTATATTTGTGTTTGGTAGGTAAGACTAAAAATAAGATAAGTTAAATAGGTGTTTGGTATCAAAGCCAAAACTCAAGATTAAATTGAAAATTTACAAAAATAACCTTATATTTTTAATTATCTAAGATACAAAACCTAACACTTCCCTATTTTTTTTATTTATGTAATTTACTATTTTTAATATTACCAGTTTTTTATTTTGTAATAAAATTTAAATTTTTTATTTACATATCTTTTTTTTTGTAATCCGTTTTTTGTAATCTGATTATATATTATTTACAAAAATAATATATTTACAAAAATATATATTTTTGTAATCCGTTATTTTTGTAATCCGTTTTTTATTTACAAAAATAACCTTATGATTCAAAACCTAACATTTCTTTATTTTTGTAATATATTTTTTTGGTTATCTATTTTTATTTGAATTTCGTAAACAACTTTAATTTTTTATTGACGTATCTATATTTTTTAATTTTGTAATTTATTTCTTTTTATATTTTGTTATCTACGTATTTTTTTGCTTATTTATAATCTAATTTAATTTTTATTTTATAAAATTAAATAATCCCTCAAGGTTTAATTAACACCTAATTAGGGGTAAAGAAGTAATCAAGTTCTCCAATTTAGAAGCACTGTTGGAACAACACAAATTATCCTTGCAAAATGGTGAGTTTGTTTATCCACAGTCAACAGTGAAATAAGGCCGGGCCTTCCATTTATCCCGGGCTCCTGAGTTTAGCAATATAAGATACCAAACAGTGAGATTAGACCAGTTATCTTGGTTTATCTTAGTTTATCACCTCTACCAAACATAGCCTGAATCTTAAATGATCAAATCACATAATGTAAATTGGATTCAGTATACTAACTCAACTACGTGTAACTTATTAGTCATGTTACAGCATACATGTGTTCTTACTAATATTTATGTTTTGATCCCTTTTTTTTTTTCGAGTCACAGCTACAATACACACACATAGAGAGAGAAAAAAATCTTAAACAAGCTCAATCAAAATCAATCCTAAAATGCAAAACAAGGTTATAACAAGCTCAATCAAAATCAACCCTAAAGCGCAAAGCTACAATATCTCTAGAAATAGATCTCTCTCTTTCTCTCTCTTAACCAAAATAAAATCCTAGTAATGTTGATTGTTAATTGTTGGCTCTATCTGAAAAGCTTTCAATAAACAAGTGCAAGGAACAGGTGTGTTTATAGATATGTATGATTTGATTTTTGAATTGAGGGGAAATCGAACGTTGATGATAAAAAATAATCAAACGGAGTTAATACAACGGTTAGTGGAGAGCTGTCTTTGCACGACTTATGGAACGTTGGGGTGGTGACAAGCCCGGACGTTATGTTAAAATTATTTTTACTTCGAGGTTGCAATTTTAGGGGTATTTTTGCTAATTTCCCCTAAAATTTATATTGTTTCATCCTAACTTAAAATATACAAGGGGTTTGTTAGTTTCTTTTATTTAACTAGTAATTCACTCACGTAATGCCTGAGAACCATTGTGTTGTTAATTAATTTAAAATATATATAATATTTTAATTCATATCATGAGTACACATTAATGTGTCTATTGATATGTAATAGCGTCGCATTGACAACTTTTGAGGTAAATTTTAGATTTTTTAAGTAAGATCTAGTTAAGAAAGTAGCACCACTGCAAAATACCGAGCTCTGATGAGCTGGATGCAAATGAGAAGACTTAACTGGAGGAAAGAGAAAGAATGTAGACTATGCTTGCATGATGTCTTACTTATAGGCAGTCTCACTATAAAAGACATAATTACCATAAATGGGTATTTAACAATATTATTACTATTGCAATGATAAATATTGTAGTTCCAATTTTGAAAATGGTTAACTATACATTATGGCCTGAATTTTTACCACCTCAAACTTTTAAAAATTACAAATATACCCTATACTTTACCCTTTTAGTGAACTTATGGCCCGAGCGCTAAATTTCGGCAACGGAGAGTCGAGTAGAGCCGTTTCATTGCGGATTGGAATCATAAATGCCAAGTTAGCAATATTTTAATTTTTTTAACTAAATTAATTTATATTTCATGAAAGGGTGAACTCAAAAAACATTTGTCCTTTCATATTCCACTCAATGGAATCGAACATGATGAAAATTATTTGATTTTTACTGTGTTTTAGGTAATGTCTGTGAAAAGAAGAATATGAAAGGACGAATATTTTTTAACTTCGGTCTTTCAAGAAATATAAATTAATCATCGTAAAAAAAAGAAAAAAAGTAATTAAGAATTTTATATATGGCTGACTTGGAATTTATGAATCCGGTCAACAATGAAATGGTCCTACTCGACTTTTCGTTGCTAGAATTTAGCGCTCGGGCCATAAATTCACTAAAAGTGTCAAAATATAAACTATTTTTGTGATTTTTAAAAGTTCAAACTATGAAATAAGGGTAATTCTATACACAACCCCCATTTTACTCCTCACATCCCCCTTATTAAATAAATAATTAAATATTAACATATTTACAATTTTAACCCCATGGTCTTGAATAAGCCCCACGCCCATAACCCCCATCCCCATATAAATGAAAACACGCAATAAATATAGCTCCCGCACAAAAATGACGAACTCCATTGAATCTTTCTTTTCCCTTTATGCTAATTTGGCTCGTTAATCGTGAATTAGGAAAGAATTGAGATCTTCATGAAAATTATTATTGAAAAAACCATTATACTGAAATCGGATATCAAAGCCTAAATCCAATACAAAGAAAGAATTATGTCGGATTAGCATCGCCTGATATTTTTTGGAAAGAAGAAAGATGGTTTCGTGCTCGCCGATAAGAATATTCATGAAGACTCGAAGTTGCATATATTATGTTTAATTTGAGGCTTCGTTGGGTAATTGACGCAGTAATTAGTAGAGGCCACTTCCACAAATTTGACCCCATTGTTTAGATTTTAATAGTACTCGTATACCTGATGGATTTTGCCTTGTTAATGTAAGAACATTAAAATAATATGAATACTTTATTACATTGGTAAAGAGGATAACTAAAGGACAAACGATGATGACATTTTTCAAGTTGTTCCTTCCAATGATCCAATCTAACGGGCATTACAGGGGTGACAATTCTATTTGGGGGCTACGAGGGTAGAGTAGTAAGTTCATTAGTATTTTTAATTATTTTTAATTAAGGGGGTTGTGAGGAGTAAAATGGGGTTGTGTATAGAATTATCCGTGAAATAACTATGCAGAGTTGAAAAAGTTGGTGGATGGTCTATGAATTAAAATCGTGTAAAAGCCTTATTACAAAACTTAATTCAAGACTTGGGCTCAAAGTAAATAAATCCGGATGGGCTATGATTTATTTAATTTCAGTTTGGGCTTAACCCAATACACGTGCTCACATTACCTAGTGGGGGATTTTAAACATAGCCCCCATTTCTCTCTCTATAGCCCCAAAATATAAATATTAGCTGCAAATAAGCCGAGCCGATTGGTAGACTCAGGTTCGGCTCGTTTAATATTTTACATGTTCGGGCTCGGGTTCGAGTTCGATTCGAGCTTTAAATTTGTGCCCGAGCTCGGCTCGAGGTAAAAATTTTGAGTTCGAATTCAGCTCGAGTTTGGCTCGCTAAATATTCGATAAATGGTTCAGCTCGAGTCGGTTCAGATTTTAGCTCGAATCCGGCTCGTGAAAAGCTCAAATTTTATTTTAATTCGAGCTCGATCTCGATTTTTAGCTCGTTTGAAAGACATGATTTTAATTTTTTTTTAACATTCCAAATGAAGATAAATTAAAATAAAATTCATCAAACAAAAATTAAAATTATTTAATGCTATAAAGTAATAAATAAATATATGTACAACATAATAAATGAATTGATGATAATTGGTGATATATATTAATGTTATAAGTTAATATTTTCTAATAATAATTGTGGTGTAGTGCCTAATTAGCTTTGGTTGTGATTTGAAATTAATTTGACACCTAAATGCTAAAGCTCGTTTACGGGCTCGATTAGAGGTTCTATTAAGAGTTCGCGAACATGCTCGTGATCAGGCTTGATAAACATACGAGCAGAACAAGTTTGCGAGCAAAACGAGTCGAATACCATAGAGCTCGAGCTCAACTCGTTAAATTAAACGAGCTCGAATTCGGGCTCGAGCTCAGCTCGTGTATTAATGAATTCGAGTTCGAACAAGCTTTTACTGAGTCGAGTACCGAGTAAGTTCTGAGTAGCTCTGCTCGTTTGCAGCCCTAAGTAATGTTAATATTGAATGTACAATTTTGCCTAGAACATAGCCCCCGCCCCCAATGGCTTCGCCTAAAGATTCTGTTCAACGATCTTCATCAATGGCTTTTCGGCTATGTTCATCTCTTTCGCTACAGCTGCTGTACCGTTGAATTTTTTATAGCCCTAACGCCGTCAATGCCTTTGTCAGTAACGGCTGCACCTCCGCCGATCGCCTTGCCGCTGTCGGAGGGGCCACTTTCTCCGCAACCCCTTCTCTTGCCAGCATGAAAGGCAGGTACTAGTCTTCATCTCTAAAATTGCCTCAGCACATTAACTACATATCGATATATATCATAGTTCTATATGATTGAGGCTCGTATTCTTCAACACCGATTGATTTCAACAATTCCTTCACTATCTTTGCATCCTTCGGCATAACAATGTCTTCTCCTCCCTCCGCCATTTTTCACAGCACTAGAAACCCCATATAATATGATTAATCTTTTGCCATTACTCACTAGCACTGCTCCTACTTTACAGAAATATTTACTCTTCTGTTTAATCTATGCACAAAGGAGGTTACATAATTATAATCTTAATTATGTTTGTTTGTTTTTTTTTTTTTTTTTTTTTTGAAGAATCTTAATTATGTTTGTTAAGAATTTAATGTAGGGGCTATATAAAGGCAAAATCATACAATTAATATTAATATTATTTTTATTTTTGTTTGGGGCTATAGGGAGAGAAAAGGGCTATGTTTAAATCCCCCAACTTAGATTTTGGAGGTCCAAAAGCGCATGTGTAAATTCGTGCGCGCGGGAGCCAACTCTTCTAGCCCATTTAGCCATTTGATATTTAGCCATTTATTTCATTATATATTTTAAATAAGTGTAATTAACTTTGTAGATTAACAGGTTTACTTTTCCACTTTATATCTCACTTATCAAAATTGATTTTGAGTATATAAGTATATACTATGCCGATCAAACTCCTGGAGTAGATTAATAATTTACAACTTATATATATTATAAAAAATTGATTAAAAGACCAATTTCCAACACTTTTTAATATTGATTTTACATAATTATCATAGAGTATAATACTCCATCCGTCCTATATCTCTTGGACCTGTTGACTTTTTAACTATTTTTGGAGCTTTGTTATGATAGTTTTTAATTTGGATTTTTGGAGTTTAGTTTTTTTACAATATACTACAACACTCGTAGTACTCTATAAAAAAAACAACACTCCAAAAATTTAATTTAAAATCCATCATCACAAATGTCCAAAATTAATAAAAAAAGTCAACAGGTCCAAGAGATAAAGGACGGAGGGAGTATAATTTTATATTAGTTTAACTGAACTTTTAATTATGCGTACAAAATAAAAGAAATTTAACATGATAGAATACTTAAATCTCATTACAGTAAAACCTCTATAAATTAATAACTTTGGGACCTTGAAATTTTATTAATTTATAGAGATATTAATATATCGATAAATTAATATTTTATTAATTAAAAGAGAGACTTTTTAAATTCAGCAAATTTAGTACATATATATTGAAAATAAATGAATTCATGTATGCTTCATTGATTATATTCATGCATCAATCAATTCTTTGTAACTAATTAAATATATTCATGTATAATATCAATTCATTGTGGGGGTTCGAGTCACCTCGAATGCGTGTGTGTGTGTGAGAGTGTGTTGTTTTTGCTTGATTAAATAATATCAATTTATTGTATACAATTAACTATTATAATCATGTATCAATTTATTGGTTATCGCGATGAAATGGACATCAACAAATTTGTGAACTATCTGAGTGAAAATGATGAATGTTCAATGGTTCAAAGTTTAGAGGAAATTGTTAATATTATTGAAGATCCTACTAATGATGAAGCTAAATGATTCAATATCGTTGGAACTAGTCACGAGAAATGAGATTTTGAGCGCGGCAACAACTCTTCATATTTTTTTGTTGCAACTAGAGAACTCGGCACCGGAACTCTTAGATGCAATTAAAAAAATTAGGAATGAAATCCAATTAGATTTAAAGTTTAAGAAAAATCAAGTAACAATAGATTAATATTTTAACAAATTACCATAATTTATAATTGTAATATTTATGAATTATTAATTTAGAGTTTTAATGGGACCTAATATTTATAAAGGGATTTTCTGAAAAGTTATTATCTTATTATCTTATTGAATTTGAACATTTTTTACAAAGGTCCAAGTCGGGACCGGATGATTTTATTATTTTAAAGAAGTTATTAATTTATAGAGTATTAATTTACAGAGGTTTTACTGTATTCTAAATGAGTCTACAATGTTTGGATAATCAAAAGGGTAATTATGGCAACATTGATTAATTCACTGTAAAAGCATTTAAAGATAATAGTTTTTCTTTGCCTTGAAAAAGAACATATTTTTAACCTCATAGTAAATCATATAGATTAAGACGTGATATTAGTTGAAAGCGTTAAGCAATTAAAGCTTTGCTAAGTCTTTGGTCTCAAATATGATATAGTGGAAATTAGGAACGTTCCTTTTAATAGTAACTTCAAATCTGAAATATTGAATTAGGCGGGAAATAATCAGGTTTTTCTGCTCCTAACTTATCATATTTTGACCATATCGTTTGCTTATACAGTTTAACAATTGCTTTTTGAGGGGGCTTGTGTAAAAATACTAAAATACAAAATTGTGAAAACTTGAGTATCAAAGAATTAATGCTTTTTAATTAAACTTGAATAAAATTAAAAAAAAAAAAAAAGCGATCTTTAAGTCCGTCCCATACAATTTTCTATGTTTCTTGAATACATGTGAGGATTAAAATTAAAAATTAAAAAATAAAAAATAAAAAATAAGGGGAATTAGATGGGAGGAATACATAATTTTATTGATGGTAGTTAATTATGGTGGATGGTATATTCAAAAGAGATAAAAGATAGAGTATGGTGTGATTTGACTAAACTTTCAGCATCATAATTTCTTCGGCCACATTGCTTTTTCCATAATAATTGATACCCTTAGGAGGTTATAATTTGAGGTAATCCCAAAAATAGTCATTTTGATAATGTAAATGTAAATTTTAGTTATACATAAAAAAATATGTAAATTTTAGCCAAATTTCGCATAAAATGACAAGTTTACCCTTAAGTTAAACACACGACCATGATTACACGACTGCATAGTCGAGTAATTTTGGTCGTGTGTTTCGCCCGGCACAACAAACATGGCAACCTCAATGTGCCAATGCACGACGGGCGGTCACGGCCCAGGGGGCAGTCGTGACTGTGCCAAGGCCGACAAGGCAGCCCCGACATGCCAATGCACAACGCACGGCCACGGCCCATGGGGGACAGTTGTGGCCGTGCATATGCACGGCGTCGGGCTCACGGCGCCCCGACGGGGGTCTTGTGGTCATGCCAAGGCCGAAGGGATGCCTCGGTTTGGCAATGCATGACGCACGGCCACGGCTAGGGGGAGGCAGTCGTGGCCGTGTCAAGGCCGACAGGGCCGTCGCGGCATACCAATGCACGATGCATGGCCACGGCTAAGGGGAGACGGCCGTGGCCGTGCATCATCAACATCCTCCCTGACATGATCATCTTCAAGCCAAAAAATTTGCACACAGAATACACGACCGCCAAATACACGACCATCTGGTCGTGTATTCTCGGCCGTGCAACACAAACTAGTGGCTGCCAGAATACACGGCCACCACTGCACGACCGATTTGGTCGTGTAATCGGTGTGGTCGTGTATTTAAGAATAGAAAAATATAACTTCGATTTTTACAATCTTAAACGTAATCTGCAGCAAAATTAACCAATAAATTGATCTTTTAAACATCTACCCATACATATAAGAGCATATAACCATTAAATTTCGAGATTAAACAAACATACAAAGAAACCCAAAAGAATCTTAAAATTTATTTCAAAACCTAAATTTCAAAACCAAAAAGTGAAAATGTGAATTAAAAATTACATTGCCGTTGTGCCGCCTCCGCCGTTGCCGCCTCGCCGCCTTTCACTCCGGCGCCACTCCAATATTTTTAGTCGATTAGGTGCTTACTCTTGAGTGTTCCTTGATTTCTTATTTTTTGAAGTTAAATGAATAAAGGAAAAGAACAACAAAAATAAAGGTATAAGGGTAATTCTGTCATTACATAATAAATATGGCTAAAATTTACATATTGCTTTATTGCTTGCTAAAATTTACCTTTGTTTTATCAAAATGACTATTTTGGGGTATTTGCTCTTATAATTTTGTGTTAATAAAAGTTTTAGTATAGAAAATAATGATAGCAGATATTTTGAAAAAAAAAACTTAATTAAACTCGAACTTGAGACTTTTGGTCTCGAGCATTAACCTTTTACTGTCAGACCAACACACATGCCATAAAATTGAATTTTGATTACGTTAAGCGTCCACTACTCTAGGCTCTAGCATTTATTTTGCTCGAACTATAAACTAGTACAAAAATTACAAATTGTAATTTACATTTGCTCTCAAAAATATTATCTATTTCTATAATTTCTCTCTCAACCAAACATAAATCCAAAAATCTTATCCTTCTTGGCCCATGCCCCCAATATTTCCTTTATAAGTACCTTTTTTTTTTCTTTTTTCTTTTTTCTTTTTTTCACGTTTCCTTTGTTTTCCCTGATTTATGTTTTCTTCCATATGTGGGAGAATTGTATTCTCTTTTGTAGTAAATTATGCCCTATCGTTGAGTGGAAATTTGTGCCATCCCTTGCTCGGTAGTTTATTTCGTTTGATGAAAATTGATGACAATCAATTATGTTAAGAAGATCTTGCGATGATCTTTCGTTGTCATATCATTTACGTATATATCATGGATAATGTTTGATCTCTGGTTGTCAATTTCATTTGCCCAAGTTCAAGGAATGAAGAGTGCGTATTATATATTTATAGAATATTAAATATATTACGAATTGCTTTTATCTTATAAATCAAGCGCTGAGGGGAGTTCACTCCACACCGGATATATAAACTAGTGTTATCTAGGCTAGGTGTTATCTAGGCTAGGGTAGTCCTTTCTTTATTTTGTAAATTTAAAAATAAAGGATATCCTAAGGTCTGGTAATGACTCGGTAGTTATCTTGAAATTTGTACTTGTTCAAGTAAATTGTTTCAATTAAACATAATAAATATTTTCTCACCACCGTACATTGTGCTCTTGGTGACACGAGTTTTAATTAATAAAAAATATGTATATATTGACGAACCGCAACTCAGTTGGTAAGACGCTTCCATTCCAACCAAAAGGTCGGGGGTTCGAAACACCTCGAGTGCGTGTGTATATAAGAATGTGTGTTATTTTCCTGATTAAAAAAAAAAACGTATATTTATAGAATATTAAATATACTACAAATTGCTTTTATCATATAAATTAATCAACTTAATCAAAAGCGCTAAGGGGAGTTTACTTCGCACCGGATAAACTAGTTTTTATCTAGTCTAGTCCTTTCTTTATTTTGTAAATTTAAAATGAAGGATATCCTAAGGCCGGGTAATGAATCGGTAGTTATCCAGAAATTTGTACTTGTTCAAGTAACTTGTTTCAATTAAACATAATAAATATTTTCTCACCTCCAATAGTACAGTGTGCTTTTGATGGTACGAGTTTTAATAAAAAATATATATGAATGATTGATAATATTTTTTAAATAAGGCTTGAGTCTCACTAGAGAAAAAATCAACTTATAAAATATCTATTGTTTTGTAAATAATGATAGATATATAGGTATAAAGTATAAAAGGGGTCTCTGGGCATTTTGTTCAACATATGGTTTACTTGGACAAAGAAGAACAATCACAAAACACCATGGTGTTCCTTTCCTCGCTTTGCATATAACTTTGCAGGTTACCCATCATTTCCATGTCCTAGTTGTTGCTAGAAAGCTTGTCCCTTCATGGAGAGACTGTCCCCCGCAGGTCCATTTCATGCACAATTTTCACTCTTTTGAGAATGACTCTCCAGTCGACCGCAATCCTCTGGCGCCCCCTGACGACCTCTTGGGTGAAGCTTAATTAGCACAAATGGCTCTTTAGATAGATGTGGGATGAGTGCTGCCGAGGAAGATGGGGGGAGGTTTAGTTCTTGATCCACACTCTGTGCTCATGTCAGCTTTCAGTTTGCCCTTCGTGGGTGTTTCGAGCTTTGATGCTAGTTACATGCCATTTACCATGGGCTCCTTATTGCATGTCACATGTCCTCATGTGTGGATTGAGCTCGACGATGCTGCTGTAAATAGGGTTATAATTGTAATAATGCTTTCATGAAAAAAAAAAAAAAAACACACGTTCGGTTGGACATTCAAAGCACTTGCTTAATCTGGAGAAAAGTATAGGGTCCCGTACAAACTATTCGATACAACATATAGTAATTTCTCCCGAAATGGTTAGGGTTGGAAATTTAAAGCATTTCCTTGATTCAAAAAAATGAGTAGTACTTTAGGGTCCTTTTTAGGTATTACTTTCCCTATGGTATTTTTTTTTTTCCTTTTCATTTCCACTAGCTATATGGCACTACTCTCTTGTCTTCAAAAATTTTATCCCGATTTGACTTGTATTATTTGAGATTGAGTCTCACCTTTATTGTGAGTGGAAATTGTTAATTAAATGGTGGACAAATGTATTAAATATTTAATGTTAAAAGGATATAAAAGTTATTATTATAGAAGGTGCATGAGTTTGGAGAACAATCCAAAATGAAATTAAAGGCATAGTTTCCAAGAACAGAAGGAGTACTTCTTTTCAGGGGAAAAGTAGCAAATAAGCCCCTAGGGTTGTCACCCCTAACGCGTATAGGCCCCCAACGTACGTATCGTTCGGGGCAATTATAACCCCAACGTATCATAAGTCGTGCAAATAAACCCCTCTGCTAACGGAAATAATAACGTCGTTTGAATTTTTTCCAAAAAAAAAAAAAAAAAAATTCAGAGCATGGCCGCGCAACGAGGGGGCAACGTCTACTCCAAGAATGTTGCGGAAAGCCTTCACCAGCTTGGATCCTTCATTTCCGTACACAATCAGAGGTCCTTTCCTCGAAATGTAGTTGGCTATCCTTCGCCTTCTCAGCATCAGGAAAAGCTCCGATTTGCTGGAGGATTTTCAGGGCAGCGCTGGTTTTCTGCACAGCCTCTGCGGAATCGGAAACAACGAGCGGTAATTCAGGAACCTGCTCGATCAAGAAGGTCTTTGGCATCGTAGTGATGGTGGACAACCCCTAGTCGAACCTCCTCTGCACAAGTACCGGCTGCAGCTGGGCATGGTCGTCTTCATCCCCTTCTTCGAGCAACTCACCGGCATAAACGTCATCAAGGTCTACACCCCGTCGTCTTCCATCACCATTATCTCCTCGTCGCCACCATCTCATCCTTCTCCAGTGGCTATCATCGCCGTGGCGCCGCCATTTATGACATCCACCACCATCGCCGAAACGACTGAAAGAAGAATAAACAGGAACATCAGTCCCTCTCTCTGCCACCTTTTTCTGGTTAACTTCCATCACACCATTACCATGACAGGGGCAGTAGCACTGACCTCCTCCCCTTTGCTCTCGGATTCTCTCTCTTCCTCTAATTTTGACAGGCTCCCCTTTGCTCACAATGATGCCATCGTTGCCGCCTTTTTCAATTTTGTCATCACGCAGCAGCAGAGGGGGTGAGGGTATCTCTGCCCTCTTCACTCTTCATCTCTCTCCATCTCTATCTGACTCTGAAATATCTCTCGCTCTCAGCTCGAACACTGCTTTCACAGTGGCGCAACGCTGCCATCATCTGCGCCATCCAGCCACCGGCGCCACTTCTTCATTTTCCACCCTTTTCTTACAGTTGCAGAAAAGGGAAGCCTGATGTAAAGTGGGTCCCAAAAGGCTTTACTATTTCCGTTAGCGGAGGGGTTCATTTGCACGACTTATGATACGTTGGGGTTATAATTGTCCCGAACGATATGTTGGGGTCCTATACGCGTTAGGGATGACAATCCTAGGGGCTTATTTGCTATTTTTTCCTCTTTTCAGCTCTGATAGTTATTTAGTATTAGTTGCAAGGAAATTCACCTAATTTTATCTTTCTTTCTTTTTTTTTTTTTTCTTTTTTTTTTTTTTTGCAATTTAAAATTTCACTTTCGATTTGTAACAATAGAGTTAACCCATTCAACGTTATTGTCTACAAATTAGTCGGTTCAATTTGCCTAACTATCGGATGAATTATGCACGTGAATCACATGACATTTATATTGACTACTCTAATCTCAAGTTTTAATTATCTAATCAAATTTCTGTGTTGTTGCATTTTTCTATTACGGCGGACAAATATTCGTCATGTGTTAAAAATATTTCTAAAATCAACAATTTTTGTTTCACTTAATTTAGAAAATGTCTTTAAGGGTACTACACGATCATCAAATAAATAAAAAAGAAAGAAAGAGGTTATAACGCAACTCGAAATGCGTTATATGCAATGTTCTAAAAGTCACTAGGCGCTAGTCGGGCGGTGAATGAGGGACTAGCGCCTAGGCGGCTAGGTGGGGCTTAGGCGGATTAGAACCACAAGCTTAGTTTACTATTTTTACATAATGTCATTAGTTATAAACTATATCAACACATATTATTCATAATTTTATTACTAAATTCATGATAAAAACATAAAATATGATACTCCCTCCGGTCTTTTCAAGTCGATACATTTTTTTTCAGCATTTGTAGCAAGCGTTTTCGAGCGTCTCGATGATGAGTTTTAAAATATATTTTTAAAGATTTTTTTTTATTACGAGATACTACAAGAGGGAGTAATCAATAGTCCAATTCATAAATTTCATGGCCTAGTTTTCATAAGTATTGATTAGCTCACACTTAAAGACTAATTAAATTTTAATCCGGCCGATAATTAGAAAACCGCTAAGCGTCTAGGCGAATTTAGTATTAGTCGGGCGGTAGGGTGCCGACTAGCGCCTAAGCAGGAACTAGTCGGACCTAGCTAGGCGGGGACTTAGAATACTGGTTATATGAGATGTCGCCTTTTTCTTCCGAATACTGTACACAAAAGGGTAAGGTTCAATATATACATAATTTTTCAATATAATATATGGTAATATTTCTTTTTTATAACCTTTAGGGTTGGATATTGATAGCACTTGATCTAGTAATTATGTAAGTATAGTATTGGGTACTTTTCAATATAACTTATACATGTTTGTTTTTTTTTTTTTTTTTCCTATTCTTTAGTCTCGAGAGTTGTATTAAGTGTTAGTTGCAAAGAAATACATAATATAATATTTTGCCATTTTTTGCAATTTAAATGCTAATTAATTATCAAGATCAACATTCTCTTTCAATTTTAACAACATAAAATGAAGCGCAACTCAGTTGGTAAAACGCTTCTCCTCTAACCAAGAGGTCGGAGGTTCGAGTCACCTCGAGTGAGTGTGTGGGTATGTGAGTATTGTGTTTGCTTAATTAAAAAAAAAAAAAAAACATAACTAGTCATTTAATTAATGTACCTTGTCAACAAATCAGTGAGTCCGATTCGCCTAACTATAAAATGAATAATCTAAATCACATTACAGTTATTAACAAATTAAGTCAACTATACATAATCTCAAGTCAAACCTAATCAAATTAGTTATTAACAAATTAAGTCAATTTACATAATCTCAAGTTAAACCTAATCAAATTAAGTGGTAGATAGCAAAATCTCAAGGGGAGATGCACCTGTTTTACCCAAGGGAAATAATAATTAACTCTCAATTATTATTTTCAATGATGCTACTGCTATAAATAGGCTAACATCTCATCCATTCTTCAACACATTCTTTCCACACTCTAAAGTTGCAATATAATCTATATGTGTGTATCTAATTATTAATATATTTTGCAACTATGTCTAAATTGTGCCTCCTTTTAGCCTTTGGTTTATCATTTCTCATTCAAACTCAAAACGCGGTTTCGTACGATTATGGAGCTGCCCTAACTAAATCTCTATTGTTCTATGAAGCACAAAGATCAGGAAAATTGCCTTCTAACCAGAGAATCAAGTGGAGAGGAGATTCCGGACTTAATGATGGCAAGGAAGCTGGGGTACGTCGATAATTTTTCCATTTAAGGTTTTGTTTTTTTAGCGGGGTTTATTTTAATTTTTTTTGTTAGGGTTTATTTTTAGAGAGCATATTTATAATAATTTTTCATAAATATATCGTCGGCCACGTCAGTTATGCATGAGCACATTAAGTATGGCCACGATAGATAGAGGGTAGAGCTGAGCATTTAGCATTATTTCTTTCTTTCTTCTAATATCATTAAATATTTTAGGTATTTTTTTTTTTAAAGTCATTACTGAGGACCCTTTTATTACGAGTCACTTTGTTTATTAAAGCATAATGCTAATAAATATTACACACAATGCTTTAAAATGGAATAAATCATAATCTTTTAAATCTTACATGCAATGCTTTTCAATATTGAACATAATGCTTTCAAATATTTGTAATATGCTTTAGAATACTGCACTGCTTTTTTAATACGAGTAATTTGTATTAAACCATAATATATGCTTTTAAGTATAAACAATTCTCATACAGTACATTAATATATATTACTAAACCTAAAAAAAATATTTTATTGGCTTAATTAGGTGAATCTTGTGGGAGGATACTACGACGCCGGAGACAACGTGAAATTCGGATTTCCGATGGCTTACACGATCACAATGCTGGCATGGAGCGCGGTCGAATTCGGGCCGAATCTCGGGGCCCGACACGAGCTCTCCAACGCCCTTGCGGCCATCAAATGGGGCACGGATTATCTGATCAAAGCCCATCCTGAGCCCGACGTTCTGTACGGAGAGGTCGGAGACGGCTACTCCGACCACTCGTGCTGGCAGCGCCCTGAGGACATGACCACGCCCAGAACTCCTTACAAGATCGACGACCAGCACCCGGGATCCGACCTCGCCGGTGAAACTGCCGCTGCCATGGCGGCGGCAGCCGTCGCTTTCCGCCGCTCGAATCCTCGTTACTCCTCGGAGCTCATCAACCATGCGAAACAAGTATGTTTATTAGTTATATGTGTCTTTGCTTTAATTTGTCATTTTTTTTTAATTTTTTTTTGTTCCTATTAATTTTGGTGATGGCCATGCATGGTGACGTGTTTTGATGACAGTTATTTGAGTTTGCGACGAAACACACCGGTTTTTACCAAAATAGCATTCCCATAGTGGGACAGTTCTATTCAAGCCAAGGCTACGAGGTGCACAGACTACATCAATTTTAGTTTCCTTTTCATTTTTGCTATTTTATTAATTTCAATCTCATTGTCTTAAAGTTTAATTTGATTTTTAATTTTACAATTACCACTTAAGATTTAATAATTCAATTGATTGATTATTAGTGTTGGTTATCCATCATTAGGAAGTATAATTTTTCTAAGATTCACTTTCATTATAAATTATTCGGTCTTAATTATTATATACGCGTGTCTCATAAATTTAGTCGTATACCGTAAATAAAAAATTAATTACTTTTTATACAAAATAAGTATGGATTTCTTAAATTACAATACGTAATTATGACCCGTAAAAAGTTACTTTACTTTACCTACGATTTCTTTTCATATTTCTTTTTTAATTTTATTATAAACTATTTAATTTCACATCCATGCCTAGGTGTACAGAACTAAATTTATAGGACGAATGTAGTATTTTTTTTTAACAAATTATAGTTACAACTGTTGGTCCGTTAGTTAATATTCATTGTATAATTTAATATTTAAAAAAATATAATTCAAACGGTGACATCAATACAAAAAACATGGAATCGAGCATGCAAACCCCTATTATAATTTGGCAGAAAATAGCAAGTTTAGGAGTTGAATAAATTGAGCCTAAGCGTATTTATAAGTTGTTTTTAAGCTTATAAAATGTTAAAAAAAAGGTTTTTTTTTACAAAATAAGTTCTATCTACTCTAACTTATATTTATAATCTTATAAATAAAAGTGCTTAAAAAAGCTAATTAATTAATTAAAATTGATGCAGGATGAACTTCTATGGGCAGCAGCATGGCTGAGAGAAGCAACTAACGAAGACAAATACCTTCAATACATCAAATCAGCAAATTCCGGTGGGACCAGACAAACCTTTTCATGGGAAGACAAATATGCCGGAGCTCAAGTCCTAATCGCTAAAGTATTTAATACTCTCTCTGATCTCTCTAATTTGACACATTTGGCTCGTTTTTCTATTTTGAGGTGTTTTTTTTCTTTTTTTATGTGACATATTTTCATTAATTAAGGTTCATTTCACGTGTAATGATAGGTGGACAACATCATATACTCTTATAATCTCTCATTTCTTAAATATTGTGCCTTAAAGAAAGGAGCCAAATCAGAGAGAATGGATTGAGTATAATATAATACTACAATACATCTAAGTAGAATTAATAATTGAAGTATATATATCTCAAGAATTAATATTTATATTGTCCTTAATTAATTTTAAATGGATTAATTCAGGGAATATTAGAGGGAAAGTTAGGGAGAGATGGGAATTTGGAGCAGATGAAGAAGA
This sequence comes from Mentha longifolia, assembly GCA_001642375.2. Classification (NCBI taxonomy): domain Eukaryota; kingdom Viridiplantae; phylum Streptophyta; class Magnoliopsida; order Lamiales; family Lamiaceae; genus Mentha; species Mentha longifolia. The sequence continues at coordinate 18,469,298 of CM038117.1, forward strand.
ATGGAGAAGAATTTGTTTGCAACTGCATCCAGAAAGGGAACGGTAACGTGCCGAGGACTAAAGGAGGGATGCTTTGGTTCCTTCCATGGAGCAATCTTCAGTATGTCACGAGCGCTTCCTTTCTCATCACAGCCTACGCCGATATTCTTGCCAAATCTAACACTACTCTACACTGCTCTACCGGCGTTGTTGGACCTAATGATTTGATCGCTTTTGCCAAATCTCAGGTACCTACATTTATGACCTTAAAATAATCAATATATACATATAGACAGTACTTCATCCGTCTCAACCTACTAGTTCACTTTTATTTATATAATAAAAGTGGACTAGTAAGTTGAGACGAACGAATGGTAAGTTTTGAAATGCGTCACTTATTAGAATTAAGATGTTAATCTATCTTTAATTCTAATCTAAAGCAAAAATATCTATGATGCACAATATCATTAGGTGGACTACATACTAGGTTCGAACCCGAAGCAAATGAGCTACATGGTCGGGTACGGGTCGAACTACCCGAAGCACGTCCACCACAGAGGGGCATCCATAGTGTCTATAAGGCAAAACCCTATGGCAATGGGTTGCCAAGAAGGGTTCACCAAGTGGTTCCATAATAATGCTGATAACCCTAACGTGCTCGAGGGGGCGATAATCGGTGGGCCCGACCAGGGCGACAACTACAACGACCAGAGAGAGAACTTCGAGCAAGCTGAGCCTGCTGTTGCAAACAATGCACCTCTTGTTGGTGTCTTGGCCAGGCTTGCTTCTTAGGTTATTATTATTTTCATCATGTTAAAATTAATGTAATGTTGGTGTACTATTATACCACATATATATCTACTAATTAAGCTAGCTTGCGCCTAGTATCAAGTGTTATTTATGTAATCGTTTAAAGTTATGGACTATTAATTAATTTACACAAGTTGAGAAAATATCTATGTTCGACTATTGCTCTTTTTTTGGGTGGGGAATATGAAAGAAAAGAAAAAGGTGAAAATGAATGCCGAAATAAATCACTTTTTTTCCCTTTTTCTTCGGCCCAAAAAAATAGGTTCCTAATATTTTAAATCAAATCTTATTAACAAAATATATATTGACCTATTCTTTCAACTTTTTAAACAAAAATAAATATGTTATATATTTTTTTAATCAAAACTTAATATAAAAAAGTCTTTTTTATTTTTTATTTTTTTTACTTTTTTATACTACACTAAAATTCTTCATTGTTTTGTCCAATACAAATCAACCTATTTTATATTTTTCAGTCAACAGTTAATAAAAAACAGGCCTTTTATAGTACACTACTTTATGTATACAATAAATATTCCTGATGTATTGTATTCGGAATTTAGCCTTGAAAAATAAGGAAGAATTCGGTGAGCTAAGAAGAAGAGTAACTGTTTTATTATCAGATCTCAGTAATGGAAAATCAGTTTCATAAGTATTAACTATCTTTCTATTTATACTAACGAATACAAAGGCGTGTTTGACTTAATCTACACGCAATATAATCTTAGCCCTTCATCTAAGCTAGGACGTGGACGGATAGGATTTAGCCAGCTCAACCATCACATGGATCCTTCTTTGATGTCACAGTCTGAGCTCATATTCCCTTATTATGCAAGCAGATGCTCATTACCCCCCCAAGAGGAAGATGATGAACATTAATTTGTCATCTTCATCTTGGATAAAAGAAGTCGAAAGCGCGGCCCAAGCAATGATTTTGTAAAGAAATCTGCAAGCTTCTCAATGGTGGACATAGGAATAGGATTACGAAACTGCTTTTGATAATACTCTCGGACAATATGACAATCTATTTCTATATGCTTAGTCTGCTCGTGGAATACTTGATTCTTGGAAATATGAATCGCCGCATGATTATCACAATAGAGAGGAACTGGAGCATGTATAGCAAGTTGAAAATCCTTAAACAAATAAGAAAGCCAGATCAACTCACGAGTGGTGATGCTCATTGCTCGATATTCAACCTTTTTAGAAGAGGTTGAAACTGTGGACTATTTCTTGCATCGTCAAGATATCAATGCATCCCCTAGAAAAATGCAAAAACCAGTGAGAGATTGTCTTGAATCTAGACAAGTCCCCCAATCTGCATCTGTATAGCACAAATGATGAGAGGGCCTTTAAAAGGATAAAATAACCCCAAAGATGGATTGCCCTTCAAATACTTAAGAACATGTATGGCAGCATTCCAATGATCAACACAGGGTACAGACATGAACTGACTTAATTGTTGCACCACATAACTAATATTTGGCATTGTTAAGTTAAGATACAACAACTGGCCCACCAACTTTCTATACTTTTCTGGATCATCAAAGAACTCACTAGATTTCTTTCTAAGAGTTAAACCAACAGGAAAAGGAGTAGAAACTACTTTGCAACCAAGTATACCAGCTGTGGAAAGAATATCTAAAATATATTTTCTTTCATTAAGGGATGTACCTGCAGTCCCACGTACAATCTACATCCACAGAAAAGATCCTTGATTGTGAAAGTAGCATGCAGAAACTGCTTTAAATCTTGAATAAGATCCAAAGATGGACTAGCAACTAGAACATCATCCACATAAACAATCAGAACAATGTAAGTATCATAGGACCCATTATAAAATAAGCATGGTTCTACAGTACACTGATGTAAACCATGAGAAAACAAAGCCTTACAAAATTATACATTCCATTCATAGGAAGCCTGTTTTAATCCATTAAGGCTCTTCACAAGCTAGCAAGCTTCACCTGCTTTGACCCCTTTATATCCCTGAGGTGGCATCATGTATATATCACCATGTAGAAAACCATGCAAAAATGTATTATTTACATTCAGTTGATGTAAATGCCACTGAAATAATATAGCTAGAGCAATCAAAAAGGGTACTGAAACAAGCTTAGCAACTGGACTGAATACCTCATCATAGTCTACTCCATACTCTTGAGTATATCCTTTAGCTACCAGTCTGGCTTTGCATCTCTCCACTGTACCATCTGCTCGAAGTTTGACCTTGTACACTTATTTGTTGCTAATGGGATGTTTTCCTTCTAGTAATGGAGTAATGATCCAGGTATTATTCTCTTCAAGAGCTGCAAGCTCAGTTTCCATAGCTTTAATCCATTCTGGATATAAACAGGCCTCTTTGTAAAATGTAGAGCTTTAATCCATTATGGATACAAACAGGGCCTCTTTGTAAGATGTAGGCTCTTTGACTATTTTAAGATTGAAAAGAAAAACAGTATATGTTGAAGTAAAACCTGTAGAAACTCTGTAGGGAAATGTGATGGGTGTAGAACCTGCTGCAGAAGCATAAACATCATCTGAAAAGGACACATGTCCCACATAATCTTCCATCCAGTTAGGAGGTTTTCTGTTTCTAACACCCCTTGAAAAACCTGTCCTTCAACAACTGGGGTAGCATCATCAACTTGTGGTTCAGAGAAAGAGACTTCATCATTAGTGATAGAATTGTCATCAGATGATTCATTAGAAACATGAGTACTAGAAGAAATAGGGACAAAAGTGGATTCTGCAATCACTAGGTTGCATGGTTTGGTGCCATCAAGACAAGGGTACTCAGGTAAAGAAGATGATGATGGTTGAACAGATTGAGAAGCATAAGGGAATGTATTTGCATCAAATTTCACATCTCGAGAGATAATAACTTTGGAATTATCTATATCATATAAAAGAAATCCCTTATGAAAGCATCATATCCCAAGAACATGGACTTAACAGTTCTACTATCAAACTTACTTATGTGAGCAACCAAGTTCACAGCAATAGCCAAGCACCCAAAAGGCCTAATGATCTAGAAGCTGGACTCTTTCCCAAAGAAAACTTCATAAGGTGATTTCCATCCAAGCACTCTACTAGGAATCCTGTTAAGCATCCATGTGGCTGTCAAGATAGAGTAAGGCCAAAACTTGAGAGGAACAGAACCTTGGAACATCAAGGCTCGAGCTGACACCAATAAGGTTATGTGCCTTCTTTCAACAATCTCATTTTGCTATGGAGTGTAAATGCGGTTCTCTAATGCATAAATTAATGAAGCTTCTAACATGTCTGTTTATAAACTCAGATCCATTGTTAGTTCTGAAGCTTTTAATATCCTTCTTAAACTCAGTTTTGACCATGCTGATGTAGTTCTCAAGCACACCATGTACCAAGTCCTTGGAGCTGATCAAGTAAGTCCAAATCATCCTATTATGATCTTCAACCAGTGTGAGAACAAACCTTGTGTTGCTAATACTTTCCTTACCATAAGGCCCCCACATCTGAGCGTGTACAACCTCAAAAAGCTGAGAGGAATGCCTGCTCAATAAAAGGAAAAGGTTCTTTGGCCTGCTTAGCACTTATGCATACTTTACAACTTCTCAATGGCTCAACTATGTTTTGCTGAAACTGTCCTCTAAGATGCTTCATGTTCTGTAATGTGGTAATAGAAGGATGCCCAAAAAATTGATGCCATTTCTCCAAAGTCATGTCATTTGCTCTAAGGAAATGACAGAAATGATTCTCTGCCACTGTCCCCATTACATAGAGATTTCTCTCTATCTTTCCAATATAATCTCTATAACTTGATCAGTATTGCCCCTTTGGAAAACACAATGACTGTGATAGAATATGCACCTAACCCCATTCTCTTGAATAAGTTGTGCTATGGACAATAGATTATGTGTAAACCCAGGCACATATAGAACATCAGTTAGTATTATGTCCTTATTCAACTGCACCTTACCTGCTATAGTTACTGTTGGTCCCGAAAGTAGCGAGTCACACACGTAGAGGGGGGGTGAATACGTGTGTGGAGAAGTGTTTAACTTCTCTTCGATTTTTCGGCCTCTTGCGAAGCGTGACGCTTTAAAAGTGTTTCATGCTTTCAAAGCTTCTTGCTAGGCGAGTGGTGCGGTGCGCAATGTGGTGAGCTATTATACTCACTTTAGTTATCTTGCACTTAAAACAGTTTATCACTTAGAGCGTGAGTGTGTGTTATGAATAATCAAAGCATAAAGAATGTAAAGCGCATAACACAAGAGTTATAGTGGTTCGGAGGTTACGCTCCTACATCCACTCTTACCACCTTCACTCGGTGATGAACTTCACTCAAAGTTTGGGGTTTACAGCGGGCACCCAAGAGCCTATGTGAGTTTATACGATCGGCACTCACGAGCCTATAAGTTTATACGATAGGCACTCACGAGCCTTACAACTTTTACAAACTAAACTCTCAAACTTAGTTTGGGTTTGGGTTCGTATAGTTTCCAACTAATGAGAAATCCTTTTATAATGAAGCATAATGTAGAAGGCTAGGATTTCTCTCTAAGGCTTATGGATATAGAAGTTGAAGCCTTATGGATAAACTAGAAGATTGAGATCCGTAGATCTTCTTGGGAGAGATGTAGGATGGTTGCTACTTTGTTTGCTTGCTCTCTCCTCTTTTCTCTCCGCTTTGAACTCTGGAAGCGCGCTTCGGACCTGGAAGGCGCTTTGAACTTTGGAAGCGCGCTCTGGACCTGGAAGGCGCTTTGAACTTCAAAGCACGCTCTGGCCCTTCCTTTGGTCAGGCGCTCCGGCTTTCCTTCAGAGCCGCTTCGGCTTTCCTTCAGAAAGGCACTCCCACCTAGACACTCTAAAGTTACATTTCAATAAAGAGCTCCCTAACAAGTGAGCTCTTCTAATACATTAAAATATACATTGTAACTTGAGCTAGATCATCAAAGATAATTAGAGAAATATTCTATGAGGGTTTTGGAATCCAATCAAAATACAATTGAATCCAAGTTTCCCCTTAACATAATATCCCAACAATTTCCCCCTTTTTGATGATGCCAAAACCCGAATGAAAAATGAATAAAATGCTTTAGAAATAAAACATCCTATAAACATACGGGCGGTGAGATAGGCGCTTTGGATGTCAAGGATTTTCTTTTCCACTTGAACATCCCTCAAATCTTCACGTTCTTCAAAGCTTCCTCGCTCCTTCCCCGTCACTATGAGATGGTATTTTTCATTCCCATCTTTCCCCCTTTTTGGTATCATCAAAAGCCACAATGATTTGATACCACTTAAAAGCTCCACGGAAGGCAGATCACTGCATTGCTGAGGGTTGAGGCGGGGTATCTTCGGGGTGAAGAGAATTTAGAAATGCTGAAGCACATCCAGGTAGACGCTGTAGGAGAATTTCCTCTCGAGCTGATGGTTCCCCTTAACTTGATATCCTAACAATCAGCGAGATATTCTCCATATACTGCATATACTGCTAGACATACTAGAAGATCGTTTAGCAAATGCAGTATGTAGTGAGTGAGGTTTTAAATGCAAGATTTTTAGAAAGATCAGTTCAGGTAGACCTACTGTAACGCTTTCGCGTTACCAGTATTCAGAAACAGAGGTCAGTTAGAACCCCTACTCTGATACCACTTGTTGGTCCCGAAAGTAGCGAGTCACACACGTAGAGGGGGGGTGAATACGTGTGTGGAGAAGTGTTTAACTTCTCTTTGATTTTTTGGCCTCTTGCGAAGCGTGACGCTTTAAAAGTGTTTCAAGCTTTCAAAGCTTCTTGCTAGGCGAGTGGTGCGGTGCGCAATGTGGTGAGCTATTATACTCGCTTTAGTTATCTTGCACTTAAAACAATTTATCACTTAGAGCGTGAGTGTGTGTTATGAATAATCAAAGCATAAAGAATGTAATGCGCATAACACAAGAGTTATAGTGGTTCGGAGGTTACGCTCCTACATCCACTCTTACCACCTTCACTCGGTGATGAACTTCACTCAAAGCTTGGGGTTTACAGCGGGCACCCAAGAGCTTATGTGATTTTATACGATCGGCACTCATGAGCCTATGAGTTTATATGTTAGGCACTCACGAGCCTTACAACTTTTACAAACTAAACTCTCAAACTTAGTTTGGGTTTGGGTTCGTATAGTTTCCAACTAATGAGAGATCCTTTTACAATGAAGCATAATGTAGAAGGCTAAGATTTCTCTCTAAGGCTTATTGATATAGAAGTTGAAGCCTTATGGATAAACTAGAAGATTGAGATCCGTAGATCTTCTTGGGAGAGATGTAGGATGGTTGCTACTTTGTTTGCTTGTTCTCTCCTCTTTTCTTTTCTATGTAGCTTGAACCTTCTATTTATAGTAAGGGACACTAATCTATCCGTTGGAGAGATAGATTGCGTGTTCCTTACTTGTCTAATCCGAATTTTGAATTCTTCCTTGATAGAGCACAGTCCTAGGAAGATAGCCGTTGACTAGAGGAGCCTAGCCCTGTGCATTCGGCGATTAGACACTTCACAGCCCGTTGAGCAATCTGGAGCGGACACGTGGTCTGGCAGCTAACACATCACACCTGCTTGTCAGACGCTCTCGCTCAAGCTGGAAGCGCGCTCTGGCCCTGAGAGGCGCTTTGACTGGAAGCGCGCTCTGGAAGCGAGACGCTTTGAACTTTGGAAGCGCGCTTCGGACCTGGAAGGCGCTTTGAACTTTGGAAGCGCGCTCTGGACCTGGAAGGCGCTTTGAACTCTGGAAGCGCACTTCGGACCTGGAAGACGCTTTGAACTTTGGAAGCGCGCTCTGGACCTGGAAGGCACTTTGAACTTCAAAGCACGCTCTGGCCCTTCCTTTGGTCAGGCGCTCCGGCTTTCCTTCAGAGCCGCTCCAGCTTTCCTTCAGAAAGGCACTCCCACCTAGACACTCTAAAGTTACATTTCAATAAAGAGCTCCCTAACAAGTGAGCTCTTCTTATACATTAAAATATACATTAACTTGAGCTAGATCATCAAAGATAATTAAGGAAATATTCTATGAGGGTTTTGGAATCCAATCAAAACACAATTGAATCCAAGTTCCCCCTTAACATAATATCCCAACAGTTACTCTCTTGGTAGATCCATCAGGTAGATGAACAATCATTGGCCTTTCTAGTCTGTACGTAGTATGTAGCAACTCTGTGCTACAACATACATGTGCACTGGCCCCACTATCAATTACCCAAAGAAACTTGTCCATGCTAGGTACTAAACTAAATGCATAGTGGTCATCATAGAATGGTCTAGAATTTCCCCCTTTTCCTTCGTGTACCATATTAATATCAGACCTTGATAGATCTGTGTCTAAGATCTTCAACAAGATCCATAAAGGTTGAAACCCAAGAAGGATCTAATATTCGAATGAAAATACTATAAGTGTTGAAGAATTAAGTTCTTAAGAATCTAATGAATTATCTTCGATGAATCCAGCTTTGCATTACCTTCAATAGTTGCAAAATCCTGCAAAACAGCACCGGATGAGGAGTTGGGGGTCCTCCGAGAAGGACCTCCGACGCTTAAGTCAGTTTTAGAACTGAATGTGAAAATGATAGAGGTTTCCGAGAGATAAACCTCCTAAGTGTGTGAATGCATAATTTTAAAGAGTAAAAGACCGTACCTTACAATGTGCCTATCACCTCCTATTTGTAGTTGAAAGACGACCATGATAATAAGGTAAATATTTGTTGGTGGAGAGGGTATTTTTGTCTTTTTATAAAAGACCGCATCATCTCGAAAGATATAACATATTCGTATAAAGTTAATAACTAATACGTGTAAGACACGTGTAGAGGAATATAATTCCGGTATTCAACCAAGTAGACATAACCATGTGCGTTCTTCCAAGTCAGATACTAAAGCAGATTTGAATTTGCATTTTGAGGAGGATCTAGCTTGAGCAGATCACGAGTCTTTAGCTCTTATATAATGGGTCCTTTAATGGGCTTATTATTCGGGCCTTACAAATGGGTTTGCTTGTTGGATTAGAATAATATAGCTAATTCTTATCAACTATTCCCCCTACTCCACAAGTTTATTTATAAGAGAAAAAAAAAATTGTGAGAGCAGAAGCCAATACTTCTTCCCTTATCGAAAGATATCCACACACACACATATATATATATATATATATATATATATATATATATATATTAAATTCTTTATCATTACTTGTTATACACATACTTGGAATATATTTCCTTTTGGATCTGCGGTCCTTACTCTCTTTTGACGGAGATTTTATTTTATTATATATATATATTATTGTTGGATGAAAAAGTTAGGATTGTTTGACTAAATTTGCTGATGACTTGGATCATGTCCTTAATTGATGAAGATCCTTTAGTTCTCTACTTTAGATTTGGAAAGAAGTTTTGAATTCACCAATTGTTTTGGAATATAATTCCTTTCGGATCTGAGATCCTGATGGAAATTTTATTATTTCTTTATTTTTTAATAAGTGCACAATATTCATTAAGTAGTACAATGAGGTAATCCGCCAGATCCTTTCACCTCTCTCTAAATCAAAAGCATTACTTTATTTATTTCCCCATTTTTCTAGTTTTAGAACCATCACCCCTCTTTTAATTTCTCTTTATATGTTTTTTTCAAAGTGCTCCATCCTTTTCATTTCAATTTGTTAAAAGGGTTTGGGGGAAATATAGAAAGAGAACCTCTTCTTCGTCTTCCTCTAATTCTGGGTGATTCTCGCCATTACAGGTACTTTCTTTCCCTAATTTTTTTGATTTCCCTCCTTTATTGCTAGTATGCCGTCTTCATCGAGTGTACCTCCTTCATCTCCTACGGAACAGGAGGCTCCTCCTCCCAAGAAGTTAAAGAAACCTAGTCCGTCCCCTATTCCTTTGATGAATTATAATCGATCTTTTTTCGAGAAGGAAGATTTGCCAAAGCTTCTAGCTAAATTGGGTAATACCCTAGGATATACTCTCAATATTCCTGGAGAAAGAGAATGCCCTCTAATGCCCCGACCTCGAGGGAAAAAAATTTAGGTTTCCCAATTAGAAGCGGGCCTTCGTTTTCCCATTCTTCCTTTCTTTGTGAGGTTATCTAAGTTATACGAAATCTCTCTAAGTCAGTTGAGTCCTACTTTGTTTAGAAAAGCCATATTTTTTCATATGATACTGACGCTCGAAGGTATCAAGGATACTACTGGCCTCTTCTTCAAATGTCATTATGTTAGGCCTAGGGGTTATCATCTTCACTTCTCCCCTACTACTTGGTTTTCTAGATTTTATGAAAAGTATTCCTCTTTAGACAAGTCCTGGCATCCTCGTTACATCGTAATTCTTTCTCCCAATGATAGGCCTTGGGACATTTTTCAATCGTCTTTATATCCTGACCTTTCTCAAAGACCTGCACCCCCAGTAGCCTCAAAATTGACTGCAGATGAATCACGGTTGTTAAATGCTTGCTGCGCATTTACGATAGAGATCATCTTATTCTCAAGGGCTTAATGAAGAGGCTTTGTGCTTTTTCGGTTTAAAATCTGGGACTCCCTGGTCCCGAAATATGGGTAATTACTCGTATGTATATTTTGCTCTATTCTATGATGCCTTTGAGCATTTGCATCCCTTATAGGGATAAAAAATATGATTGTCTTAGCTCTTCTCAAGAGATATCTTTTTATTTAAGTAGGTATGGATTTTAAAGATGAGTTGAGTGCACGAGCTAAGGAGCAATTGCGACAAATGGTGGAAGCTCGTAAAGCGCTGAAGGCAAAAATCCCTTCACAGATGCCTGCTAATCCTACAATTTCTAGGCCACATATTTCCTCACCTCAATTGTCGTTGCCCTCGAAGGATCAAGGTTCTTTTTCTAAGGAACTCCTTAATCCTTTAACACTTGGAGTAGATGCCTTATTGAGTATTATTCCGTTCACTCCTCCTTCTCCCTCTATTGAGGAGTCTCCTTTATTGGACACTACCCCTGACTTTAGAGTAAACTTAGCTGCTGTTAATATGGAGCCTTCTCCTTTACGAGAGGAAGATTTTTTTAACCTTTCCCTTTCTCGTAAGAGGGAGCGCTCTAGTTCTTCTCAAATTTATAAGAGAAACAAATCTAACCTTTCTGCCAGTATAGATGGGAAAATGGGAAATAGAGCTTCTAATGCCTCTACTGTGGTTTTTGCTCCTGCCCAACTTGCTTCTGACAAGCCCTTGTCTGTTGGTTCGTGCCCTCCTCCTCCTCCTCCTTTATCTAAACAAAATTGTTCGTACTTATCAACTCTAGTTAACCCCTCTCAACAGATCAACATCCCTTTTTCCTCCTCAAAGTACCATGGAAACTCCAGTGGTGATTCCACCCCTTGTCAAGACCTTAAGGGACAAGGGTTTGGCCTGCCCTTACGCTTCTTATTCTTCTAACTCCATCGATATCACCTTTCATGGGAAGTTGATTGAAGCTAATGGTCCTACTAGCTCTACCTTGATTGCTAGACTCCTCACAGCTGAAGATTGGCAGGAGCTAAACTAATATTCTTCGGCAGATTTGGAGAATAAAGCCGCCATTTGTGAACTGAAGGTATAACCCTTTCCTTGCTTTCTTTTACTTATTATTTTTATAAGTGATTATAATTGACTGGTATTTTTGTCAGGCCATGGGATATAGAGCCATGCAGAGTCATCGAGCTCAGTCTTATGAACTGATACGTTCTTATATTGACTGATGCGTTAAACGCTTAAGGGAGGAGAAGTTTAGTCTTAAAACCATTATAAATGAGAATTCACCCTCTGACACTGAAGCAATGAAAAAGAGAGCGACCAACTTGGAAACTGAGGTACAACATTTGAAATGGAGGGATGCGGAGCACGAGGAACTAGTGCGTTCTAATTTGAGCCTTTTAGAAAAAACAGAGGCAGAGAAAGTGAATCTACAGAGTCGGATGAAAGATTTGACCAGAATCTATGAAGCTGCTAAAATTTCTTTGGTCAAAGCCAACGAAGATCATAAAAAAGAGATAGACCGAGTTGATGAAACTTCTTTTAACAATGGTACGGAGGTAGGTAGAAAGGAAGGTATCATCCATGGACAGGTACTAGGTGCATATATGTGCAGATCGTATTTATTGATGACTCCTCCCGGTCAAGCCTTTTTGAAGACCTTGGTAGAAAGTTTGATAGAGGCCTTCTTGCATTCGCCTTATTTTTGGGAAAACATAAAAAAAAAACCTTTTGGTGTATTGGATAGTGAGTATTGTGGATTGTTGCTGCAGTCAGCTAAACATAGATGACGAACAAATGCTAAATGTAGACACAGATAAGATCTTTGACATAATTAGCCAAGCTACTCCTAAATTGGAGTTAAATGTTCTAGATTCTCCTGATGATCCCTAGTATCTTAAACCAGTGTGAGATTGTCTTGAATTTGGACAAGTCCCTCAATCTGCATCTGTATAAGCATGAATGTTGAGAGAGCCTTTAGAAGGATAGAATAACCACAAAGATGGATTGCCCTTCAAATACTTAAAGAACATGTATGGCAGCATTCCAATAATCAACACAGGGTGCAGACATGAACTGACTTAATTGTTGCACCACATAACTAATATTTGGCATTGTTAAGTTGAGATACAACAACTGACCCACCAACTTTCTATACTTTTCTGGATCATCGAAGAACTCACTAGATTTCTTTCTAAGAGTTAAACCAGCAGGAAAAGGAGTAGAAACTCCTTAGCTACCAAGTATACCAGCTGTGGAAAGAATATCAAAAATATATTTTCTTTGATTAAGGGATATACCTGCAGTCCCACGTACAATCTCCATCCCCAGAAAGATCCTTGGTTGTGAAAGTAGCATGCAGAAACTGCTTTTAAATCTTGAATAAGATTTAAACATGGACTAGCAACTAGAATATCATCCACATAAACAATCAGTGCAATGTAAGTATCATTGGAGCCTTTATACAATAAGCATGGTTTTGCAGTAGACTGATGAAAACCATGAGAAAACAAAGCCTTACAAAATTCTGCAATCTATTAACGGGAAGCCTGTTTTAATCTCTATTAAGGCTCTTCACAAGCTTGCAAGCTTCACCTGCTTTCACCCCCTTTATATCCCTGAGGTGGCATCATGTATATATCATCATGTAGAAAACCATGCAAAAATGCATTATTTACATCCAGTTGATGTAAATGCCACTGAAATGATGTAGCTAGAGCAATCAAAAAGCGTACTGAAACAAGCTTAGCAACTGGATTGAATACCTCATCATAGTCTACTCCATACTCTTGAGTATATCCTTTAGCTACCAGTTTGGCTTTGCATCTCTCCACTGTACCATATGCTCGATGTTTGACCTTGTACACCTATTTGTTGCCAATGGGATGTTTTCCTTCTGGTAATGGAGTAATGATCCAGGTATTATTCTCTTCAAGAGCTACAAGCTCAGTTTCCATAGCTTTAATCCATTCTGGATACAAACAGGCCTCTTTGTAAGATGTAGAGCTTTAATCTATTATGGATACAAACAGGCCTCTTTGTAAGATGTAGGCTCTTTGACTATTTTAAGATTGAAAAGAAAAGCAGTACATGTTGAAGTAAAACCTGTAAAAACTCTGTAGGGAAATGTGATGGGTGTAGAACCTGCTGGAGAAGCATAAACATCATCTGAAAAGGACACATGTCCTACATAATCTTCCATCCAGTTAGGAGGTTTTCTGTTTCTAGCACCCCTTTGAATAACATGTCCTTCAACAACTAGGATAGCATCATTAACTGGGGTAGCATCAACAACTTGTGGTTCAGAGAAAGACACTTCATCATTAGTGATTGAATTGCCATCAGATGATTCATTAGAAACATGAGTACTAGAAGAAATAGGGACAAAAGTGGATTCTGCAGTCACTGGGTTGCATGGTTCAGTGCCATCAAGACAAGGGTACTCAGGTAAAGAAGATGATGATGGTTGAACATATTGAGAGGCATAAGGGAATGTATTTTCATCAAATTTCACATCTCGAGAGATAATAACTTTGGAATTATCTATATCATATAAAAGAAATCCCTTATTGAAAAGCATCATATCCCAAGAACATGCACTTAACAGTTCTACTATCAAACTTACTTATGTGAGAAACCAAGTTCACAGCAATAGCCAAGCACCCAAAAGGCCTAATCATCTAGAAGCTGGGCTCTTTCCCAAAGAAAACTTCATAAGGTGATTTCCATCCAAGCACTCTACTAGGAATCCTGTTGAGCATCCATGTGGCTGTCAAGATAGAGTAAGGCCCAAACTTGAGAGGAATAGAACCTTGGAACATCAAGGCTCGAGCTGACACCAATAAGGTTATATGCCTTCTTTCAACAATCTCATTTTGCTATGGAGTGTAAATGTAGGTTCTCTAATGCATAAATTCATGTTTGTAAAACAAGCTTCTAACATGTCTGTTTATAAACTCAGATCCATTGTCAGTTCTGAAGCTCTTAATATCCTTCTTAAACTGAGTTTTAACTATGTTAATGTAGGTCTCAAGCACACCATGTATCAAAGTCCTTGGATCTGATCAAGTAAGTCCAAATCATCCTACTATGATCTTCAACTAGTGTGAGAACAAACCTTGTGTTGCTAACACTTTCCTCACTATAAGGCCCCCCACAGATCAGCATGTACAACCTCAAAAAGCTGAGAGGAATGCCTGCTCAATAAAGGAAAAGGTTCTTTGGCCTGCTTAGCTCTCAATGCAGACTTTACAATTTCTCAATGCCTCAACTATGTTTTGCTGAACCTGTCCTCTAAGATGCTTCATGTGTTGCAGTGTGGTAATAGAAGGATGTCCCAAAAATTGATGCCATTTCTCCAAAGTCATGCCTTCTGCTCTAAAGAAATGACATAAATGATTCTTTGCCATTGTCTCCATTACATACAGATTTCTCTCCATCCTTCCAATATAATCCGAATAACCTGATAAGTATTGCCCCTTTGGAAAACACAGTGAGTGGGATAGAAGATGCACCTAACCCCATTCTCTTGAATAAGCTATGCCATGGACAATAGATTATGTGTAAACCCTGGCACATATAGAACATCATTTAGTAATTATGTCCTTATTCAACTGCACCTTACCTGCTACAGTTACTCTCTTGGTAGATCAATCAGGTAGATGAACAATCACTGGCCTTTCTAGTTTGTATGTAGTGTGTCGCAACTCTGTGCTACAACAAACATGTACATTGGCCCCGCTATCAATTACCCAAAGAAACTTGTCCAGGCTAGGTACTAAACTAAATGCATAGTGGCCATTATAGAAGGGTCCAAAATTTCCCCCTTTTTCCTTCATGTACCATATTAACACCAGACCTAGTGTTAGGAGTAAAACCACTAGTATTCCCAAGATTTCCTATGCATTTAGCTACCTCATCCTGGATAAAGATTGTACCCCCGCTGCCTATATTCTACTTTCTCTTCTTCCTTAGACCGTGTGTCATCATCTGGGGTGTTATCCACATAGTTGATCTTGGTTTTCCCTTTATTATCCATGTACCTTTTGTAACATTCAAGATAACCCTGAAGTTTGAAACATTCATGCATTTCATGACCAGATTATTTGCAATGATTACATCTTAATTTCTTTTTCTCCTCCTTACTCAATCTTCTCTCAAACTGAGCATTCATATCCTGACTTCCTCTGAACTGATAACCTTGCTTAGGTCCTGGATATGGTCCCTGCTTCTAAGCATACATAGACATCTATCCTCTCCCATCAACTAAGTGCTCACTTATAGATTTTTGGTCTTCCACTTGTGAAATCATAGAGTAGGCTTTATCCACCAATGGTAGTGGTTCAATTAAAAGGATTTGACTTCTAGCCTGTTCAAAACTATCATTCAAACCAAGTAGAAATTGTACTAGCCTTCTCTCCTCATCCCTTTTCTCAAAAATGACCCTAGCATGACACACACAATCCACAGGTGGAAGTATCATGTCTATTTCATCCCATAACACTTTAAGGTTATTAAAGTATTCCATAACTGATAAGTTTCCTTGCACATAAATTCTTATTTCCTTTTCAAGCTTTGATATCTTCGGTTCATTACTCCTATCAAATCTTCTACACAGTGCATCCCATAGCTTTTTAGTTGTATCATAGTGTGAGAAAGAATTCACCAACTCTTTAGATATAGAATTAGTTATCCAACTTGAAACCATGTAGTCAACTTTGATCCATTGTTTATTATATTTATTGTTGAAATTTGGTTCAGGCAAAGTTCCATCAAAAATTTCAAGTTTACTCTTAGCTCCTAGCGCACATTTAATAGCTCTACTCCAATTAAGAAAATTGACTCATGTTAATGGTGTAGAGACTAACTGCATACCAGGATGGTCGGAGCTGTGTAATTGCATAATTTCATTGATTTGGTGTGGTTCTAGTGGCGGATCTTATGTTCCTCCTCCTTTGGCGAATTTCTCCGCCTTCCGATCCATTGCTTCCACCGCCTTCAGGTCCAGTAACTACCTCCTTCTTCTTATCATCCTTTCATTTAACACATGAGGATTCCCCCATTTACTCCTCAGCGAGCACATTCCACGCAACATTTTGATTGTTCTTCACCATCGTTTCGATTGAAAAAAAAATAGCTATGCAGAATCTCTTAACAAAATCAAAGAAAAGACGCTCTAGATACCATATCGGATTCTGCATTTAGCCATGAAAAATAAGGAAGAATTCAATGAGCTAAGAAGAAGAGTAACTGTTTTATTATCAGATCTCAGTAATGGAAAATCAGTCTTACAAATATTAACTATCTTTCTATTTATACTAACTAATACAAAGGCGTGTTTGACTTAATCTACACGCAAGCCCTTCATCTAAGCTAGGACATGGACGGATAGGATATAGCCAGCTCAGCCATCACACAGATCATTCTTTGAAGTCACAGTCTGAGCTCATATTCCCTTATTATGCAAGCAGATGCTCATTAGATATGATGTATTTAGACACTGTCAATCTGGAACAAATTGTGTAAAATATTACTACTGATATGATGTATTTAGACATTGTCAATATGTTCATTTGTGTCACAAAGTATATTTGACAAGTTTCTTATTAGAGTAAAGCTCTTATAAGGAAAGAGATATGGTCAAATCTCTATTGAATTGCTGACATCATTGGTATAGATACTGCTGAGATCATACGAATAGAAGATCTACACAACAAGGAAAGTCTTTCCAAATCAGAATTCTACATCAGCTAGGAAATTATCTTGCTTGGGATACAAAAAAGATCTAGGACTTGCAGATTATAAGAAAAACCCACACACGGTCATACAAGTGGGGGTTCGAAAGCTGATATTATTATCCTCGCACCATATAGTACCATAAGAATTATCAAATTTAATTATGAGTTGGAGGACCCAAATTAAAAATACTCCTCCGTCTCACTCAGATTCTTACATTTCCTTTATGAGTTGTCAAATTCAAAATGTAATATTTTCCAAAATGAAACAAATCAATCTTTATTATCATAACTA
Organism: Mentha longifolia; assembly: GCA_001642375.2. Taxonomy (NCBI): domain Eukaryota; kingdom Viridiplantae; phylum Streptophyta; class Magnoliopsida; order Lamiales; family Lamiaceae; genus Mentha; species Mentha longifolia. Next base: position 18,486,608 of record CM038117.1, read on the forward strand.
AACCACCATATTTACTTATTCAATCAACTCTTCATTCACCCACTTCTTTGTACGTACCATGATATAATACAAATTTTAAAATTTTAAATTATTATGTCTTGTTCGTTTGTTATTTGATTTTTACGACTTTGTATAAAAATTAAAAGTTTTGATACGACATTCATTTCAGATGCATTATCCATTGTTGGGATATAATGTTAAGGAGGAACTTGAATCAAGTTAAAATAAACAACTTGTTTTGATTTGATTCCAAAACCCTTCTTAGAATATTTCCCTTATTATTTTTGATAAACTAGACAAGTCTCTCTTAGACAAGCTTACATGTTAGGAAGCTTCTCTTTTAGTCTAGAAGCGCCAAAGATGAAGCAGTCAGAGTTCGTGAAGCAAAAGAAAGCGAAGCGGCTCCAGCAGTGAAAGCGTCAGCAGTGAAGTTTTGACAAAGCGTCTAGGAGACGCTTCAGATAAAGACGCTAAAAGTGGGCTTCCAATCAGTGAAAGCGAAAGCGCTCTCAAGTCAGCTCACCCAAAGCGACTCTGATATAGAGCTGAAATCAAAGCGTCAATCAGTACAAGTTTGACTCACAAAATCCAAGTTTGAATTTCAAACTCTCGGATGTCTGACATCTCACAGAATGAAGCCTACGTGTCATCACACTATTGCACAACGGAAACGGCTACAGTCCAAGAAGTCAAAATTAGGTAAAGGCGGACATCCCTTCCTGACTCTTGCAGGCTGACACGCCGAATTATCCGAAAATTAAGGAACACGCAACCTCTTCTCTCTCAACGGGAAGTAGGGTTCCTTACTATAAATAGAAGGAGTTGCACACACACTAAAACTAACGCACGTACAAACAATTCAAGCATTCACATTTGCAAGAACTCAAGCAAATTTCCTTCTAGTACTTAGTTCTTCCAAAGCGCTTCACTTTAGTGTGTCCTTAAGAACTTGTTTCTTAAGTATTGCAACTACCTCACTTTCTAGGTTCAATCTCTTATATCCATAGCCTAGACTCTTGAAAATCCTTATCCCTTACTTGTGAGCTCATTGTAAAGGATTCTCATACTTACAAAAATCCAAAACCCCAAAACCCAATTCTAGAGTGAATAGATTGAGTTGTAAGGTTATCGAGCTTTTGTGAAAGAGTGTTGTTGTTGTAAGGTTTCTCGAGAGGCAGTAAAATCTCTGAGGATTCAAGTGCAAGTTTGTTATTTGCCTTGAATCACTTCCCCTTGGAAGTATAAAACAAGGAGTACCGAGTGAAGGTATTCATCCCGTCGAGGATAGAGTGGACGTAGGAGAGGTGCTCCGAACCACTATAAATTGTTTCTCTTTATTTTAAGTTATTTATGCTTTGATTATTCGCATACACACACTCACCTTTTTAATATCAACAAGGTTTTAATTTGCAAGATAAGCTTAAAGACTCACCACATTCCGCACCATATCACACGAGCGAGAGGCTTTGAACGCTTCACTTAGCTTCAAAGCGTCTACTCGTCTAAAAGGCTGAAAATTGCAAGAGAAGTTAAACACTTCTCTACACACGTATTCACCCCCCTCCCTCCCCGCCCTACGTGTGTAAGCGCTTTTCGGGACCAACAAGTGGTATCAGAGCAGGGGTTCTAACTGACCTCTGTTTCTGAATAATGGTTGCGCGAAAGCGCTATAGTAGGTCTACCTGAACCAATCTTTCCAAACTTGCATTAAAACCTCACTCACTACATATTGCATCTTTCTAATCTTTTTTCAAGATGTCTTCCTCAGCACAACTTCCTCAGTTCTCGATCGAGGGCTATACAATGTGGAGCTTCCGTGTGGAGTCCCATCTCGCTTCACTTTATGACCGCATGCATGAGGTTGTCGAAAAGGGACCCATCATAATCATGAAATGTCTATTGAGGAACCGTAAAAAGGAGAAATCCGTCGACCAAGACGGCAACCCTGTTGACGAGGAAGAAAGCGCTTCCACCGATGTCTATGTCATTAAGCCTAGAAAAGAATATACGACCAACGACTTCAAAGCTGATAATCTAGATCGGGTGGCACGCAATGTGATCCAGTCAACCATCCCCGACACCTATCTCCCAAGAATCATGAAATGCAAAACGGCGAAAGAGATGTGGGAAACTCTTGCCCTAATCTCACAGGGCACGGAGAAAATTAAGGAAAACAAACTCTTTGTATTGATGCAGGAGTTTAACCGTCTCACAATGAAGACCAATGAGAGCATGGAGTCTTTCGACACTCGAGTTCTAGGAATCACCACAATTGTGGCTTCCCTGGGGAAAGAACTCACCTTCAAAGAGATCAATCAAAAGGTGGTTCGCGCTCTGTCTGGAAAATGGCAGATAATGAAGAAACTCTTCCTCTCACAAAAAGAATTAGGAGACATGTCTCCTGAAATGATGTTCTCCGAATTCAAAGCGATCGAATTTGACTTAGTCAAGAAAGCGCTTCGAAGGATGATGAGGAGGAGCTTCCAGCGAAATCAAAGAATATGGCTTTCAAAGCCGCAGTAGAGAACACCACCATCGAAGCCAACACTTCCAACAACGAGGTTGTAGAAATGTCGAGAGAAGAACTGGAGAATTACGCTCTCTATCTTGTTAGAGGGTTTAACAACTCCAACGCTAGAGCGGCCAAGTATAAAAGATTCTACAAATCTCAAGGCCAGAGCTCACGCTTCACCCCACGCGATGGGAAGAGAGATGACAAATCTGCAGCCATCCCTAGAGATAAAGCCAACATTGAGTGCTACGAGTGTCACAAAATGGGGCACTACAAAAGTGAATGCCCGAAGCTCTCAACCAAAGAAAAGGATGAGGTCAAAGCTCGTCGTGAGGACAACCATCGCGCTCTCGTAGCTAATGCTCCCGTCGAATCCAAAAAGTCCATCGACCATGATGAAGATCAGTTCACTGATGATGAATACGATTATGGTTGCATGGCAATAGAAGCTGAAATGAAGGTAAATATTCCTGAATCTAATACTCTTCCATTATCACTAGGTAGTGAATATGGTGACGGTGAGGATGAGGCTTTCAGCTTGGAAAGTGATCTCTTTGATGACTATTTAGAGTTGCTCAAGAATCACGAATCCTTGCAGGAAGTTCTCATTAAGTTCAGAAAAGAGAACGACAGATTAGCCAATACACTCGAGTCCAAAGAAAAGGACATATTCGAGTTGACGGTTAAGTTCGATGACCTTCTTGAACGTCACCAACGTACCATATCCACCTCCAAGGAACGTAAAGCCACTCTCGATCGTCTCAATAGCGCCTCTGTAGCTATTAAAACAATCGAAAGTTCTTTCAAACCCTCAAAAAGTTTAAGAGGAATCGGCTTTGGTTCTATCTTCACAGCTTCATCCGATGCTAGTACCGAAGCGTTGATGAAAAGCACCAAAGCTGATCATCACGCTACTAGCAAAGGAAAAGAGTTAGTCGGGTTTGTGGCTGAAACTTCAAGGTAAGCTTCCAAAGCGTCTTCGAAGGTTCAACCTGACGCTTTGAGAAAATTAAAGACTGGAAAGCCTAAACGCTCTAAATGTAATTCAAAGCGTGTCCAGTCTTTGACAATTCCGAAGCGCCAACAAGAGCGTAAAGCTGACTTAAATAACTTCACATCTCATGGAGGAACTCAAGTTCGCTTTATCCCCGACGCTTCACATAACTTTCATGATCGAAATCTCATCGATCATTTTACACAAAGTGAAAGCACTCCTTCATGCTCTCAGAGAAGGAGGAACTGTAAACGCTTTCACTATTACATACACGATTACACTCAGGGTTTTCCTATTAAACAAAGCCCTATTTGTTTCGTTCAGGATCTCGAGAAAGGAATCACGCTCTCGGTGAATCCAACTCGAGTTTCCAAAACCACTAACATCAAGGAACCAAATGCAAATTAGGTACCTAAAAATTGTTGATCTTTTAGATCAAAGCGGCGAACTCGAAAAATACAGACAAAAGGAAGGAAGAAGCTGCTTAGTACCTAGACAGTGGATGTTCACATCACATGACGGGTGAACAATCCTTCCTCGATGAGTTTATCATAAAGCCCGGTCCAGATGTAATTTTCGGTGATGATGCAAAAGGCATCACCATCGGATACGGTACTTTTTGCGTTGGAAATATGAGACTTCCTAATGTCTCATATGTCCAAGGCCTCAAACATAACTTACTTTCCATTTCTCAACTCTGTGATAACGGGTTCGTGGTAGAGTTTATCTCTAACCAGTGTGTTGTCAAGAACAAAGCGTCTATGCATGTTGTTCTTACAGGTACTCGAAGGCAAAATGTGTATGTAGCCAACTGGAGCAGCTGCGAAGTCAGAACCGGCCTCATCGCTAGATGCACCACGGAGATTGGGTGGTTATGGCATCGTCGCCTCAACCATTTGAAAGAGTCTTGTTCGAGGTATCCCTAATGAAGTCTTCAACAAGGATATTGTGTGCCAAGCCTGCCAAGAAGGCAAGCAGATTAAGAAGTCCTTTCAAAGCGTAGAGGGACATGGTTCATCTCGAATTCTAGAGCTCCTGCACATGGATCTCTTCGGTCCTATTTCACCAGTCACTTTGAGTGGAAGAAAGTATGCTCTTGTAGTCGTGGATGATTTCTCACGCTACACGTGGGTACTAATTCTACTAAAAAAGAAAGATACGCTTCAGGAACTTCCAAAGCTCCTAAAGCAGTTGACAGTGGAAAAATGATTGAATGTGGTAAAAATACGCTCCGATAAAGGAACAGAATTTCTCAATCAATTCATTGAAGCGTATACCACAGAGAATAGGATTCTACATCAGACTTCAGCAGCTCGTACTCCACAATAAAATGGCATTGCAGAGCGCCGGAATAGAATCATCAAAGAGGCTGCACGTTCAATGCTCGCGGATGCCCAACTACCAAAAAGATTCTAGGGCGAAGCAACCTTCACAGCATGCTATACCCAGAACCACACTCTAATCAACACACGCCACGACAAAACCCCATATGAATTATGGAAAGGGAGAACCCCTATTCTCTCTCACTTACATATTTTTGGCTGCAAGTGTTTTATTCACAACAATGGTAAAACGCAATTGAGAGCGTTTGACAGCAAAGCTTATACGGGAATATTTCTTGGATATTCCCCTACTAGCAAAGCTTATCGCGTCTACAATTGTCAAACTCTTGTTGTGGAAGAAACACCACATGTTGTTTTTGATGAAGCTGCTTTCAAGACTCCACAGGTACAGGTAAATGCTGAAAGTATGAACGCTGGATCTGAAAGCGTATTGGAGTCTCCTAAGGCATCTTCCAGACCAATTACGCGCTCTGTCTCTAAACAAGTAGATTTGGTGGACGCTTCGATAGAGGAAGAAATTGAAGACGAAGTTGAAGCAATGGAGCAGGATCTCAATAAGCTCTCTCTTGATAAGGGGGAACCAAACTCTAGAATAGCTGATCCTCTGACCTCATTGGATCCAAACAGTGAGGAAGCTTCATCCAGTCCAGTGGTCTGTGATCAAGGGAACGGTAATGATCACACACCACGCTCCGAGTCAGATGATATGGAGGCTTTCAACCAGAAGAAGCTTTGGTTGAGGTATCATCCCCAAGAAGGTGTTCTAGGTGATCCCAGCCAGGGCGTCAGGACTAGAAGTACCTTATTTCATGGTGAGAGTTTCCTGTTTAGTTGCTTCCTAGCAAACACCGAGCCTTCATCGGTGGAGAACGCACTAAATGATTCAAACTAGATAACTGCCATGGAAGAGGAGCTAAATGAGTTTGCAAGGAATGGCGTTTGGTACCTAGTGGATCGACCTTCTCATCAAAGTGTCATCAGTACCAAATGGGTCTTCAAGAATAAGACCGACGAAAACGGCAGCATAGTTCACAACAAAGCTCGCTTGGTCGCAAAAGGATATTGCCAGGAGGAAGGCATCGATTTTGATGAAACCTTCACTCCCGTTGCTCGTCTCGAAGCCATCAGGATGTTCCTTGCATATGCCGCATCCAAGAAGTTCAAAGTGTATCAAATGGATGTGAAGAGTGCCTTTCTCAATGGAGAATTGAAGGAGGAAGTGTACGTCGAACAACCCCCAGGCTTTGAAAAGAGTGATCAAGTGTACCGGCTCATCAAAGCGGTGTATGGCCTCAAGCAGGCACCCAGAGCGTGGTACGAGACTCTTTTAAACTTCTTAGTTGAAAGCGGCTTTCAAAAAGGGAAGGTAGATCAAACCCTATTCACGATCAACGATGGTGAAGACATGCTATGGGTACAAATCTATGTCGATGACATCATCTTTGGCTCTCCAAATCAAATCTTGAGTGATAAATTTGCGGGGTTAATGAAGAGAAAATACAAGATGTCTATGATAGGGCTGATGACATGCTTTTTGGGATTGCAAGTAAAGCAAACGAGTCGTGGAATCTTCATCAATCAAGCCAAGTACACTCGTGATATGCTCACTAAGTTTGGTGTTCAAAATTGCAAAAGCATCAAGATTCCAATGAACACAAACTTCAAGATAGATCCAGACTTGGATGGCAAGTTAGTCAACGCTACGGATTACCGTATGTTGATTGGCTCTCTGCTATATCTTACAGCTAGCCGACCCGACATCACATTTGTTGTAGGCGTCTGTGCTAGATTTCAAAGCAATCCGAAGCAAAGCCATTTGGAGGGAGCTAAGCGCATTCTTCGATACCTTAAAGGGACCATCAACTTAGGCCTTTGGTATCTGGCGGAAGATGATCTCACGCTTAGTGGCTACTCCGATGCCGATTTCGGTGGATGCAAAGTTGATAGGAAATCAACTAGTGGAACGTGTCAATTCATTGGCAACAAGTTAGTTTCATGGTTCTCAAAGAAACAAACTAGTGTTGCCACCTCTACCACCGAAGCGGAATACATGGCTGCGTGAAGCTGTTGTTCACAAATCCTTTGGCTAAAACAACAGTTGAAGGACTATAAAGTGAATGTTCGGAGGTTCCAATTTATTGTGACAACACAAGCACAATTTCTATCACCCATAATCCCGTGCTTCATTCAAAATGTAAGCATATTGAAATTCGCCATCATTTTATTCGGGATCATGTGGAGAAGCAGGATGTTAAGGTGGAAAAGATTCCAACTGAGGATCAGAAAGCTGATATTCTCACCAAGCCGCTTCCACAAGCACGCTTCAACAAATTATGTCTAGAACTAGGGTTGCTAGTCCCTGGTGAGGAGAAGGTGGAGTAACGGTGGAGAAGGCAAAGCGTGTTCCCTACCTACTCTCACGCTTTCCTTTATGGGAAAGATTGCTGGGATCATTGGTTAAGGGGGAACCGGTCTTTGCAGGTGGTGTGAACGAGAAGACTTTATCTCCCCTTTTTCATGGGATGATAATTAAACCGAAGGGATGGAATTCCCTTTAGGAGCATCGACCTCTACACGCTTCCACAGCTCTTGTGAAAGCGCGGTTGAGTGCTCTTCCTTGATGAGTTAATCAAGGATGCTTGAACAAGCTTTCATGGTGGAGATGGAGCCAGAGGCGCAAAGCATGTTAAAGATCTTCACCACTGCTAATTGTGAAAGCCTCATTTGTTTTGAGTAATGTAAAGCTCCAACCTTACAAAGGTTAGTGTCTATTCTCGAAATCTCGCTTCATGAAACTTGAGATAGCTTGCCATAGTAAGGAAGTGAATTCATAGATTTTAATGCATGAGGCAACTCATGTCAGTCCATTAAAATCCATGAAGACACTCATCCCCAACCGGGTCCCTCGTGGATTTTGTAATCTCATATCTCATGTTATCGAATTCACGAGATAGACCTACCCGAATAAGAGGACTTTGCATTATATTCATCTCTCAACATAAGTAGAGCGCTTCCCCTACAGAGTTGACACTCTCTTTAAAAGATAGTCCAAAGCTATGTTTAAGGGGGAAGCACTTCTTCTTCGAGAGAAAGCGCTTAGATGAGAACAGACGCTCTCACATTTCAAAGCGTGAACGTTCTGTTCCTCACCTGAAGCTTTAACATCTGAGTACGTGGATCGTCAAAGCGTGGTATCAGTCATTTACAATTTTGACTGACTAGTAAGTCTCCCTTTCGCGTCTTTCAATTTAAGTAAGTAAGTCAACACAAAGCGTCTTCAAGAACCCTGTGCGTAACCTACCGAAAATATTAAAGTGCTGATACAGACGCTTCCCGAACTATACGCTCTTGTCTAATTTCCGAAGCGTGACAATCAGCCAAATTTTGAATATTTCTAGAAATTAATCTCTCATTAGTTTACTTATAAGCTATATATCTATAAAGCAAGATATCACTCAAGTATAGTTTGCGTGTGATATCTTTGCATTTAATGCAAAGACTGCTGCAGTTACAGGACTCGAGACACACTCGCGCTACCGAACCACCAAAAACTTTTAATCTTGGCCGTCGGACGTTTCGAATTACCTTTTCCCTAACCGCACGATCAAATAACTGTCAAGCACAATCCATACACGATCAGAGCCACTCACTCTTTTTCCGGAACGTGATCTTAGCCGCTCACTAAGACACGTCGCCCCACTAACCTTTTAATACTCGTTATCTATGCATATATTAGAACTTCTTCACTCATCACTTTCATTATACATCATTTTTGCCATTTATGCAAATTCTTCAAGTTCTACAACTCACAGAACTTCTCTCTCTACTGCATATCTTATTCCTTTTCCACAGAAATTCAAAATGGTTAATGCAAAATGGCAACCTGCTCCTAGAAGCCGCTACGGAGAATTTGTATTTACGGAGGCTCACATCGATCGTGATTTACTGACCGATGGTGGAATCATCAAGAGAGCAATTCTCAATTCCGGCCTGGAAAATCTACTTTTCCAGCATCCCGAGTACATTAATCCGGTAGGGGTAGTCGAGTTCCTCTCCAACTTGGACTCAGAAACCCTAACTACCAAAATCTCACTGCAACAGTTCGATGAACAAGGCTTGGTTCGATCTGTGGCAACCGAAACCCTAGAGCTCGATGCTCTATTCAAGGATTCTGTCCCCATTCCTAACTCTGGGAAAGATCCGGAGTCTGCTGGAGATCTGGATATCCAGAAGGAGTTCAGGCGATTCTCATCGGATCCACGCGCCATCTTCATCCGCAAGCAGTCGAAGGCAACATCGTTTCGACCGCCCTTCGACAACATGATTAACATTGTGACAAAGTGCCTACTTTGTCACACCGGTAGCTGGTCCACTATCACGGAACAGAAGATTCGTCTTCTGTCGGCGCTCTGTGATACCGCGATCAACCGTACGCCTTACAACTGGAGAGCGTGGTTTGTGAAGCAGTTGGTTGAGGCCAGCAAAGCCGTTCGAGAAGTGACGGATTGGGAACACAAAGGCCAACTTGAGTTTCTTGGCAAACTCAAGTATGGAATGAAGATATCCTATTTCTTGGAGGCGTCCTGGGCAGCTCAAGAATGGCTCGTGGAAAGCAAGTACACTCATGTGCTTTTTACGAAGGCGCTTCCAGGCTACAAGTTTAGAGTTGTCGCCCCTCCCGCTTCAGAAATTGAATATACCAGTGTCGAAGCGCTGATATTGAAGAAGGAGGAGGAGAAGAGAAGGAAGAAGGGTCAAAAAAGCCCAAAGAAGCCAAAGCGCCATCGTGTGTCAAAAAATCAGTTCCTTCCACGACAGGGAAGCGTGAACTGATAGATGAAGATGACGAGGAAAGCGCCGCTTCCTCCTACAACGTTTCAGACTCTGACAAGACTTTAAGTCAGGATCTGGAAGCCGGCGCCCTAGCTGCACAAGATGAAGGAGAGGAAGTTGAAGCGCTAGGAGAGGATGCTGATCGCATCGCACTCTCCACGTCACTGACGAAGCGTCCAGCTCATCAGCAGACGAGGAATTCCAAGCTGACAAGCCCCCGCCTCAATCTCCCAAAGCATCCAGTCCAGTAATGAGGACTATTGATAGAGAGCTCTAGTGGGCTGAAGAGGAAATAAGGGAATTCTTTGGAGAATTCTCTCTACCTCCATCCGTGTTGGAGGTTACTTCACGCTTCTTGAAGTACGTCCGAAGTCGTGGCACCAACGTGTACAAAATTTGCCAGTTGGTGCGGGCTAATGATCCCAAAGCGCTGGTCGAGGAGGAGGCCTCAATCCTTCGCAGCTTTGAGTTGGAACGCTTCGACGACCTGATCGATGAGCCAGAAGTGTGGAGGCGCATCGAGAGGAAGGTCCAGGAGCTTGTTCCCTCCTACACACCCACTCCATTAACACCAGGTGGCGCACCTGTCAGTGTGTTTGAAGAACGACTCTCGGTTCTTCAGACCGCTCACGACGAAGTGGAGCGTGAGTGCGCACAACTGAAGAGTGAAATAAAGGAGAAAGAGAGCCAGCTTTCTAAAGCAGAGGAGGAGAAGAAGCAGGTGGATAACGAGCTTTCAACTACTACCACAGAGTTGATAGCACTGAAGGAGGAGATGGTGAAGAAAGAAGAGGAGCTCTCCACTGCTACCAAAGCATTGGAAGAGTTAAAGGTGAAATCAGCGGCTGTGGAGTTGCAGTTGGCTGAGGAGAGAGAGCACGTAGAATTAGCTCATGATGAGCTTTCGACCGTTAAGGCACAGCTTCTGGAAATTCTAGCCTTACGTTCGGAAGTGCTGAAGCTATCTATGAAGTTGGATGACAGGGAGCGTGTCCACAGAGAACTTGAAGTTGCCAAAGCTGCACTCTCCAAGACCAACGACAAGGTCGCTCAACTGGAGAGAGAGCTTAAAGCGGGAAAAGCAGAAAATTTTGAAGCCGCTTCTGTCACCCGACAACTCAATACGAAGCTCGAATCCGTGGAGAGGAAACTCGCGGAATCCGAAATGCAAAGAAAGCAGGCTGTGGCCATGGTGGGCCAGGCAGCGGCTGGAGCGCAAAGCGGATCAAGTCAGGTTGTGCCAACCACTGCACTGGAAGGCATCTCCAACAAAATGGAGGCGCTAGCGGCCTTCGTCCAATTTGAGTTCCGCGTGTATCGCGCAACCCTGGAACGGTCAGTCATTCTGACCACTGCGCGCTCTCCAGCTCCAATCCTCTCAGCATAAGTCCTAGGCGCTCTACTGGCACAAGGTTTATTGAAGCCTAATCAGCCGAACATCACTCTGCCAGGAGCCGCCAGCCAAAGCGCCAACGTACAGTGCGCTCCCTCCAAGCCCGTTTTTGATGCTGCCAAAAAGGGGGAAGCGACTGGGACGCCAAGTGGTCAATCCACATCAGCCAAGGCCAAAGAGGACGCTTCCAAGAAAGTGGAAGCATAGAAGGAAGGAGAAGCGGAGAAACTAGTGATCATCTTGGATAAGCCAATCGATGCTGCTCCCCTTCAAGCAGTGTCAGCAGCGCCACAGAAAGAAAAGGAGAAGCGCAAGAAGAAAGGGCCTGCTAACACCAACCCCAAGAAAAAGCTGAAACTGACTCCCGCAACGATGACCAAGGAGGCTGGAGCACAACGCGAATTCCAAGAGGAGTTGGATGCGATTTTGTTGTACAAACCGAATTTCCACCTCCGAATGTATCTGTTGAAGTACACTCCGACCAACGCAGCTGAAAAAGAATGACTGGAAGTGATGGCAAAGTATAAAGCGGTGTCGGAGTGCAGGGACGAAGTTTTTAATGAAGAGGTGGTGACCGACTCAGACAAAGCGCTTCATCTATTGAAAATGGAAGCGCTTGAAGGGAAGAGAATTTTCGTTGAGAGCCTACGAACAGTCGATTTTAAAAATGCAGGAAGTAGTTGTTTGCCAGGGACGAACTCGATAGAAAGAAGCTGAGGGATAAGACTCCTAATACCAAATTTGTTGATGAAATTATTCCAGCTGACCTCAAGGAGGAGTGGAATGATGTCAAAGTGAAGTTTTTCAAACGCTTCTACTACTGGCAAGGCTTTCGCACTGAGTACGCCATGGATTGCTTCATTGCATACATGGATCATTGCAAAGCCTCTCTCTTCAATAAAATTTTGGAGTTGGCAGACGGAGTAACTCTCAAACCGCCAAAGAAAGAGAGCTACAAACTTCCACTCATTGGAGGCGCTATTCCTGATGAGGAAGCAATCAGAAAGGAGATCGAGGAATGTGCAGAATGGCTTGAACAGAACGATCGCCCTAACCGCTCTCTAGCTGCCATCAAGGATAGAGTATATAATGCCTATGGCATGATCCCTCTAGTTCCACGAAAACGCTTCAAATAGATGTTCATTATATTTGTATTCACTTAATCATCTCACTAATACAATGATATCTTTTACTGCCTTAAGAAAATTTCTCATTGTCTTTATTTATTTATACGCTTTCAGTTAACTGCCTATAACTGCATTGATATTGCGTTTTTGCCTATCCCACTCTGATTATTATACTTAATCTAGAAGTCTCTAGATTTGTGTAAGCTCTTGACGTCGGGTTTTGGCATCATCAAAAAGGGGGAAATTGTTGGGATATAATGTTAAGGGGGAACTTGAATCAAGTTAAAATAAACAACTTATTTTGATTCGATTCCAAAACCCTTCATAGAATATTTCCCTTATTATTTTTGATAAACTAGACAAGTCTCTCTTAGACAAGCTTACATGTTAGGAAGCTTCTCTTTTAGTCTAGAAGCGCCAAAGATGAAGCAGTTAGAGTTCGCGAAGCAAAAGAAAGCGAAGCGGCTCCAGCAGTGAAAGCGTCAGCAGTGAAGTTTTGACAAAGCGTCTAGGAGACGCTTCAGATAAAGACGCTAAAAGTGGGCTTCCAATCAGTGAAAGTGAAAGCGCTCTCAAGTCAGCTACCCAAAGCGACTCTGATATAGAGTTGAAATCAAAACGTCAATCAGTACAAGTGTGACAAGTTTGACTCACAGAATTCAAGTTTGAATTTCAAACTCTCGGATGTCTGACATCTCACAGAATGAAGCCTACGTGTCATCACACTATTGCACAATGGAAACGGCTACAGTCCAAGAAGTCAAAGTTAGGTAAATGCGGACATCCCTTCCTGACTCTTGCAGGCTGACACGCCGAATTATCCGAAAATTAAGGAACACGCAACCTCTTCTCTCTCAACGGGAAGTAGGGTTCCTTACTATAAATAGAAGGAGTTGCACACACACTAAAACTAACGCACGTACAAACAATTCAAGCATTCACATTTGCAAGAACTCAAGCAAATTTCCTTCTAGTACTTAGTTCTTCCAAAGCGCTTCACTTTAGTGTGTCCTTAAGAACTTGTTTCTTAAGTATTGCAACTACCTCACTTTCTAGGTTCAATCTCTTATATCCATAGCCTAGACTCTTGAAAATCCTTATCCCTTACTTGTGAGCTCATTGTAAAGGATTCTCATACTTACAAAAATCCAAAACCCCAAAACCCAATTCTAGAGTGAATAGATTGAGTTGTAAGGTTATCGAGCTTTTGTGAAAGAGTGTTGTTGTTGTAAGGTTTCTCGAGAGGCAGTAAAATCTCTGAGGATTCAAGTGCAAGTTTGTTATTTACCTTGAATCACTTCCCCTTGGAAGTATAAAACAAGGAGTACCGAGTGAAGGTATTCATCCCGTCGAGGATAGAGTGGACGTAGGAGAGGTGCTCCGAACCACTATAAATTGTTTCTCTTTATTTTAAGTTATTTATGCTTTGATTATTCGCATACACACACTCACCTTTTTAATATCAACAAGGTTTTAATTTGCAAGATAAGCTTTAAAGACTCACCACATTCCGCACCATATCACACGAGCGAGAGGCTTTGAACGCTTCACTTAGCTTCAAAGCGTCTACTCGTCTAAAAGGCTGAAAATTGCAAGAGAAGTTAAACACTTCTCTACACACGTATTCACCCCCCCCCCCCTCTACGTGTGTAAGCGCGTTTCGGGACCAACATCCATATATTTTTATGGAATGATGCCTTTTCTTTAAAAAAAAATGAAATATCTACTAAAATATTTATAACTACACTTTTTACTAAATACACATTCCAACAAAACTTGTGTTATAGTATATAATTCGAAAATGGGATGGGGGAGATTAATTACATAGATTAACAATGAGTATTTTAGTTTTTTAATGAGGGTGGGAAATGTGGAATCACCCTTCATTATTTGTTAGTCATAAGCCATAACTCATCGTTGAAGTTGGGGTGAACTTTTCTTAATTACCCTTTGCTTCAACCATTTAATTATGAGCTTGTGATCATGAAGAGTTGAAGAGATAGTTTGAATAACATCACCAGAAAAATAGTTAAAATTTCGTTTTCACTTTATTAGTTTTGAATCGGACTTATTTTACAATTGATTGTCATATATCAACGCCGGCCAAATAAAATGAATGAGCTAAAAAAAAGGTGGAAAATAGGCCCATGATAGATTACACAAGGGTGGAAAAGCTACATATGAAGAAAAAATATATCATATATATAGAGAAGCCAAAAAGAAGAACAAAAAAAAAAAAAAAAAAAAGTGGCAAAATCTCTTGTGACACCTTAGGTGATTCTAAGAATTTACGTTTTAACTTTTTGTATATCAAGAGCGTGATGATATGATGCGAGCATAAATGAACTCATTCCACGTGTCGGGCAAGCCCGGTAGGCACCAATGGATGCAATCGGCGTAGGTGGCCGGGTCCGCCTGCTGCTCCGTCGTCAGCATCTTCCCCTGCCGGATCGTGTAAACCGAAGTGTGTGCATCTTTTCGATACTCCGACAATGATGTTATGTTGATGAAATTAACGGGCACTTTCATGGACTTTGTCACGTTAGCTGCGTGCACAAATAGCCTCCGATCCGTACCCACATTTAGTGGCATCGAAGTGTTTAGAATTGGACTTGTTTCTTTAGCGCATTTGATGCCATCCGGGTTTTCCCAATCCAAACTCCTTCATGTAGTATATCAACAATAAAAATTAAATTTGACTTTCGAAGTGGTTTACCAACTCTAAAAATAATTGTGCAACTACGTAATAATTGATCACGACAAAAGCACGTACACACATACTCGAAGGGAAAGAAAGTTGTGAAGGAGCCCACAAATATAGAATAAATGTTACGAGGTGAAAGATCAAATATAAAATGGACTTTTTATTAGAAACGAGAAATGATCTGGACCATTGATCTCAGTGTGATTCACGGTCCAGATTAACTGATATATTATAATGAAATGAAAATGCATTACGATGAATAATGCATTACGATGCACAATGCATTATTATTATACATATCGTGCATTTATAAATGTGCATAAGATGCACTTTTTTTTATCGAAAACTTATTTTGTATAACATCTCACCCCCAATGTTACAAAATATAAATAAATATAGCCATATAGGTATAATAATAGATTGTAGATGTGAATGTTAAGTATGTGGTGGCGTGGAAGTGAAGAAAATGAGAAATGGGGTTAGAGAGATTACTTGATGTGGAGAGGAGACATGCTCATGAAAAAGACTTTAGTCCGGTTTGGATTGATATTTTTGTCGACCCACTTAGCCCAAGTCTTCAATACTCTCCTATAAGCCACGGGCCGTTCGACCTCGTCGTACTCCGTCGCGCCTTTGTCGAACGATCCCCGTCTGTTTCATTGCCCGAAACGAACATTAGTAGATATTTTTTGAGTAATCGGGAGAATTTTTTTTTTTTTTTTTTTCGCGATTGACTTACAGAACTTTCATGGAGAAAGTGTTCATCCACCAAATGTAAGTGTTGAAGATGAGGTAGTCTACATCTTTCCAATTCTTGCCATGCTTCTTGATTGATCCAGGCATTATTATTCTGTTTAAGATGCTATGCATATTTGGATCATCAGAATTTGATTCCACTAAGAATGGTGCCCAATAAAACTCCACTGTTGCATTGTAATCCTGTCCATAAAATTTCAATATGCAAAAGAAAAGTTAGGTTCATTATTTTATACTAAGACAAGTTGTAACAAAATAATATTGTTGGACATCGCTATCATGTCCAATTTGTTTATATATAGTATACTATATGTATTAGGTACTTGTAAATTAAGCAATATGCCCACCAACTTTGTATTTCATTTTCATCGTTGTTATTGTGGAGTAAAGCTGAGAAAATTTTTCAATCCATGAGACATTATGTGATTGGCAATTAGGAGTTCAACTAGAGAGAGCTAGATGTTTATTTCTATTTTTGTAAATTCACAATCAATTTCCGCTTTAAAAAAAAAATCACAACAAATTTCTCTAATTAGCACTCCTCAAGGAAGAATACTCCTTATTTTATCCAAAAGTAAAGGAAAAAGAGATTCTCCTCAAGCCATAATTATATAACGGATAACTTTTGACTAATAGCACTTTGTCATTATTCTATTCATAACATAAACATGAAATTCCTTGCTTCATCGTCATAGCTTGGTGAAGCTTCTTTACCATCATTAATCAAGTATAATTACAATATTTAACTAGTATCACAGCCTGGCAACATATGTGCAACCATTTATTTAATATTAGCGACCAAATCATTTGATTGAGAAAGAGAGAGAGATTAGTAATTAATTGAGAATAATTTAATTAAGGAGGTAGATAGAGAAAAAGATAGAAAATGACCTCAATCCTGAAAACTGATAAAGAGCCATTCTTGTTCAAGCTCTTCCTCCCAGGTGGAACTACCGATTGAACCAAACAAATCATTGATTCCCATTGGTTCCGATTCAATGAATCCCCAACAAACATCAATCTCTTGTTCCTCATCTTTTCTAGCAACAATCTTGCCCTAAATCTATTTTTAAAAAAATTATCAACAAAATTGCAAATTAATTCTCTACATAATACATAAAACTATAATCATTATATATAGGTCAAATGTTTCTGATTATGGAAGCAATTAGTGATTATTTTCGATTTATTAATAATAATTTTCGTTAAATATACTACGCGAACACATTGAACAAAAGAACTTACTTGGGCAAATTGCAATCTCTTGGTTGCCATCTCCAATTTTGATACAAGGAATCTTTTCTTCCATTCCTCAAACAAGTTACCTGCGCCGTCAAGAATTCGCATTGATCTTCTTTGTAAATTGGGTACGAAGAATTGTCGAAAACCCATTCCCCATTGAACAAATCGCACTCTTCAGGCGGAATTTCGACATCCTCCTCTTCCTCCTCTTCCTCCTCTTCCTCCACCGGCAACTCAATCCTCTTTTCTTCCGACGACACCCCTTTCGCTGCGCCGTCGTCGGAACCACCACCCTCGACTTCCGTTTCCACCACCGTTCTCGCGTTCATCACGACGGAGACGGTGGTGGTCTTGGTGTCGACGCTCCTCTGCTTCTCCCCGACGGCAGCGATGGCGATGGGAATCTCCTGCTCTTTGGGGTGGGAGAAGGGGAACTCGGCGAGGGACTTGACGTCCTCGTTGTACATGAAGCAGCCGAAGAGGAAGATGGAGAAGATGACGACGAAGACGGAGAGGTTGCCGCCCTTGCGGGCGGCGGAGGCGGCGCCAGGTTTCATGGAGAATGAGGCGGCAGCGGCGGAGAGGAGCGCCGGCGAGAACTTGCGGCGGAGGGAGGGCTGCATGACGACAGAATATTATCGAAGTGAAGAGAGAGAGAATTGAAGATGGAATCGAAGAGAAGAGTGAGAGATGGACGACTAACATCTTTGTATTTTTTTCTTTTTAATATACGTAGAAGGAAAATTGTTTGTTGTGGAAAAAAGAGATTATTTTGAGATGGATTTGGTGAAGTGAAGCTGTCGGTGGTGGCGGAGAGGAGGGAGGAAGGTCTTTCTCATTTGCTTACTTCTGATCATCAGCTTCTAACTACTCTTATTTCTTCCCTATTTTTCTACTCTGGTGTTGGTGTGTGTGTGTGTGTGTGTGTGTGAGAGAGAGAGAAGAAGAGTTGAGCGAAAGAAATGTTATTGGTTGATGATGGTCATTTTCGGTAGCAGTTAGTGGTGAGCATGAACTAACTCGCTTTAGGGAGGGGTAATTTGGTCTTTTTGAGTGGCTACCAAATGTTTGGGAAACAAAAACATTCGTAGCTTCCCTTTTGGCTTGTGGCGTACCTTTGCTCTAAATTGATAAATTTAATTATTTGGATTAATTGGTTGGTGAATTAAACATTTCAAACTCTAAATATTATGCTTGGTCGTCAATTCACGCACCTATATAGAAACTAAAGAATATTATTATAAATGTAACTTAGAGTTGTCATTAAAGTTAAATTAAATTTAATTGGGTAACTGTAGTATTTTGATTTGATTGGATGGTTTAATGATTGATCTGCAATAAATTTAGCCATTTTGTATAAATGGATTCAAAACACATTTCAAATCTTATAGGTGCATCAATTTTCAGCTTTTGCCGACCAAGCGTGGCTGAATTGATAAGACATTTTTGATCTAACTAATAAGTCGGGGGTTCAAATTACCATAGATGCATGTATATATCTAAATGTATTGTGTTGGACTAAAAAAAACTCTGGCATAAAAACTAAGCAGGGGAGTAATTTGATGGATAATGTAATTTGTTTAGAAAAATTTGGTGAATAATATTGTTTGGTATGGTTAGGTATTTTTCTTTTTCTAATGAGAAGGGTCTTACTCTAACATGGGGTTGTTGATGACGTGTGTACATAACCCCGTTTTATATGCACGAATAGCAACTACAATGTTACACGTACCGAATTACTATTACATTGCAATTTTGACACTAATTAATACACTCTAATTTTGCACTATTTTAATTTGTTGCATAGTGAATTATGTTGTGCAACTTTTCATATTCTTATTTGAAATTATTATTTGATAATTGAAGACGTATATATATATATATATATATAGAGGTAGTAGATCATATGAAAACTAATTATTACGTGAAACCTGCAACCCATCATAAAATGTTGCATTTTGTGCATAAAATGTTACATAATAAAATATATTATTTTATATTATTTTTATACATATAATGCATCATCATGAGAATTTCCATAATAAAATATATTATTTTATATTATTTTTATGCATATAATGCATCATCATGAGAATGCAACATTTTATGATAAAAATGCAATACTTTTGTGCATAAAATGTAACATTTTATGATGGGTTGCAGGTTTCACGTAATAATTAGTTTTCACCATAATTCATCCCTATATATATATATATATAGGAGAGATCATATGAAAAAGAGCTTTGTTGTAAGAAATAAGTAAAGATCCAAACCGTCCAAATTTAATGATCAATGGTCAATAATTATTTTATTATTTATATTATATTTTAATCAATTATATTTGCAAAGGGTTAATTTTGTACTGTTCCCTCTTGATAATTAATGAACGGTTAATTCGGTACCTAAAATTATGGGATTTAAATTGCATATTCTAAAATCAACGCATACATATGATACAATTATTTTTTCATATTCCTGGTAATACATGTATATGATTATTTTATGTGTTTCTTCGTCATTAAATTTTCATTTTTCTTTTCATTTTTTATTTGCTCCAAGTGCAATTTTAAAATGCATTTCATTTTGCATTATAATGCATTTTAATAATGCATTTCATCTAATTTTGTATTTAATTTTGTGTTATAATTCGTGCATTTTAATAATACATTTAATTTAATTTTGCATTATAATGCATTTGATGCAATACATTACCTATACATGTTTTTCTCGGCATTAAATATAATGCATTATTCATACACATAATGCATGCAAAATAAAAAAATGATGCATAATGCTATATATCATAATGCATTTAATTTTTTCTATAAATACGGCATTGCGTATATTATATTATGTATAATTATTAATGCATTACAAAATGGATCATAATGCATTATAATCTCTAACAAAATGCATTAGAAAAAAAAATAATATCTAACAAAATGCATTATAAAATTATTAGTGCATTACAAAATGAATCACAATGCATTATAATCTCTAACAAAATACATTATTAAAAAAAAAAATTAAGCATTGACAATAGTCACAATACCATTATTCAATTATACCATTTTCTAGAAAAGCTTACACTCAAAATCTCAATATAGCGAATACACGTGTGAGAACTAGGAACTCATCTCCACCATTCAATTACATTAGATGGACGGTTGGGATTCAATTCTTTACATATCTAATTTTGGTAGTTATTATGTACGGAGGGGTATTAAGGTAATCATGATTAAACATTCCTTAAATTATGGGATCACTTATAATTCTCTCCCCTCTCTCTGTAAAGGCGTCGATTACTCACAAAATGAACCCTATTAGTTTAATGTGTTTTGTTATTAATATTTAATCCTTATTTTATAATTATTACTATATGCACACATTTTATAGTGCTTGTTTTTTTTCTTATTTTGTTTTGTCAATTCCGATTCCAAGCCTTCTTAAAGTTGATGTCACGACCGCACTTCGCTAATTGATAGCTCAGTTTGGTATAAATCGTGACTATGGGTAATATGAAGTAAATTCAGGAATAATGAAGGGTTAACAACGAATTGACTCATTAATTTGGGACAAGATTTCATATAATAGAGATAGCATTATTGATGGTTTTTCACATGGAAATAGATGTCATGATTCAGACTTAGAACAACCAAGTGTAAGAGAAATTTAAGAGTGTACGCAGCGGAAAGGTGTTCAACATATGTATGGAGACATATGCTACCAAGAGTTATTTCTTCTAATTTATTCTTGACAAAATCTTCGCTGGTCACTTCGCTTCAACACTGCTCAACCTGCACATCGGAAATAATGTACAGGGCGTGAGTACGAAGTACTCAGTGGACACATGCTCAAAATCATTTATTTATTGTCAAGCCATCACTTAGTGAATCATAGGGTTTTTCTTTAAAATGCCTATGTTCACAAAAACATTTATTTTCTTGAAAGCGATTGCGCAGTCTCTTCATGTGTAATCTACCATATCTGAGCTTGTTGTGCCCGAGGAGTTGGCCACCTCACTCGGTCACGCGATCGGTCACCACGCTGAGTGACACGACCAATGTGTACACTAGTCCAAGTATGACTTCTAATCACACAAGGACCCGAATTCGATTCTTAATTTGGCATTTCGCCATTCAACAGATAGGCATCATACAAAACTGAAAACATTTATGGCATGACAATTATAAAAGAGCTAACATCTAATAAAACATGCTTTTTATTTTATAGAAAGCCCACCTTGCTGCTCTTCTTGATTAATAACAGACGATCTTCGCCCCCGTTACTGTCCTTCCTTCACGCAACCTTCGATTGAAAAATCGAGGTAAGGTTCGCATTCTAACGAATATAATCTTATCTAAGAGTGTAGATGACTGGTTCAAACGGGGTTTATTCTAATTTCAGTAACGTGGTTACTGTTACCTATTCGAGTAACAATTTTCGTTATGTGAACGGTTTATGTGGAATGTTTCTTAATAAATCAATAATTGATTTATTACTAACTTGGAATTAATTGAGAAACTTCTCAATAATTAATTTCCTTAATTAATAATCGGGGCTAAGATAACTTCTAATATATTTAACTTATTACTATAAGTTAAATAAAAATAGTAATAATAATAATTCACTTAAGAATTATAAGTTACTATTGGAAAAGTGTAATTGATTATCTTAATCAATTAGTCTAAATTATTAAATCTTAGTTAATTAACTACTCTTAAGCATGAAACGCTCCCTTACGAATTATTATTACGGAAGAATATAATTTAGTTAGTCACGTTCCGATTCATATCTTAATATTCCGAACCATAGTCTAAGGGTAATAATTCGGACCACTAGGAAGGTACCCCGGCCCGCTTCTGTTTAGCCCAATACTCCAGCCCGATTCTGAGGGCCCGACCCATTGACTAAACAAGGAAATAAAAGGAAGAAAGAAAGAAGAAAAATAAATGGAAATGAAGAGAGAGAAAGAAGCAAAATCCCCTTCCCTTTCCTTTCTTCTATTCATGCTGATGCTACTCTCTCTCTCTCTCCTTGCGATTTTCTTCTTCTGCCTTACGATTTTCTTCTTCTTCCATACGATTGTCGATCACCTTCTCCGGCACTTAACTTTGAGCGGCGTCTTAATTTATGGTCGCCGTCGCTCCCGGATTACTTCATTCGATTTGAGCTAGGGAACAAATCCCTAATTCGAAAAATTGGGGCTGAACATGCGCCGATCCCTCTCGTCGATCTCCGGCTGAAATCTTACCATTTTCGGCTTCCGGGTTGCTTCTTTGGTTGCGGCGGTGAGATGGCGCCACGCTGGGAGGGCGTCCGTCTCTCTCTCTCGATTTGATCTCGACGCGGTTCATCTTCGTTTTAAATCTCGAATCTCTCCCTCTTTTGGTTCGACCTCCTAATTTATTTGCACGATTCCCTTATCCTGAATTTCCAATTTCCTTATTTTGTTTTTGCAGGTCTTAGAGGCGACGATGATGGAGGCGCAGCTTGCCTTCCTCCCGGCGATGCACAAAGGAGGTGCCTCCGCTGTCCGCTGCTTCTCCTTAGCCCGGATTTCTTGCCATCGGGGCCTCGCGCTTCGACGTGGTTTGATTCTCTCCTCTTTCCTTAAGTCTATTTTATATATCGTTTGATCATAGCGTTAAAAAAAAAGTGTCTTGTTGTAGATTCTTGGTTCAGGTTTTGTTGCATTTAACAAGTTCATTAGCCGATTGTTAGTAATATACTGCTTGGATATACTTAGCTCTTAGGCTTAGTAGCTTGGGTCTGTGGTTCAATTTGGTCTCAAGGGACTTACTAGTAAATCGAATGAATACAAAAGCATGCTTGTTTTGGATTGGTGTTGTGGTTCTTAGAATCTGAATGCTTTAGGTTTGGTTTGATCATGATTTGGTGTTGGTTTTAGTTTCTAGATTTATCATGGATTTATGCTAGTATTCGTTCATGTTTTGGTGGTCATCTAATCATAACTGTAGTATGCTTAATTGAGGGCTGCTTGTTACCTTGAAATGGGAGGGCTGTAGTTGCTAGCTTCTACTCCTCCTCTTCCTAGTTTCTTCTTCTTCTTACCTTCTCACTCAATCTCCCACTCTCTCTATTTTGCTTGCAAGGCTTCAGAATTTGGTGAAGTGTGAGGGGGAAATGGCTGTGGGGAAGGGGTATTTATACTTGATTATGTACAACTCTTGTAACTAATTTCTTGTTGTAAACTATGGTTTATTCTTTGGACAATAGCCTTCCATAATCTTGGCTGAATATCTCCTCTTCCTTTTTGCAGATTTGAAGGGTTCGAGAAGGCTGTTGCAGGCTGATTCTGCTAGAGATTTGCTGGGTTGGAGGTGACTGATTGGTGGGCTGAGGGATTTGATTTGCTACATGCTTCCATTTTGATTAGAAGTAGGCGTGTAAAACCCCATTTGTATGGTTATTCATTTTAATCCCTTGGATAATAGTTGTAATTGGAGACAAAAGTTGAGTTGATGTAAAGTAATTATTTAACTACCCTCCCAAGGTTGTGATGTAATTTATTTAGTAGATAAAGTGTCTTATGTAATTATATATATATGTATATGACCGATTTCTTCACTTACTTGCAATGAGAAAGAGTTTGTTCTCATAGTGTATCCTTCTAATTATTTGGGCTTGGCCCAATAGTTAACTTACTAATGCGGCCCAATTAAAATGGCTTGGCCCAATAATCGAGTCTATAATTAGACACGTGACTATTTAATCAAGGTGCCATGAGTTAATTTATCCTTAGCTAAGGTAATCAAGCTGCACTCAACTCCTTAGTCTATTAACTCCATAGAGCGCTAAATTATTTACTCGATTATCAACTACGAGTAATTAGTAATCAAATTTCTACTTGATTCGTACTCGAGAACTTCTTTCTCGAAGATAAATATATCGTTTAGAAGTCGGAATTGCTTTACTAGGACTAATAATTTCTTTTACCGTCGTAATTATGCTTCTATTGATAGTTAGGAAAATACGGGACATTACAGTTGATTTCGAGCATTTTTATGTTAATGAGGTAATATTTTATTAATATTGATTTTATGCTTTCTTTAGTATTATTTCTTTTTTCTTTTATTTTTTCATATTTTTTAATATTGATTTAATGCTTTTTAAGTTTGGATTCCATGCTTTCTTTAATTTTTTTTAATGTGGATGTCATGCTTTTTTATTTTCGATCTCATGCTTTTATAAGATTAATTTCATACTTTTTTTTAGTTTTCTTTCATATTTTTTTAGTGTTGATTTCATGTTTTTTTTAATATTAATTTCATGCTTTTTTTAATTTTAATTTTATGCTTCTTTTAATTTCAATATTAATAAAAGCATGAATTCGAAACTAAAAAAAAGCATGACATCCACAATTTAAAAAAAATAAAGAAGGATGAAATCAAAACTAAAAAGCATTAAATCAACATTAAAAAGGCATGAAAAAAATAAAGAAACCCTCTCCTATATAGTGGTTTTGGGTGTTATTTGTGTTTTTTTTTTAGAAACTAGACCCTAGCTCTGGACAAACCCTTAGAGGTTTTATATCTAGTGCCCCACTTTTGGTGGTTTAGTGTTTATCATCTAGTTTCATGCTTATTTGCAAGCAAAAAAAAATTAGATATATAAAAAAGCATGAATAAATATTTAAATAAGCGGGTTTTTATGGTTTTCACGAATAGAATGATTCTCATAAAAACCCTCTATATAGTGGTTTTGGATGTTATTAGGGGTTATATATATCTAATGTCCCGCTTTTGGTGGTTTTAGTGTTTGGGATTTTAGGGTTTATAGTATAGGGTTTAGGGTTTAATATTCGTAAAAAGCATAATTTTAATATAAATAAAAGTTTATTAATAAATATTTAAGTATCATATAATAACTATTTAAGCATGAAATCGAAACTAAAAATGCATGAAATCAATATTAAAAAAAACATGAAATCAACATTAGAAAAACATGAAAAAAAGACTCAAAAAAAGCATTAAATCAACACTAAAAATGCATGAAAAAAAGAAGAAGCATGAAATTAACACTAAAAAAGTATGAAATCAATTTAAGAAAGTATGAAATCGACATTAAAAAAAAATTAACAAAAATATGAAATCGATATTATAGAAGCATGTAATCAAGACTACAAAAGCATGAAATCCACAATAAAAGAAAATGAAAGAAAACATAAAATCAAAATTAAAAATGCATTAAATCAATACTAAATAAACATGAAAATAAATAAATAAAAGAAGCATGAAATCAACACTAACTATGCATTTTAATATTTATTAACCTTTAAGATATGCTCTTTTTTTACAATCATGTTTATTTAGATATGAAATTATGCTTATTATAAATATTAAAATGCATAATTTATGTTTCATGTATATTTATTTAATTTTTTTTATAGATTTTAATTACTAAGTGGTGAAATAAAACACAATAAATTTATTATATATGAAAAAACAACTATTACCGGAACATTAATTAAGCATACAGTGGCTTATCTTGTAGAAGTATTAGAAATGTAGTATGTTTTTTTTTTCTTCCTACAAATGGTCGAATTCAGTAAAAAAAAAAAAAAAACAAAACAAAACAAAACAAAACAAAAAAAAAACAAAAAAACAAAAAAACAAAAAAAACAAAAAAATAAACAAAAGTAATGGCTAGGTTTAAGATTATATATTTTTGTTTGTTGAGAAAGATATGGAAAGAAGTAGTGGAATAATATATGGCGTATATTGTGGGAGGAGAGAGAAACGTATAATTTTTTTTGACAACAATATCCTTGCTCTTACTAATAATATAACAAAATCATTTTAATAAAAAAAGATGTAATTAATTTGCACCACATGATTTACTAAAATGAAAGGTGGAGATGGGTTCCTAGTTCTCACCAATAAATTGGTTCCCACATGAACCACTCCTTATATATATATATATATATATATATATAAGTGGGAGATCATGTACAAAAGAGACATTGGGTAAGAAATGAGAAATAATCATCACCATCTATTTAATAAGATCTATGGTTAAGATTGAATGTATTATAACTTTAAAAAAAAAAATGTTTTTTTCCATTAATTAGGGACAAGAATGTAATCTACTTTGATTTTGTAACTGTCAACCCTCAAATCGTGGCAATCTTTGAATTAAATTAAGGTTAATTTATTTTCCTTTTCTATCCTACATGTTTTCCTTTTCCTTTTCTTTTGTTTAATTTATTCATGGACTTTGCGTAAGCTGTAATACACACTATATATAAATTGACATTGATGAAGAGATGATGATAAAATAAAAAATGATAAGTCGTCTGCTAGTTACGGCACGCCGATTGTATCAGATTTGCCGTCTTTTTTCGACATAAATTTATTTACTATTGTCTTAGATCATTATCAGTGCATATGTATCTCATAAGTATATTACTGCAATCAATATTGAAATGATACGAGGAAGAAGAATTGTGAAAGTCGTAATGCACTGTGAGATGTAATATAATGCATTAATTTGTGTTTTGTATTGCATTTCAAATAGAGACAATGAAATAAGTGAAATGTAGCATAATGTATTAATTTGTACGTGTTTTATAATGCATTACAAATAGAGACAATGAAATATATGAAATGTAGTATAATGCATAGCTTGTGTTTTATAATGCATTACAGATTAAAAATTAGTAAATATGAGAAGAAAGAGTTGTGAAATTCATGATTAAATGCATTTTGAGATGTACGGAGTATAATATATCGGTTTGGTTTTTTTATTTTTTATTTTTTATTTTTTATAATGCATTATTTTAAAAAAAATGGACCTTGATTTGTGATTGAACAATGCATTGATTTAATTTTGTATGCATCACTTGAAATATAATAATGCATTTTGCTAACATTAAAAAAGAGGTTTGGAAAAACGAATTAAAATTTAAAGAAATATAATAATGCATTTTGTTTGAAATGAATTTTTTTTATCACCTATATTAAAAAAATGTGGAATCCTAATTCGAGACTTATTTGAGAAGTTTTCTCAAATCACTAAAAATCCGTCGGGGTGGACATTATTCATATAATGCATTATAAAACAAAAAAGGGATGAATAGATTGTTCGTATAGCGCATTACATTATACTTAGATGTGCATTATAAAATAAATACCTATGCATTATAATTAAAATACCATAACAGAAGCGAAATCACAAATTTTCTTTCAACAATTAATCTACAATTATAAATATATAAATATGAAAAAAACATGACATGTTTGCATTATGTTACTATAGGAGTAAGCATTACAAAGCAACTATCTATGCATCATAACAGGTTACATCAGTCAAGAATTATAAATATAATAACGAAGTCTAGATAGTATTTAGGTTGGTTCCTTCTCCACAAATTAGAATTAAAACAATGTAGGGACTACACCTATGTTGCATGGGTGCGGGAGTGCGGGTGCGGGGGCGATACGATTCGAATACGCGGATATGGATTTTTAAAAAATTTAGGGTGCGATTCGTCGAGGATACGTCTATATATTTATATTTTATTATATATATCACCCATTTTATAAAAATAAAAATCATAAATTAAATACTACTCAATTAAAATAAAGATTTCAATTAAACTCCATAAATTAAATACTCTATTGATTTTGTAGTGAATTTAAATTTTAGGACAATACATATAAAAAATATATAAAAAAAACCCAAAATATAAAATTATTTTAAAAAAAACCCCAAAAATATCCGGATTCTTACCGGATACGCGTATCCTACCCACAGGATACGTGTATCCTAATTATTTTTTTTTTTAGGATTCGCCAGGTGGCGAATCCCGTGCGTATCCCACGCGAATCGCACCCGTATCCCTGGCGTATCCGATACTGCATTGTTGTATTTTTCGAAGAATCCATGCATTATAGGACTACACAAATCCAATTATAAATAATGACATTTACGCACAAATTTTTCATCTAATGCAGAAGAATCCCCCTGCATATTCTTTTTATTTCGTGAATTCTAATATGTGATTTTCGAGACTAGGGATAAAATCCCACGAGATACGCAGCTTCCCAAAAATATTTACTTTGTCTTTACCTTTTTGCCCTTTTGATTAATTAAATTACGTGTTTATCAAAATATTAACATAATGCAGCATTAAGTTCATACCGTTAGATTCATTGTGATCTATGGCTATAATTATTTCTTATTTCTCACACTTAGGGGGCTTTTCACCAGAACTCACCCATATATATATATATATATAAACTATTATGTAAAAACTATTATGTACCATTGATGTAGATGCAATCAATGGATAGGATTTGAATTAGATTAGTAATCATCCAATTAATTAGTTTTATTTTTGTTTCATAAGTCGTGCATTTATGGGTATATCAGTCAATTGAATAAATTAAAACAAATTACCAATTACGTATTGCACATTTTTAGGGATTGTGCATATATATATTACTTAAAATATTACTTATAACAATTCATGCAACAACTTTTTAAAGTTAGAATGTATAAATATAATCTATTGGGATAGTTGTGTATGTTTTCTAACCACTAACAATAGTTATGCATGGTTTATAACCATTTTGGAGTTAAAAGACTACACTACCCTTAATGATGGGTCCACAAGAATAATAAAGAAAATGAAAAAACAAAAAGAATAGATAAAAGACAAAACCCTAGATATGATCTCTCTATTCTCTCTAATTTTTCTTGGCCGTGTCTCTTTTCACTCTCTATCAGCACGGTTGCCATCCCTTTCACAAGTTTGAGTACTCCTTCACCGTTACCGTGAATCGAGCACCTGTGTTTGCCGGTGAAGTTGTTTTTCCGGCTAATATCGCTACTCTCTTTCGACCGTACCTTGACCCGTGGCCGCCGCCGCCGATTGTGACTTGAGCACCCCGTGCATTTTTCCGGCTATGTCATGCCGTCAAAGCAGCAGCACCGAGTCCGACAACCAGCCGCTGAGACTTCCTCTTCAATATCCAACCAACGTGCCTCCGCCGGTAAGTCGGATTTTTTTTAGTTTATATATTGAATATAATGTTATACATTGTTTAGTTCAAGTCGTGCTCATTTCATTTTAAAGAGTATGTAATTCTGTAGATTTAATGGGTTATAGTTGTTTAATTTGGAGATTTAAAATCTGAAAATTGTTGATTTTGGAGGCACGTTTGAGGCTAAACCGTGCCTCTGACCGTGACTCTTGGCATGGTAAAGGTTCAACTGTACCTAACACGGGTGAGTCAACCATGCTCCTTACCGTGCCTAATGGCATGATTGAATTTCAGCCGTGCCTAACACGGCTGAGTTAGACCTGCCTCTAACCGTGCATATGACCGTGCCCTCTTAACACGGTTGAGGTTAAACCGTGCCTAACACGGGTAAGGAAGAAGCATGGTTCAGGTTCAACCGTGGCTAACACGGGTACGGTTGAGGTTCAACCGTGCCTCTAACCGTGTTACAGTGAACAATTATAATTTTAATTTCAGTTTTTCTTTTTCTTTTTCAAAATTCTTATTTATTGATTTCACTAATTGTTTGCAGCCTAGGTACTAATGGGCGAGGCCTAATATGCAAGGTTATAAAGCTAAACTTTATCTCTACGTTCGAGATGAGATTATAGAACAGATACCGAGGATCCTTGAGGATCATGGCGGACAAGAGACAGTCGATAAATTTAGGCGGGCCATTTGGCTCTCTTTCGGAGGGTCGATTGCGATAAAAATGCACTCCACGAGCTTGTTGCACGAGAGCTCATAGACAATTCTTTCTCAGAATACGAGAAAGTTTTTTACATCGGTGGGAGGGCTGTACGCTTTACTGCCCTGGATTATGCCCTCGTGACTGGTTTGATGTTCGGAAAATCCAATTTCAATCCCAACGACCGCCACGAAATACCAGCTTCAAGTTTTCTTTTTCTTTTCTTTTTATCAAAAATACAATGGTGAAAAAACTAAAGCTACTAACCTACGTGGAGATTTCAACGCCGAGAAGCTAGACTCGCCCGATGATTATTTGAAGGCAACCAATTTGATAATGTATTATTACATGCTGCTTTGTGGAGACGATGTAACGGTTGATGATTGGACATGGGCACTAGTGGAGGACGAGGATGAGGATGAGGATGAGTGGTTGAAGTTTCCATGGGGGTCGTACTCTTTTCAGATATTTTGCCATAGCATGGGTGTTACGACGAAGGATCCAAGCGAGATAGGTAACAAGTAGCGAATGTATCATTTCTACGGCCATGTTTGGGCTTTTCAGATATGGTCATATGAGGTGATACCCAGTCTTGGACGTCGTTGCGGGACCCGAGATTCTGACGAGAAGACGCCCGACTGCGCAGATGGTCCATGTTTGCTTCGGAGTTGGATTATACAGGTTTCTTTGCTGATCTGACGGTAATTTTTATTTTAATATTCTATTTATTTTAATGAATAAATTGAATATTATCGATATTTATATATTAGTTAAAATTTTACAGATCGAGTATCTTCCGCTTCAACCTGATTCCGTCGAGCGCATACAACAATATGTCCAGAGTGCGAGGAACGAGGACCGCTTTGCTACTGAGTTCGTGCCTTCTCAGCGCCACGCTTTCAAGAAGAAACCGAAACATGAAAGAGCATAGAAAGCGACGAATGAAATGGCACGAGTAGTCCAAAAAATAAAATGTCGAAGGGCTGATGATGCCATACAGCCGAAAAAGGCCCTGAGCGACAAAATCGGGCCCTAAAAAAACCCTCTCCTCTCCCAAGAGCTCCGACAAAATGGACTAGATACGAAGAAAGGCCTGACAGGTCATCCGATGTTGTTTGTTGTGTACTTGGTAACTCTTGCATGCTACACCGTGATCGTCCAAATGAAGATTGGATTGTCAGAATGGCCAAGCTTGTTGCTGGACATCTTAAAGATATCTTCGGCCCCATACGTTCACCATATCATAGCCGATCTCTGATGAGGTCGGTAATCAGTGAGAGACATTTTGAGGACGCCATCTTGGATCAGCCTAGGTGATCAGTGCGACATGATCCCGAGCCCTCGAGGAGAAGTGGGCAGCGGTCAGTGGAGTATTATGAGCCAGATCTCTCGAGGAGATCTGTGCATCATTCAGTGCACGATGATCAGCTGGAGCCTTCGAGGAGATCAGCGCGTCGTTCAGTGCACGATGATCAGCGGGAGGCCCCGAGGAGATATGTGCATCGTTCAGTGCACGATGATCAGCTGGAGCCTTTGAGGAGATCAACGCGTCGTTCAGTGCATGATGATCAGCAGGAGGCCCCGAGGAGATCCATGCATATTTCAGTGAACAAGGAGGAGCGGGAGGCCTCGATGAGATCCGTGCATCGTTCAGTGCATGAGGACGAGCGGGAGCCCTTGAGGAGATCTAAGTCCCGATCAGTCCACGGAGATGCAATCCTCGAACTACAGAAAACACTGCAGTTGAGGCTCTCATCATCGTACCAGGACCCGTCCGAGGAAGAAGTTGGCATACCGATGTTCAACCCGCCTAAGTGTGTGCTTCGACCATCGAGGCATGTCCAGAGTCCATATGTGGTGCCAACACCACATAGTATCCAAGAAAATAAGGAGATGTATCAATTGTTAAGGGACAGTGGGCTGATTCAACGTTGACGCTCACACCCACCGGATACACAGTAACTCAAGCATTTTTCGACGGTATTGAGAATCCAGATGTGCAATTAACTGCTGAGGTAATACAATTTTATTTTATTTGATTATTTGATTACTTGGATTATAATTTTATTTTATTTGATTATTTGATTACTTGGATTACTTATTTATTTTATTTGATTATTTGATTACTTGGATTAATTATTTATTTTATTTGATTACTTGGATTACAATTTTATTTTATTTGATTATTTTATTACTTGGATTACCTATTTATTTTATTTGATTATTTGATTACTTGGATTACAATTTTATTTTGTTTGATTACTAGTGTTGCTCTCGTGCGATGCACTGATCGTATAACAATCAAGATTATAAGAAAAATTAGAATAAGAAAATGAGATATATTATATTGAATGATGAAAAAATTACTTTGAAATATGAAGTTTCTTTAAAATTAATGGTTCACTATTAATTTACTACGCATGGATAGTAGGAGTATTTTCTAAATAATGATATGCAATTTGCATGTTTGATCTTAATATTCTGTAAGAGATCAAATGTTTGGAATTTTAGAATTATAAGTTTTTATAATCTTTTCTCATACCGTAAAAGAGTAAAACTTCAATTATACACCTACAAACCATTAATAATAAGTATCATGTTTATGCCTATAACATAATCTCTAATTTTTTCGATTTAGTGAATGCGATCTAAATTTGATTGTTGTACACTGAAATAAAATAAACATATATAAGAGCCATTTTTTAAATAAAAAAAATGTATAAATCTCAAACAAAATGAGATATGTAGCTGGGTTGTTCAGTATATGTACATCTCTTGCAAATGTAATATAATATTCATAAGGTTGCTTAAAATACAAATACAATTGTGATGATAGAACAAATTCAAAGAAAACAAATACGTAACACGCTTTTTCAGAAGAAAAAAAATTAAATTTTAGACAAGAATGATGGTGCTTGTTTAAAAAAAAAAACTTTAAAATGAGATAGTTGTTCTAGAAGATGATTCAAAAAAATCAAAGAAAAGTAAAGACATGTTGAGAGATAGTTTTATGTTATGCAAAATAGTGTAGAAAATTTGGTGAGAAATAGAATAATTAATGATGCTTGCATTTAGAGGAAAAATCATCCAACTTAGGCCTAATTTGAATTCTAATTTAAATACGATATTAGGCTCCAATTTAGATCCCAAAAGTAGTAGTATCTATCTCATTCATTGTGTATTAACCTTCTTTGACCTATGTTTTAATCAATTATATATAGGTAGTTAGTCAGTATTTATGTTATATCTTGTGGATATAGTCATGTAACTTTTGGAGGGAAAATGGCAATCTTATAATATTTTACAACAATTGAGCTTTTAGATATTGTAATAGATTTGATTACTTGGATTACTTATTTATTTTATTTGATTATTTGATTACTTGGATTAATTATTTATTTTATTTCATTACTTGGATTACAATTTTATTTTATTTGATTATTTGATTACTTGGATTACTTATTTATTTTATTTGATTATTTGATTACTTGGTTTATATATTATTTATTTCATTACTTATATCTTTATTTAATATTTAGGTGCTAGATATGTACTTGGTTTATTGGTGAATGAGACTTATTCACGGTCGTGGAATAGCCCGTGGAGTCGGACCAGTTAGCACCATACTTAACATGGTTGATCGAACCGTGTCACGCACGGTTGATCACAGCGTGACTAACACAGGTGACTCAACTGTGCAACTTCGGCCGAGTCACGAAGAACAACAAAATACCAAAAATTAATTTTCTTCAACCGTGCACCATCAATTACTCTCGATACATGCATTTTAATCAAAACATCGTGTCCTAATATGGTCTTAAACATAAAAAAGATGGTCAATCATCATTTTATGTCTAAAACATCACGCTTTACTCAATAATAATCAAATTCGAACAGATTTCCGATGTTAAATACGAATAAAGATGTATGCTAAGGAACATACCTTAAATTTTTGGTTGAAAATAAACCCCGATTTATCCAAAAAATTTAGGCATTTTTTCCACCCTTTCTCTTCTCTATTTTTGATAATTTTAGAGAATATGAGAGTGTGAGGATTTTGTTTTACTTGTTTCAATTTCTTGGTAGTTTTGAATTTAATGCTAACAATCCCTCTTACATGAATTATTTGAGGTAGCCGTGTAGAGAGAATGGCGAGTGAGAAGAAATAAATAGCCGTGCATGTAAAAAAAATGTAAGTGGGGCCGGATATTCTCAATAAATAAATAAGTGGGGTCGGCTAGATTATTAGACAAAATATGAATATTCTATATTAATTATATTAGGAGTCAACATCTCCCTTTTTGACTTAAAAGTAAGGGTAAGATAGTTTTTTAACTCAAAAGTGCTCATAAAATATACATATCTATCCTAGTGGTTAGAAAGCATACACATATATCCTAATCGGTTATATATGTCAATTTAAATGTTTTGTTATAACATGATGCATAAAACTCCATTATAAGATGCATACAAAATTAATACTACGTAGTATAAAATAAAGTCCATATAACATCATTTCGTATAGTATTTTTTTTATTATTATATTATATTGCATTGTTGCTTGTATAATTATGCATGCTTGGTTATATTCTTTATACATGCACCATAAAAAATTAATTGAATGCACCATAAAAAATTGATTGAATAGCAATAATTTTCAATGTTTACTTTTTGTTTTTGTTTTTTTAATGAAAAATATACCTAAAACTCAAATATATATTGCTATGCGTTATGACACACACGTGAAGTTTAGTTGCCCTCTTAGCTAAGTTTATTTTTCAGCTAGGGTTTAGATTCTCGACAAGGGTTTAGTTATTACTGCCTAGGGTTTAGTTTTTTCAATTAGGATTTTTATAATTATTTAGAGTGTATGCTTAGATTTTCAAGTAGGGTTTAATTTCTTAATGCATTGATTTGATAATCACATTTTAGTTCTAATGCATTTCCTAAGTATACATGCATTTATTTTACTACAATGCACACTTTTACTACAATAATGCATTATTGTAGAAAATAATGCATTTTTCTATTTTTAATTTTGCATATATGATATTTTGGTTATGCATTTTCTTCAATTTGTGATGCATATATGTTGAATAGGTTATGCACATTTTGTGACCGGTGTTGCATATATGATAGTTTGGTTACACATGTGTCTCGATCGGTGTTGCATATATAATATTTTGTTTATGCATTTGTTTTACAATCAATGTTGCATATATGGTGTTTTGATTATACATTTTTTGCAATATTGTAGTCCCTCAGTCCCACTTATTATGACCCCTTTTTTTTGGGTACGATATTTTATTAGAACTTGATTAGTAGATAAAATAATTCCTAGTCAGAAATTTAATCTCTAACCCAGAGTAATTTTTTTTATTATAATATTAATTTTGAACCCTATACACTAAACTCTAAACCCTAGTATATGGGAAAACTAAACCTCAAGATGTAAAAAGTAAACTCTTGTCAGGAATCTAAACAGTAGCTGAAAAAACCAAACCCTTAGTAAAAAAAAATTATCGCATTTATTGTCATTTGTTATGCATACTTCAGTTTAAGTTGTTGCATATTTTAGTATAAGTTTTCTTACCAAGGGTTTGGTTTTTTCGTCTAGTGTTTAGATTCCCAACAAGAGTTTCCTTTTCATAGCCTAGGGTTTTGTTTTCCCAAATAAAGTTTAGTTTTGAGGGTTTAATATTAATAATATAATTATTTTTTTACTACGGCTTAGGGATTAAATTTTTTTACTATGAATTATTTTTCCTGATTAGGTTTGAGGGTTCAATGTACAATTAGGGTTTAGCGTTTAGATTTCCCGCTTAGGTTCAGTTTTCTTTTGATTTATTTTCTCCAACTAGGGGTTATACATTTTTTGAATAAATAATTATGCAATAACTTATACTAAAATATACAACAACTTAAACTAAAATATGTATAAAAAATGATAATAAATGCGATAATTTTCTTTACTAACTAAACCCTAGCCGGGGGAAAACGAAACCCTAAATGGGAATAACTAATCATAGTTTAAAACTAAGGTCTAGTCGGAGAAAATATTTTGCAATATTTAAGATTATATAATACAATTATTCGGAGTTTAAATTTACTAGCTTTTACTTAATTTATACTGACTAAGGTTTAATTTTTCTCGATGCATATTGAAATTTTATTATAGCTGCATGAGTTGACACAAGATAACATTGGGAGAACTAAATTCTAGAGTTTTTTTTTTTTTTTTGGCTATTATTTTTTCCGCCAAGAGTTTAATTTTTCACTGAGTGTCTATTTTCCCACTTAGATGAAGACTAGGGTTTATTTCTCCCAAAATAATGTTTATAATGCATTTATATGCACTACATTATGCATCATCACAAGATCACAACCAACTTGCAGAAATCATCAGTGAATGGGTAGATAAAAAAATGTATGTGCTATGAAAATATTTGTAGTAAAAAAAAAATTAAAAAAAAATAACAAACGATCTGCTTAAAAGAACAAAATGCTATTTTGATTTGAAACATAAATTAGGAAATAAACAAGGATGTAAATTAAAGATTTAATGCATTGATTACACATTAATTGTGAATCATGCGGATCCCTCAAATAAGGGATGCGTAAGTTACAAATATGTTCAAAAAGACAAAATCAGCCTCTTTATGTAGTAATTGAGTATAAAATATTAATAAAAATATCATCTAAAAATAATTTCATCCATTAATTGTGACCAATTAAATTGTCTAAATCAAAGTCTTGAAAAGTTTATAGTTTTCACAATATAAATAGTTTTCGTATAGGCTTTATTTTTTTCCTTGCTCTTTATTTCCCATTATTATACATGTATAATCACACAATTCTCTAAAAAATATATTCAATTTTGTCATATATCTATCACTTTAAGTTCCTTTTTTTTCATATTTAGGTGATTGAAAATTGAGAATAATCTACCACTTCTAAGCTGTATTTTTTTTTTGTATAGCTCAAACAAATATAAGTATTTTATATAAAATTATTTTATATATATTATATGTGTATGTATAGATAAAATTCTATTATAAGTAAAACTCTTTTATTTGTCATTTTTTGATTTCTTCCTTTTGCATGTGTGATGAAGGTAAAAGTTCTGATGACATAATATTTAGATAGTCAATCAAATTGAGAGTATGGAATGTTTTTTTTTTTCTTTTAATATTTATGTCTTAAGTGCAAATTTTCATTGCACACATTCCTTTAGTAAATGAAAAAAAAAAAAAAAAAAAAACAAACAATAAAATAGGTAATCGGAATACAGTAGGTCCATAGAATTGTTAACAATGTATAACTAAATATATGAATACATTAGACTTATAGACTTTAATGTGCTAATGTGGTTGTGTCACATATCTATAAATCTTACTTAATTAACGGAGTAAATACTTTTTAAACTAATTGTACTAAAAAAAAATTAAAAAAAAAATCTAAATCTCACCTTAGAAATTGTTAATATGACACTATCACATCAACAATGAGCTCGCTCACAGTGAGAATCGGAACATTTCTATATATATATTTTTGTTAATAACAATATAACGTATAAAATTGTTCCCACACATCTAGTGGGTGAATTACTAGTTAGTCCAAGATAGACGACATCAACTTTCTTCGCATGCATCAGAAACAAGTAGGAGAAATTTATTTCTATCAAACTTCAACCAACTTTCTTCATGTTCTGATTGCAGACTTTGCTAGGATCCATATCATTTTACGTACTAGAAAATAGCCAAAACTCCATATAAACGAACGGCCAACCTCATCGACATTACATAGCCAAAGAATAGACTCGGATTTTATTATTATTTTTATTAGTACGAAGAAATATTTTTCGTGGTTAAAAGAACATGCCATCTTTTGTGATTGAGGGAATTCTCGATTAAAAAAAAAAGTATACTTTGGGTTAATTATTAAAAAAACCCAAACTATTCCTCATTTATCAAAAATATATTTTATTATTATAAATAACCAATTAAATCATAAATTACTATATCAATTTTTTTATCAAATCTATCATC
Source organism: Mentha longifolia (assembly GCA_001642375.2). Taxonomy (NCBI): domain Eukaryota; kingdom Viridiplantae; phylum Streptophyta; class Magnoliopsida; order Lamiales; family Lamiaceae; genus Mentha; species Mentha longifolia. Next base: position 18,524,277 of record CM038117.1, read on the forward strand.
AGTGTGATTTTTCGGCAACGGCAAACATACATGGCATCACGATCAAGTGTTTTATTTTCAATCCTGGTGGAAATTCATATTTATTTAATAACTAATAAATAAATCCAACGTGGCTCCGGGTTCCACGTATGTATCCCGTCGCCGTAAAATCACACTGAAGGTAGATTTGATAATAATTGATAGTTTATGATTTAATTGGTTATTTTCAATACTTTAGGATGTTTTTGATTAATGAGGAATAATTTGAGATTTTTTTTGGTAATTAACTCTATTTTGGACCTTGGGCCGAAAATGGGTACTTAACATTTTATTTTATTTTAATAAAATGAAAATCTTGAAAAAAAATTCAAAAATAGGCGCTTAACAATGTGAGAAAAGCGAAGTATGAGAGTGTTGGGAAATGGGTCAGATATATAATTTAAATTCAAATTTGGGTGATTTTCAACTAGATTCAATGCTTCGCTAGGGCTGCGTTTTCAGTTCTCAGGGTTTGCAGCAACCGCGAGAACGAGGCGCCTTCACTTTGAGGTAATTTTATCTTCCCCAATTTGATTTGTGTTATTTTTCCGAATATGTTTAGGAGCGATTTTTGTGTTTTGGGTGAGCATCTAATCCATGGATGCCTAATTTTGATTCAGAGCTTATGATTTCTCCATGGACCGACTCAGTGAGTTGCCCGACTCACTAATATTTCACATTCTCTGGTTTGTTCCGATGCGCTATGTTGTAAGGACAACTATTCTATCGAAGCGTTGGAGGAACCTTTGGACCCCCATCCCCTGCCTTAATTTCGACGATGAAGAAGCTATGTTGGAAGGAGACGATCCAGATACGTTTCGGAACTCCATCAATCGGGCCTTATTGCGATGGAATGGGGTAAGGATTCTGAAGCTTAGGGTTAATTCGTCGTGGGTTGACCTTGATGAGCGAATATATAGCGATAGTGAGTTGTACGCTCATTTTGCTAAGGAAAAGGGTGTTGAAGAATTCTACTTGCATTTGCCGTTATTAGAACTTGATAGTTTTGGCAATATTGACGATGTGTACTTTGCGCCACAGTGTTTGTACTCGTGCTCATCGCTTAAACTGTTATCCTTGAGGTTTTGTAGCTTTAATATTAATGGGAATGTGCATTGGAATCAACTCAAGAGCTTGAGTATCACTAAAGGTTTTGGGCTCACTGAACACATGGTGAATCAAATAATGTCTGGTAGCCCTAAACTGGAAGTCTTGAGATTGTCTGTTGTTGAAGAAGAAGGTTATAATTTGAATATCCGATCTGATAGTTTGAAGGAGCTGTGGATTTGCAAGTATGTATTTGATCGTGAGTGTGTGTCCTTGGTATCTGAGCTGACAATCTGGACCCCGAATCTTGAAACCTTGACTATCAAAGGAACTCCTTATGGTTATTGTCGGCTCATAAATGTCAAGTCCTCAGCTCATGTAACTCTTTGTTCTTATGGTGCATTTTATCACGATGATCATGATTGTGACTTTTGGGTTGATCCCTGCGTCTGGGAGGACTCCAAGGACTTCAATTCCCCCCATGATTGTATGGCGGAAAAATTCCGTCAAGTTCTTGAGACCACCCAACATTTCGAAAGGGTCACATTGTTCTGCTGTTGCCTCAAGGTTCAGTTTTTTTTTTATGGCTTACATTAGTTATAGACTAATACTGAGTGACTATGAGCATGAAATGAAGGTATCACTATTATTCAAATCATGGTTGATAAAGATCTTCATCATTTTAATCTCTGCATAGTTGTGTCCTGTTGTCGGTTGGTTTTAAGAGTTTATGCATTACCTAGTAGTAGACCTGCCCACGGGCCGAGCCGCCGGTTTCGGGCCCGGCGGGCCGCGGGCCTCACATGCATTGAACCTAGCCCGGCCCTTGTAGCAAATTTAGGTTACGGGCTCGGCCCTAGGCCCGCCGGTTCCAGGCCGGGCCAAAACCGTCGGGCCTAGGGCCGGCCCGCCGGGCCGTTCAAAGTGGAGGCGTCAAAAAACAGAGCATTGCTCTGTTTTGAGCCAAATGCTCTCGGCATTTTGCCCCAAAATAGGGTAAAATGTGATTTTTTTTAATTTTTTTTTTTCTTTCAACTTTTTTTACATTTTAAATTTTATTCTTTTATATTAATTAATTTAATGAATAGGAAATGTCAATTTGTCAAGTTTTTATGCATATATATTTTTTTAAAAAATATTTAAATTACTCATTAAATTGTTGAAAATGCATAACAATTGATCAATTTTGCATTATTAATGATAAAAATTATAACATTAAATTCAGCTCAATTTAATCACTTTGACAATTGAATAAGAACTTTTACATTTGACAAGAAAAATACTAAAAATTATAATAAGGGACTTGAACTCAATTTCATTTCTAAAATCGATTTGCCTACGTATCCTCATATTAATAGAGGAACCAAAGTCGACGTAGTTCTTATTACAACACAATGGTTCCTATTCCGCACCCGATGCCGATCGATCCGTCTCGGTGAAGGCTTCATCTTCGCTCTCATTCCGATCATCCCATTCCGGTTCTTGAGCTCTAAGGTCGGCCCTACACCAATCATCGAGCAACATGGTAGCTTCAATGTTTGCCGGCTTCATTGTTGATCTTCTTTGATCTAGCATAAGACCTCCGGTGCTAAAGGCTTGTTCAACGGATACGGTGGATGCCGGGACGGCAAATAACTCCTTCGCCATCATGGAGAGTATTGGGTACTCCACTCTCTTCGACCACCATTTCAACACGTCGATCGACGGACCACTATCTTCAACACCAAAAACAAAACGAGTTTGCAAAAATATATCCAATTCACTATTACCTTGGCTCCTTGGATTATCATAGGTTCTATTTTGGTACATTCCTTGCATTTGTCTAACTAAAGGATCCATTGAGTCCATAGCAAAGGGAAAATCAAATGAAGACATCATAGTATAAGAAGAAGAAATCTCCGTATTATCTTCATTACTACCATACTTTCTCTTATATTCATCAAAAAGTTCTAGCAAAGTCCTATGTAGATCATCCTTCATATCTTGCACATTAGGAAGATCAAAAAATATTTATTCACCATCAATTACAACATTACTAAAGTCCATTTGCAAAAAAGCATCATAATAAATTTGTAGCATTTGACAAACACCTTCATATCTCCATTTAGGATCCAAACATTTAGCAATCAAGAAAACTTTCGGAATCTCCCTAAAATACTTTAGCCATTTTTGAACTATAAAATAAATCACACCTTGCAAGTTTGGCCTAGTAAAACAAGCTTTAAAAGACATGGCAATATACATGCAATGTTCCAACACTTTAACGGAAGTACAATAATAAACACCCGATAATTGTTTAGTAGCCATATGAAAAACCTTCAATAATCCATATAAATCATAACATGCATCCCAATGACTCTCATTAAGAACTAATTGAGTCATGGAAAATTCTTTCCTAAAAAAATCACATAAATGACCCTTATACTCCATCGTACTATTAAGCATCTCATAAGTAGAATTCCAACGATGAGATACATCGGCTTTGAAACATGTATAAACAATATTCTTTGAACGACAATATTTTTGCCATTTTTTCCCCAATGTTTTTGATTTATGCAAATATTTAACGGCATTTTTAATAGGAACAACGGACTCTTGAAAAATCTCAAGCGCATCTTGGACACATAAATTCAAAATATGACAAATGCATCTAGAATGAAAATATTTTCCATCAAAAGATGGTGCACATGCTTCAATGAGTTGAGGAATACTAGCCGTGTTCGCCGTTGCATTATCAAAACCAACCGAAAAAACCTTATTAATCAAACCATATTCATTTAAAACGGTGATAATAATCAAAACAATATTTTGAGCCGTGTGAGGCTCTTCAAACTCCCTAAATGCAATCAAACATTTTTGCAAAGTCCATTTTGCATCAATCCAATGACATGTAATTCCCATATAACTAGCCCTATTATATGCATCGGTCCAAACATCGGCACAAATAGAAACTTTATGACCCAAACGTTGTAAATATTTCATCAAATCTTTTTGTTTTTCCATGCATTGACGCCTAATCCTCTTAAGCATTTGAGTTCTAGCAACTTTACTAGCATTGGGACCTAAACCTTCTTTATAGGATGCTTCATATGTTATTCTATCGGCATAATTAAAAGGTTGTTTCTCCATAGCACAATATCTAGCACATGCATCTTCGTATCGAGCTTTATCAAATTTAAATAAATAGGGCGTACCCGTCTCCGAAGATGAAGTGGCACCTCGAATTTGAGTTTGAGAAGTAGACATTCCGAACTCACTCGGATTCGTGCTCTCCATGTGCCTATTGAGCGTGCCATAGCCTCCCTTTTCGATCCATTTGTATTGCTTCGTGCAATAGTTGCAATATGCCAAGTATCTCTCTCGACCATCGGAGAGAGGAGGTTGGCCTTCACGTACCGGAGCCAACACTTTTCTAAAGTGTTTCTTGAAGATGTCGGACTTGGGTTCCTTGTAAGCATTTGTTGGGGAAGATTGGTTTAGCCCGTCATCTTCGTGCTCTTCATTGTCGTTCGAGCCATGAAATTCGAATCCTTGGCTTTCCATCGTATTAACCATGTCCTCAAATTGCTCATCTTCTTCGGCTTGAAGTCGTTCGGCAACTTGCCTTGAGATTTCCTCCGCCACTTCCGCCCTTCTTGACCTTTGAGATTTTCGGCCTTCTTGCTCATCACCAACGAGCTTGCCCTTGCCCTTGTTTCCTTGTGATTGTTTTGAGGAAGACATTGTGTATGTGTGTGTAGTTATGAAAGTGAGAGTGAGTGTGTGCAAGATGTGAGAGTGAAAGCTTGAGAAATAAAGTAGAGACTTGAGACTTGCTCTTGCAAAATGAGTTATAAATGAGAGTAGAGATTGAGAGAGAATGATAGATTTTTGGAGAGATTGAGTTTGAATGGGAGTAATATATATAGTTGAATGTGTAGGGGGAGGGTAGGAGGTGGTGTTGGAGGCTTGGGGGTGGGGAAGAGGAGCATGGCAACGGCTCCTAGCCGTTGGAAAGGCAGCCACCTCTGTTTCGGCCGCTGCTGTCTTCAGTTTTTCCCGTTGGGCCCGGCGGGCCGGGCCCGGCCCGTCGGTCCCAACGGCTATGTGGAAGCCCGGCGGTTCATGGTGTAGCCCGGCGGGCTGGCCCGGCGGTTAACCGTCGGGCTGCGGTCCGCAAAATCACAACCCGAGCCCGGCCCTTGGTTCACGGTCCCGGTTCCGGTTCGGGCCCGTTGACCGGCGGGCCCGGGCCAAAACCGTTGACTCCGGGCCGGTTCCGGGCCAAACCCGACGGGCCGGAAAGCCCAGGCACGTCTACCTAGTAGATTTCGCTCTATATGTCATTAGGTTTGAACCAATTGCATAGTTGTGTCCTGTTCTCGGTTGGTTTTAAGAGTTTATGCATTACCTAGTAGATTTCGCTGTATATGTCATTAGGTTTGAACCAATTGCTGCAAGACTAAGTATCATGCTCTCTACTTATATGTAAGTTTTGTAATAACCATAGATGATAAGGAATTAATGACATTTTTAATTTGAGGGAATCAACGCTCGCCTTTTATATCTTTCTTGGTCTTTGTCACACCAGGTGCTTGCAGCTATGAAAGTGAGATGTATGCATTCCTCTTTCCCTAATGTTAAGTCCTTAGAGATCGGATGTTATGACCGCCACTATGGAGAATTAGTAGGCTTTCTTGACATTTTCCCTCAATTGAAGAGGTTAGTCCTTCAAGATGATAGAGCGTTGCACAACTACCTCAGTGACTCGGATCAACTTGAGGATTTTCCTGAATGCCTTCTGCCGCAGCTGAGGACAATAGAGGTTGCTTGGACTTATGGTGACCGCATATTTTCGTCAATAGAGAGTTTGTTGAAATGCGCGAGCAACCTAGAAAAGATGGTGTTCCGAGGTGGTAGAAAGGGGGGAGCAAATTCATTGTCTTTGGCATCAAATAAACTGTTGAAAATGCCAAGATCCTCAGGCAACTGCACTATTGATATTCTGCAGGAAGATCATCAATCATAAGGAGCTCGTTGTCCTTTTTCTTCATTCAGTTTCGATCTTTCTTTACTTGTTTGTTTGTTTGGAGATTATATTTGCTTATTCAGGGAAGTAGAGCAATTAATTTGACACATGTAAATTGATCTGTAGCAGATTTTGAACTTCTTGATATGAATGAAACTACTGATGAAATGAAACCTAGATTGTTATTTATCTTGCTATAAAAGAATGCAGCTATAATCTCTTAAGGAAAACCTCAAGGAAAAAAGAAAAAGTAGCAACGATAATTGTATTCAGGAGAATATATACCCAAAAACAAGAGATCTATTTTCTTGGATCTGAACCCTGAATTGGAAATGGACTAATAACTTTCAATTTAAAGCAAAAATCTAGAGCTACCCCTGCAAATAGGAAAATCAAAAGACTTTCAGAAACACAAACCACACCATCAAAAGCATGGGACAGAATGCTGCTGCCATCCAACTCCAACGGCGCTCCACCTTCCAGCATCGCCAGCCCTGCTCATAACAATGAGCAATCTCTCTCAATTAATACTCGATAAGTCAATAAACTCTCTAAAATGACGGAGCAGCAGTACTAAATTTAGGGGCGGAGAGAAGTTTTATAGAATAGTACCCTTAACAAAGCCAAATGCTGCAGATGTCCCTGCTTTAAGCTGGAAATTGTCCAAGTCTCGTCTGATTGCATACCGGAAAGTTACTCCGAATAATGCACAGCTAACGAATGCGACAGCCAGAGGAAGTATAAGTTCGGAATTGCTTGTAACCCGGGATAAGGAAATAGGAAGTTCTGCAAGAGTGCCAACGACTGCAGATATCGAAGCAGCTTTAACAGATTGCAATCTCTCCTTATCTTTTTCCGACATTCCACTTTCCATCTCTGTTGAAGCAAATCCACCAGCACCTTTCAGTGATAGCTCTGCTTCTTCCACCATGGCTCTTGCTTCAGAGATTTCCTTTTGGCATTCTGCAATCTTAAATCGCAAAACCAATGAGTATCACTCAGTATTTCAAAAGCATAATAGTTAACTTTAAACATGTACAGTTGACGATACCTAAAATTTTCCTAAATGTAAAATGATGATACCTCGGAGGCCTTTGATTCGAGCTGATCAATATATTCCCTCATAATCTTGGCCTCCATTTCTTGCTTTTGAATCTCAGCGAGCTGTCGCTTTGCAGTTTCAACTCTGGACGAGGCTTGCTCCAATCCTTTCAGTAGATCCTTATTCTCCTCTTTGTTTAAAAGTTGCTCGACTCTCTCGTCCACCATACCTGACAAGATGCCCTTCAAACTACCTTCATCACTAGCTGGGCTGCCATTCTTGCTGCATTTCACAGCAAAACTTGCTGCTGCTAATGAAGAAGGAAATCGAGCCAATCTTGCTGAAGGGACTGTGTGATGTAAGCGAATTTGGGGTATAGAGCACGGGTTTCTGGTGCTGGTTGTTGTGATGGTTACCATGGGGGAGATCAAATTTGAGTTGCTGATCATCAGGATTTCATTTATTACATCAGTATCAACACGAGATTCTCAAAAAAAGAAAAGGGAGAGATCTAATACGAGATTTTTGTATGCATTTCTAAGTTTTATTTGTTCCCGAGCACAAGGAAACTAGAAGAATAGTAAACGTTCAACACTTCAACAGATTTACTGATTAGCGGTTGCTATCTTATTAGTGTTTTGTCATTAGAGTCCAGCAAAAAGAAATGCTAACTAATTTAAAGACATCAGTTAATCCAGACTGCATTCCTGTTGATATGTATAATCAAGTTGAAGCATTAATATAAATAAGCAACAAGAAACTAATAAAATTTGCACAGAATTACAAATGAAACACGATCTAGTAACACAACAGGGCAGGCACTTCCCCATACCTTCTAGGAGTATATGCACATACTTGCACTTTGAATGGATTCAGTTTTGTTTTAATAAAGAAGAAGCGTATTATTCCAAGAAAAGGAAAAAAAAGGAAACTCTAATGAAGTTAATTCACAGTACTCGCAGGGGAAACACTGATCTGATGTATTATGCGATTAGTTAATGTCATATTTTTCTTTTCTTTTTTTCTGAATGGATCTTAACCAGCAAAGAAGCAAACTGAATTTCAACACTTTGTCGCTAACTGGACGCAGTAAAATAAGCTAATACAAGCATAGGTGTACTTAATGAGACAGCGATAGCATGTGACATTTCACCAAAAATATCAAAATAATTCAGCTGCAATTTTTAGAAGTTGGATAGCTTAGTTTTGATTCTTAATTTGTTACTTCTTTTTATTTATTAAGGCACTATAAATCCTTTAACTTCACTAACTTTATTTTTCAAACAAAGATTAATACTTTTCAGCATTTCGCAGCTGCAGATCAGCTAACATTGATCACAGATCTAGCTTTACCCAAAGGGTTAAAAAAGTGTGCCAAAAAATCCGGCACGACCTATCAGTTTCTTAAACTTTACCATTTTAAATATGTAGATGAAATCAAGTAAAACCTAATTTAACTTTAATCAAAGCTGACTAGTTCAAATGAGAACTTCGTTTCTCCATTCGAGCTAGTCCCAGAAAACTTAATCCAACAACAATACATCAGAAGCATAACTATCAAGGCTTCATCCTCACTGCACAATTATTCTGATTATCTCAATTTCAAAATAATAGATTCTCATAAATCCATTTAAGAATGTAAGCATTACTTAATAAATTATTTCTTATCATCTCTTCATTCTTGAACAACTTCTCTTTGTTCCGAATTATTCTTTAGTAATAACTTTTTGGGTCCACAATAATCTTAAACAATCTTTTCTGAATTTCAAGTAAATTTCAGATCAAAGATTACAATTAACTGCACAATCCAAGCCCCATATGGCAATTCGAATAAGGCCTCCCCAATCTCAAATTTAATTGAAACAATCCAATCTACTAATTATATTCTTGACGCACCTATAACATCCAATCTTCAATATTAATCAAATTATGAGCCAAGGCTTTTTTAACTAAATCAAGAACTCAGCTCATTCTACGCAAATCTTCTTCTCCCAAGGCTAACTTCAATGGATTAAAATAAGCCAAGAGAGAATGAACTAAGCCCACTTCTCCATTCTCACAAAACATCCATCTTCTCCTTCACAGCCAATATGCCGCTGCTTCTATCTTGATTTCGTTTCAGCAAATAAGCCTTTGATTATGGTTTCTATTCTCTACTATGAGAGTACTTCGTAGTTGAACGCGCTCAAATTCAACTTTTAGTTTTTCTTGTAGTATGAAATTCGAATGCTCGTGAACAGAAATGGGTGGAAATACTTACTAGTTGTTTAGGATATTGGATTAGTGTAATTGCAGTCCCTTCCTTCCGTTTGTTGTTTCTCCTTCTGCGCTATATTCGCATTGTTTTTGCCTGGTAGGGGATGTTGAAATGTTTGGATGGTTGATATTTTCTTGAATTAAATTTGGTGAGATATGTGTGTATAAGAGCATCTCCAAGAACCTTTTCTATTTGATTTTCCTTTTCTTTTGAAATGGAACTCTATCATTATATATAATCTGCATTTCCTCTTTGTATTTTGTATACTTTATTTTATTCTTTTCTTTTACAACTCATTCTATATAAAATTGCATGAACTAAAAAAATGATTTTAATGATTGGAAATGACTAAAATTAAAATTACATTAACAATAATATTAGTACATTATAATTGCTAAAACAAAATACAAGACATAATTAAAATATTTAAACCTAAAAATCAAATACAGTTACATAAAATAAAGTGAAAATGCCCAAAAAGATAAAGAAAAAAATAAAAATAAAATAACCAGCCTATAACATGATTTTTTAATAATTTGAAATACCATCTCCTCTACTTCCTTTCTTGCCAACCACAAGCATATCAAAACCACGAGTGTCGTCTTAGTGTGTTTGTCTTTATTTTTGTAAAATATTTTGTTGCTCCGTGTGAAAGTATTTACGTATTTCTGGATCAAAAATTATGTTCGGAAGCCTTTTTGTATTTTTCTGATGTAGCATCTCGTTCGCCTTCAGTACCTTCAAAATCACCATCTAAGTTTTGTTCGTCTCCATTATCCAGGGAGAATCTTCCTTACCCGCCGGATCCGGTGAGAATTTCACTTGAATGAAATTTTCTTTTTAATGTCGTTTTTTTTTTAGATTTGAAGCATGTTATTCATTTTGTACTTGTTAGGATATATAATAATGTGTTTACATGCCTTAAATGTTGATTTACTTCGTATTGGTGATGATTTACACATTAATAGCATGAATTTAAATTTCTGAATTTGAGTTGTTTGAAATTACACAGTTGAGTTTGAATTTTAACCGTGTACACGGTTAAAATTCTAATTCAACCGTGTGGTGGCAGAATTATGTGTAATTTTTTAACTTTTTTTGGTTTTTCGTCCGAAACTAATGAATCCTTTGACGTACCTTTTGCAGCCGAGATAAGCTTGGTACAGGCCTCGTATGCAAGGGTTTCCGGCACGATTAAATTTATACGTTCGAGATATTATAGTCAAACAAATACCGATAGTTTTGAAGCGTGTCGGCGGGGAAGAGCTTCTACAAAGATTCAAGGACGGCCCCCTCTTGTACTTGTTAGATATTAAGAGGAACGTGAGCGCAAACGTTGCATTGCACGAGTTATTAGCCCGAGAGCTCACCGATCCATCATTCTCCGAGTTTGAGAGGTGGTTTCACGTAGGCGGGCGAGATATTCGTTTTGGTGTGCAGAAGTTTTGTCTCGTGACAGGCTTATTATTCGGCCCTTCCGAGTTTGATCCCAACAGAGGTGCTCACGTCATTCCCCCGACTAGCCTCTTCTATACTAGGTATAATGGTCAAAAGACGAAGGATAAGACGCTTTAGAAGGATTTTATCAATCCTCAAATCATTATGGGGACTCCAAATCAGTATTTGAGCGCGGTGAATTTGCTCATGTACTACTACATGCTTCTATGCCGTGATGACCAAACGATCGAACCTTGGGCATGGGCATTAGTAGATGATCAAGATGAGTGGAGGGGATTTCCTTGGGGATCATGGTCATTCCAAGTGATGTGTCATCAGCTAGGAGTGATGAAGAAAGACCCAACGGAGATTGGGGGACCGATTGGGGCCTACCATTTATATGGGCCGGTGTGGGCATTGAATCTGTGGTCGTACGAGGCAATCCCGTCATTAGGACGAGCATGCGGCTATCGATTGAATGAGATATCTACACCTCGTCTCATGAGATGGCACACTCGACAGTCCCATTTGGATTTTACTAGATTTTTCGACGACGATGAGGTATATTCATTTTTTAGTTCATTATTTATTTTTAATAAATCAATTTTCATGCTATTCTCACTTACATGGTGTTTTTACTTCATTATTTATTTATAACGAGTCTTAATTTCATTAATTCTTTTGTAGCTCGAGGCCCTTCCCACGCTTGAACCGGAGTCCCAAATAGAGATTGTTGAGCCCTATACACTTACGCTAGGACAAGGGGACCCCCTTGTCCCTAAAGTTTAACCCCAATCAACGTCATGCACATAAGAAGCTACGCCACAGCAGAGACAGTCGAGGGCGGTAAGGGAGATGGCGAAAGTTGTGCAAAAATTGAAATGTCGTGATGCCAAGGACGTGGTGCAGCCAGGTCATCGCAAACAGCCTCGAGCAGCCCGAGCCTCTTCAGAGACTAGAGGCCACTTCCCCGGAGAGACCATATCTTGATATTCTGGAATCCTCTCGGGCGAAGTGTCCTAGGGAAGAGCCGTCCCATGCTAAGCCTCCTGAGTAGCTTGTCTGTTGCGTGCACGGAGATCCGTGCCATCGGGGATGCGGGAATGATGATTGGATCGACAAGGTCCTTGAGAGAGCCGTGCACCGGCTAGCAGAAGATACATCTGAGAAGGGAGTACTTGCCCGGATGGCTAAGTCTCTCTTCAGGCACCTCAAGGGCATGGTAGGATCGGAGAGTTCTTCAAGCGGCAGCAGACGATCTAGGCATCGATCACCTACTCCTGTGAGCCAGCAACACTCAGAGGCTCCTTGGTTGATGATAGGCATTGATCACCTACTCCTTAGCATGCGCTTGGATTTGAGCATCGTGCAGCGAGATCGAGGACGCCCCCACATGCAGATGATCAGATGGAGAGAGACGGAAGACAGTCCTCGTCTCACAGTTCATATGCTAGGGCTCTAGATGCGATCCCTTATGTCCCTCAGCTTGATTTGGGCGGCGACGAGGACGATAGTATGGACTCAGTAATAGATATATTGGACGTGCTAAGGAGTTTCTCGTGCAATTCATCAAACTCAATGGGTCTCTCACGAGCTTGAATCGCATGAGCCAACTCTTTATATGAATCATCAAGACCATTAAGAATTTTGAGGGCAAGATCCTCAGCATCAGTAGCAACCCCAAGCAATGCAAGTTCATCAACAACTCCTTTGATTTCGTGCATAAAATCCGTAATAGATTTCGTACCTTTAACAGGATTATGAAGCTTATTTTTCAAGGCAAGGATACGACCACGGGAAGGCTTGCCGTAAGTAGCCGCCAAGATATCCCAAGCTTGTTTGGCAGATTTTGCAGTGGCAATAAATGGAATTAACGACGGGGTAATCGCTCCAATTATAGCATTGAGGATTAACTGATCTTGACTGATCCAAAGTGCGTGATCCGGATTAGGCGTAGTGACAGCATTGGCTGTAACAGTAGACGGTGGACATGGCTTCGACTCATCGACGAAACCGATGAGATCATAGCCTGTAAGGAGAGTCTGGAATTGAAACTTCCACGCAGTATAGTTTGAGTTGGTAAGTTTCAATGGTATCTGTGTGGTGGTGTTGAAGGCAACGAGAGATGACGTTGGGTTGGATGGGGTAGCCATAGATGCACAAGAGGAAAAAGAAAAATGATCTGCGATCTGGCTGTAAGAGATCGAGATATGCAAAAAAAAAAAAAAAAAAAGAGATACGTGATCTGTGGAAAAAAAAAGAGAGGATCTTTTGTGGCTTTTGCCAAATTTGCTCTTATACCATAATAGATATATTGGAAAGATATATTATTCATATTTGATAAGGGAATATATATACAGATACAAGAAGAATGATTGGTTACAGAACCAATGTAGGACAAAGTCTGTACAAAGGAAATACAATACATAAAATATACTCTGATACTCAGATGTTCCTGAGCAGAGAGTGGACATTGATAGGGCTAGGGGACGGGTTCCGAAGCCGTCTCTCGCATTGTAGAACCCTTACACGAGCCATGAGACCCCGCATTCAACCCGGGCTGCTAGGGTTACATCTCAGCAGTTTAGGAATTCAGGCCCGGATGCTGTGGTTCTCACTAGGCAGACGCCTCCGTACTACATGCCTCAGTCTCTATTCGACTCCATTGAGGATCCAAACGTCGGATTCACTGCTGAGGTATTATTATTATTATTATTATTATTATTATTATTATTATTATTATTATTATTATTATTATTATTATTATTATTATTATTATTATTCATGTGATGTGACACTTGTTTAATATTAGGTGATGAAGTTGTACTTGCTATATTGGAGGGCTCGACTTCGCTTAAGGTTGCCGTGCGATTCCAACGTCGGGTTCGCCGGAACTATAATTGCCGGCATAGACTTTTATGTGAGTATTTTGTTGTCGGGTTCTTAGATATTTTATTATTTTTCATTGTTTATATTTTTTAAATTATTTTGCTTATAAGCCGGAGATGCTGAGGATACTTAGGGGATTTCACCCTGACGACGAGACTTTGGGGTTGAATAAAAACTCTATCTATCAGAAGTGGAATCCCGAGAAGAAGTTGATCGACCTTTTCACAGGGACAAACACTTATATGCCATGGTCTTGTGGAGACGATGTAAGTTATTCAATATCAACTTGAATTTATTCTTATAGTATTTTTAGATTGGTACATAAGATTTATAAAAAATATATTTTCTTTTAGTTTATCTTTGTGTGCCACTTGACCACCGAGCATTGGATCGTGTGTCGTGCACGCATTCAAGAGTGGCGTTTAGAAGTGTACGATTCCCTCTTGCACGAGTTGAACACCTTGCAAGAGCACAACCATCGTACGGCTCAGATTCTTCCCCTCTCCCGTCTGTTTCCGAGGCTTTTGTACGTGGCTCACTACTGGGAGCAACATCCTACTTACACAAAGCGCAATGATGAGATGCAGATTGTATTCCTCTCAAGCCAGCAGCAATTTCGTCAAGGTGACGAACAGTCATGTGGTCCACTTGCATGTTTGGCCATGGATAGGATACTTGCTGAGAACAAGCCAAAGATATCCAAACCCTCTCCACAATACATTGCTCATCTTAGAAAATCCATTGGTAGGAGGAATTTTTTACTATCTCGACGAGATGTCGATTGATGGATTGGATGATGGATTATGTTTTTTGGATGTTTAGGATTGTTTATTAATTATGTATGCTATGGATTTTATTGTTTATGAATTTTTTGGTGATTTATTATAAATTACTTGGGGATATTCGATTGAAAGTCTATGATTTTTCGGGAAAATAAGGCATTCTGTCATTACACGGTTATTTTAAATATCTAACCGTGTAATTGAGAGCCCTGAACCGTGTAATTATGAACACTAAACCTTGTAATTAATAAATTTCATAATAATTCATATTTTAACCTGAAAAAAACGTGAAGTTCATAAAACTTAACATCATACATGGTATCTTAACATCATATGAAGTTATAACCATGATGGTAGGCCGTGACGAACTATAACGACTGACATTTCTAGAGTTTCTAAGTTCGATACATATACCACTATGGACCATCATATGTTACAAATAGGTCACTTCTATAAATTCTACAATTATGAACAATTTATGTGAATCAATCTATTTTGTAGCACTTATTCAATGTTCGTCAAGTTTAAATTAAACCCCAATGACCAACAATCGGAACCATAATGTTGTATAAATCAACACTTTTATTAATTTTGACTTTTTTTTTAAGTTCGTTGACTTTATCAAATTTGACTTTTTTTAATTTGTTGACCTACACGGGTGTGCTACACGGTGTAGAGATTTTATAAGACCGTGTAAGTTATTGTCAATTTAAGTTTAGTTGAATTTTTTTCAATTTTGACTTCTTACACGGTATACATAGGCAAATAACCGTTCACACGGTTTAATATACAAGTCAACCGTGCAATAGGAGAAATCTTTGACTTTTTTAATTTTGACCACTTGCACGGTTTTTTTAATTAGAAATACCTTGTACACGGTATATGAAACAAGTTAACCGTGCAATTGGAGAAATCTTTGACTTTTTTAATTTTGACCACTTGCACGGTTTTTTTAATTAGAAAAACCGTGTACACGGTATATTAATCAAATATTACTGTGTAGTTGCAAAGATTTTCAAAAACAACTCATCAAATGTCAAGATTTACACTCTAACAAAGCTCATTATCAAAAACATCAAACATTACACAATCCTTAATCGAAAAATACGTTAAATCCTACTCCAAGGGTCGCATTGGGCATCTAGGCCTAGTATGTTGATCACTCTTGCAAATAGAACACGTTTTTTTTGGCACGACGTGGACGACCTTCGTTATTCAGGTCAATACCTGCTATGGGGATTGGAGCCGTGCAAGATCGTCTTTTGTGTCCCATGCCATGGCATCGAGAGCATTTTTGATGATTTGTGTCCCCTTCGACTGCTGATCTTGCACGACTCATACGTGTCTGACCAGCCTGCTTATCGACAAGAGGGGGTCGAATAATGATTGACGTAACCTCTTGGGGCACATGCCAGGAATCCGGATGGGGCACCGGCTCAATATTTGGCAAATAAGTTGCCACCAATGTCGCTTACTTGAAATAATGACTCACATAGTCGGTGGCACGACCTCCGGAATACCTATATCAAATACACACAATATAAATGAAATGTTGATAGAACACATAATCACGTTACATTAAATATTGCATATTTTATTAATTAGCGCACCTCAAAGCAGCACATGCGTGTCGACATGGCATCGCGTCCAATTCAAACTCACGGCAGTCGCACGTTGAGTTTTGGAGATCCACGAGGTAGCTTCCCTTCTCACCCTCAACCCTGAACATGTTGGGCACAGTAGTTTCCCTAGTCGTGTAGCGACGGGCCCATTCTGCAGAAACTGACATCTTCGAATAACATATCTCGGTGACCTCGTGATATCTAGAAACAGCACATGTCCGGTGCTCTTCGAACTACTTTTCCACAATGATTTGATACACTTCCAACATGGCGCAAATTTGCAAACGCCTAGCCCACAACAACCGGGCGTTCATGGTCTCCGCCGGATTAGAAGTCATGAAACTGGTACGCAAGACAGGACACTTCGAACGTGCCCATCTGGGCATCCCAATCTCCAGTAGCCTCTGGTATATTCCACCTCCTTCTATACTCATGTCTATCAAAGATGTGATATATTCATCGAAGTCGGACTCACGGTATGCATATGCCGCTGATTCGAAGACTTCAATTGCGTGCCTGCCAAAATGGACCATATTCTTTATCAAGTGGTAGAAACATAGACCATGGGAAGCATCTGGGTACACAATCTTGATGGCATTTTCAATGCTGATGTGGCCATCAGACACTATCAACAAGTTATTTGGCGCTCCAAAACTGCATCGGATCCTTCTAAGAAACCATATCCATGAGTCATCATCCTCTATTGGGCCGAATCCAATGGCAAGTGGAAACACTTGCTCATTTCCATCCTTCGTAACAGCTATGAATAGGGTCCCCTTGTTCTTGCCCTTCAAGTGTGTTCCGTCCACAACAATAACCGGACGAAGCAAATTTTTCCTAAATGCTTCAATGGACTGACCTAGAGCGAGAAACATATAGCATAATCGATGATCCGTGAATGAAGTCGAGAAATCATACATCATCCCCGGATTCTTCTCCCTCAATAGGTATAGATAAGACGGTAGCCTCTGATAAGACTCTTCGAAACCTCCATACGTCATCTCTATAGCGATGTTCCTCGCTCACAGGGCAAAACCGTAATCGATTTCTATGCCGTATTCAGCTCGAATCTCATTTTTCATCTCATTCAGCTTCAAGACGACACCCTCGGTTATTAATCTTCTTGCAAAGTAAGCTCCTAATACCCTAGCAGGCACTTGGCGTCGAGTATTCCCGTATATATCTACAAAACACGTATGGTCTGGGATGTGTTTTTTGATGATCCAAATACCGCCTTTTTGCTTGGCCCGCAACAAGAAATTGCACCCCTCATTCTTACACACGAACCCCACTCGTATACTATCCGAATTTTCAATATGATATTCCAATCGCTTCTCCAAGTGATGCAATCCAACAGCTATTGACAAGTCATCCTTTTTCTTGAACACACCACCCACACGCAATTGTCCAAGTAAGGGTGCAGCGGCATCCATATCGATCATCCCTAATGGCAACGCAGTGTTTAAATCCACATGTGGAATCAACCAAGCTCGAATATCGTCCGGATCAGCCGTATCATTGCCATCGTGTGGAGGTTGATGCTCTGAATTTATGCTACGATGACCAATGATCCTATCAATGTGTCCGGGCTCTCTAATCCATGTACTGAACTCAGTCGTCAGTGAAGCAAATAAATCCAACCGATCTTGTGCGTCGCTTTCTTCCCTAGCCATTTCTTCCTCAACCTCCGGATCTACCCTCACTTCTTCTGAATCTGATGCTTCCGAGGCCGACTCCTCGATATTCAAGTCATCAAAAACTGAAGATCGCTGAGTCGTAGGAGTGACGCGTACAAAATTCTTATCCTTGCTAATGGCATAAACCGTTGGTTTTTCTTTTTGCTCAACAATCAACCGCAATAGATCGGTATCGTTACTGATCGAACTTATTTTCGTAAGGTAATTAATACATGTAGACAAGGAATTAACGAACACGAAAGTAAACGGAACACAAAGGGATTTACGTGGTTCGATCTATTGGAATAGATCTACGTCCACGGGCGGAAAGAGTATAGATCTTTATTGCTTGTATGAGTAGTCATTACAAGGTTGTTCTCCCCTTTCAATCTATTCTAAACCCCTATTTATAAATATCTACACATGGAATTCGACTAGGTTTACAAGTCTTTTCCTATTAGGACTCTTTGGCTTGATCTCCTCCTTTACTGGATAAACACCGAGCTTCTATATCTCCTGGAGCTTGAATTGTAGTCGATGTAGGATTTGCCTTGGTGTAGAAGTCTCTTTGAAGTAGGTTGTAGCTGACTGGGCCGAGCTGCATAGGGCTTTAGTTGGGCCGAGCTGCGTTGGCCGAGCTTAACTGTCAGGGCCCAATTATATTGGGCTCGATGCTTGGGCCTAGTAGCTAGGCCATATCCTATCACATCCCCCCCCCCAAAAAGATATAGAAGTGAGGGTGTGACTTGGGGTAGAAAGTTGAAGTAGGAGTATTGAAAGTGCATTGCCCCGTCGAAATTAGAATTTTGACGAAGACGGAATGCTTGCCACCTCGTTAGGACGAGGCGAGTATGAATTTTGCATTGCCCCCTCGGAAATTAGATTTCGACGAAGTCGGAATGCTTGCCACCTCATTAAGACGAGGTGGGTATTAAATTTGCATTGCCCCTTCGGAAATTAGATTTCGACAAAGTCGGAATGCTTGCCACCTCGTTAAGACGAGGTGGGTGTAAAATTTGCATTGCCCCTTCGGAAATTGGATTTCGACAAAGTCGGAATGCTTGCCACCCCGTTAAGACGAGGCGGGTAAGAATTTTGCATTGCCCCTTCGGAAATTGGATTTCGACGAAGTCGGAATGCTTGCCACCTCGTTAAGACGAAGTGGGTATTAAATTTGCATTGCCCCTTCGGAAATTAGATTTCGACAAAGTCGGAATGCTTGCCACCTCGTTAAGACGAGGTGGGTGTAAAATTTGCATTGCCCCTTCGGAAATTGGATTTTGACAAAGTCGGAATGCTTGCCACCTCGTTAAGACGAGGTGGGTAAGAATTTTGCATTGCCCCTTCGGAAATTGGATTTTGACGAAGTCGGAATGCTTGCCACCTCGTTAAGACGAGGTGGGTATAAAATTTGCATTGCCCCTTCGGAAATTAGATTTTGACGAAGTCGGAATGCTTGCCACCTTGTTAAGACGAGGTGGGTATGAATTTTGTATTGCCCCCTCGGAAATTAGATTTTGACGAAGTCGGAATGCTTGCCACCTCATTAAGACGAGGTGAGTATGAATTTTGCATTGCCCCCTCGGAAATTAGATTTCAACGAAGTTGGAATGTTTGCCACCTCGTTAAGACGAGGTGTGTATGAATTTTGCATTACCCCCTCGAAAATTAGATTTCGACGAAGTCGGAATGCATACCGCCTCGTTAGGACGAGGTGAAGGTTAATTTCACATTGCCCCTTCGGAAATTAGATTTCGACGAAGTCGGAATGCGTTGAACAACACGATTTTGTCAAAGACAAAATTTAGGCTTTAATTAGCACAACCTCGTCTTCAGACGAGGTTTAGGCTTTGAATAGCACGACTTCGTCAAAGACGAAGTTTAGGCTTTAATTAGCACGACCTCGTCTTCAGACGAGGTTTAGGCTTTGAATAGCATAACTTCGTCAAAGACGAAGTTTAGGCTTTTATTAGCACGACTTCATCAAAGATGAAGTTTAGGCTCTTCTCCGTTTTAAACAAAGGCCGTATCTTTATTTTTAACCGAGGTGTGCCTCCTTATTTTAAACCAAAGTATCTCTCCTTGCTTGTAACAAAGGTGATGCCTTCGTTTTTAGCAGAGGCAGTTCGTACCTTTATTTTTAACAAGGTTAGGTCGGTACGTGCGTTTGGAATTTACTCCAAATATGGAGTTTATTAAGTTACCCTCGTCAGGGTTTAATAGCTCTACCTCGTCATAGGATGAGGTTTTGCCTTTTAACAGCTCTACCTCGTCATAGGACGAGGTTTTAGCTTTAGATAGCTCACTTCGGAAATTGGATTTCTACGAAGTATGGCTTTAAATAGCTCACTTCGGAAATTGGATTTTGACGAAGTTTGACTTTAAATAGCTCATTTCGGAAATTGGATTTCGACGAAGTTTGGCTTTAAATAGCTCACTTCGGAAATTGGATTTCTACGAAGTTTGGCTTTAAATAGCTCACTTCGGAAATTGGATTTCGACGAAGTTTGGCTTTAAATAGCTTACTTCGGAAATTGGATTTCTACTAAGTTTGGCTTTAAATAGCTCACTTCGGAAATTGAATTTCTACGAAGTTTGGCTTTAAATATGGCTTTACATTCCTTATTTGTCGAGATAATATGCATAAGTGGAGTAGAGAGAGATGTGCAAGATGTATGCAAATGCAAGATGTATGCAAGACCCTAAAAAGACGACCTAAATGACCTAAATGAACTATATGAACTTGGACATTACTCTCAACCACTTATGCAAGGTATCTCTTTAAATGAGTAATGTGCCGTGCACGGGGTATTGGCTTACCGGATAAGTGGGCGAGCTTGTACGACCCTGTGCCGAGGACTTCTTCAACTCGGTACGGTCCTTCCCATGTGGCTTCAAACTTGCCGATCCTTTCCGCTTTACTGACCTCGTTGTTCCGAAGTACGAGGTCGCCTGCTTGGAATTGTTGGTACTTCACTCTTTGGTTGTAGTACCGAGCTACTTGTTGTTTGTACTTGGCTTCTCTTATCTAGGCAAGCTCTTGTTTCTCTTCCAGCAGATCCAGTTCGGTTCGGAGGTCTTCCTTGTTAACTTCGGTTGTGAAGTTGAGAGTGCGCGGGCTCGGCAGGCCGATCTCCACCGGGATCACTGCTTCGGATTTATACACCAAATTGTAGGGTGTTTCACCGTTCGAGGTCTGGGGAGTTATGTGGTGTGACTATAACTTGGGGTAAGTTCGCTACCCAATCTCCTTTGGCTTTGTCGAGGCGGGTTTTGAGTCCCCTGACAATAGTTCAGTTTGTAACTTCGGTTTGGCCATTTGCTTGAGGATGAGCTACCGAAGTGAATTTCTGCTGGATATGAAACCCTTCACTCCATTCTCTGAATGTTCTGTCCGTGAATTATGTCCCATTTTCCGAGACGAGGATATGGGGTATGCCGAAGCGGCATACTATGTTCTTCCAGACGAAGTTGAGGGCGTTCTTGCTCGTGATTTCTGCCAAGGGTTCGGCTTCCACCCATTTGATGTAGTCGATGGCTATGATGGGAACTGGAGTTGGCTAAGAGATTTGCCTAATGGAGTTACTAGGCTTGCTTCGGATTCGTCAATACTTCGGTGTTTGACTTCTTCCACGGGATGGCTTATGGATGACGAGGCTAATTTGCTTAGTGCATCTGCTCCGCTGTTCTGCCCCTTTGGGATGTGAACCAACTCAAAATGCGAGAAGTATTGTTGTAGGTTCTTGGCTTTGTGGAGGTATCCTGCCGCCTTTAGCTTCGTGACCTCCTAGCATGTGGCTCACTATGACTTGAGAGTCGCTGTAAACTTGTACAACTCATGTCTAGAGACCTTGAGCTAGGCAAAGTTTGACGACTAAAGCTTCGTACTCCACTTCGTTGTTTGTTGTAGGGAAGTCGAACCGAAGTGTATAGGTTGACTCCTCGGCTTCGTCAGTACTTAGGAGTTTGACTTCGAGAGACTTCGGTCGGCCTCGGCCTTGAGAGTGGACCTATCTCCTCGGCTTCGTCAGTACTTAGGAGTTCGACTTCGAGAGACTTCGGTCGGCCTCGGCCTTGAGAGTGGACCTATCTCCTCGGCTTTGTCAGTACTTAGGAGTTCGACTTCGAGAGACTTCGGTCGGCCTCGGCCTTGAGAATGGACCTGTCTCCTCGGCTTCGTCAGTACTTAGGAGTTTGACTTCGAGAGACTTCGGTCGGCCTCGGCCTTGAGAATGGACCTGTCTCCTCGGCTTCGTCAGTATTTAGGAGTTTGACTTCGAGGGACTTCGGTCGGCCTCGGCCTTGAGAGTGGACCTGTCTCTTCGGCTTCGTCAATACTTAGGAGTTTGACTTCGAGAGACTTCGGTCGGCCTCGGCCTTAAGAGTGGACCTGTCTCTTCGGCTTCGTCAATACTTCGGTGTTTGACTTCGAGAGACTTCGGTCGGCCTCGGCCTTGAGAGTGGACCTGTCTCCTCGGCTTCGTCAATACTTAGGAGTTTGACTTCGAGAGACTTCGGTTGGCCTCGGCCTTGAGAGGAATTCATCGTCTTTATTGTGCTTTGCCTCGAGTTTGGGCTTCGTGCTGGTTAGAACGTCGGCTGCGACTTTGGTACCTCTTGAGGGTGCTGTCGCGCACCAATTGCTCTATGACCGCAGCAAGCTTCCTGCATTCCTCGATATCGCACCCGTAATTCTCATGGAAGCGACAGTACTTCTTGGATCGGCGCTTCTCCCTTCCACTTGACATGGGCCGAGGCTTCTCGAACATATCGGTGTGAGTTGGCTTCGGCCTCGTCAATGGAGTGAGTTGGTTTCGTTCCTGGTTTTGCCGAGGTCCGAGCCTGGATTCTAGGGGTGTATGTTGGAGCCTGTCGAAGGCACTTCGCTGACTTTGACCTCGGTCATTCCGATCCTTCTTCCAATCTGAAGGTTCGGCCTTGTCGGCTTCGCGTTTGTGCCTATTAGCTTTGTCGGCTCTTGCTAACCAACCTGCTATGCCATAATGGCTTCGTAGTGCGAGGTAACTGTCCTCATCGCGCCGAGGTGAGACGGTGTCGTGCCGAGGTGAGATGGTGTTGCGGCGAGGTGAGATGCGATGGTGGCCCCGTTGGCGGATCCCGACGTCCCGTGCGTCTATGATCCTGACGCTAGGGGACTTTTGCCGATGCTGCGATCTGGAGGTAAGCTTTGTGCCCTCTACCATCTTTGCGTGAGGGTTGTCCTTTTTCACGGCTGAGCGTTGTGTTGTTTTTGGCGAGCTGGAGAAAATCTTGCTATGCTTATCTAACATGCTCAACGTGTCCGTCCGGAGTCTGGCCTTTGGCGTGTTCCTTCCTAGATAGCCGGTATGTTGTCGGGTGTAGATCTTGCGCCTGGCTTGCCTCGCCTTTGTGGATTTCGGCTTCCTGAACAGGTGGATTTGTTTTCGGACCTTGTCCGGTTTGCTGAATATCCTTTTCCGTGTTGGCGGCGGCAGCGGCGGCGATTGATCATGTTGGAATCCTCTCGATGAGTAGAGCATGTTTCCAGGTGGTTTCGTCCGATTTGGTGGTGATTTCAGTCCGGAATTGGCAAATAACAGAAGCTGCTCCGAACGAATCGTGATTTCGCGAGTCGTGCAGCAGCATGAACTTCCAGACGCGATTTCCGCCGCACCGGTGATCGGTTTTTTATGGGCAACCTACCGTTGGAATCCTCTTGACGAGTAGAACATGTTTCCGGGTGGTTTCGTCCAATTTGGTGGTGATTTCATCCCGGAATTGGCAAATAACAGAAGCTGCTCCGAACGAATCGTGATTTCACGAGTCGTGCAACAGCATGAACTTCCATACGCGATTCCCGCCGCACCGGTGATCGGTTTTTGACGGGCAACCTACCATTGGAATCCTCTTGACGAGTAGAACATGTTTCCGGGTGGTTTCGTCCAATTTGGTGGTGATTTCAGCCCGGAATTGTCGAATAACAGAAGCTGCTCTGAACGAATCGTGATTTCGCGAGTCGTGCAACAGTACGAACTTCCAGACGTGATTCCCGCCGCACCGGTGATCGGTTTTTGACGAGCAACCTACCGTTGGAATCCTCTCAACGAGTAGAACATGTTTCCGGGTGGTTTTGTCCAATTTGGAGGTGATTTCAGTCCGGAATTGGCGAATAATAGAAGCTGCTCCGAACAAATTGTGATCTCACGTTTGGGGGGGATCGCGTTAGTCTTCCTGTCATGGCTGTAGATTACCTAGAAATTTTTTGATCGAAAATCACAAATTTTCATTTCCCACAGACGGCGCCAGTGATCGAACTTATTTTCATAAGGTAATTAATACATGTAGACAAGGAATTAACGAACACGAAAGTAAACGGAACACAAAGGGATTTACGTGGTTCGATCTATTGGAATAGATCTACGTCCACGGGCGGAAATAGTATAGATCTTTATTGCTTGTATGAGTAGTCATTACAAGGTTGTTCTCCCCTTCCAATCTATTCTAAACCCCTATTTATAAGTATCTACACATGGAATTCGACTAGGTTTACAAGTCTTTTCCTATTAGGACTCTTTGGCTTGATCTCCTCCTTTACTGGATAAACACCGAGCTTTTATATCTCCTGGAGCTTGAATTATAGTCGATGTAGGAGTTGTCTTGGTGTAGAAGTCTCTTTGAAGTAGGTTGTAGCTGACTGGGCCGAGCTGCATAGGGCTTTAGTTGGGCCGAGCTGTGTTGGCCGAGCTTAACTATCGGGGCCCAATTATATTGGGCTCGATGCTTGGGCCTAGTAGCTAGGCCATATCCTATCAGTTACTTAAAACGACTTTCATCCTTTCATTGTCGATTAAAGTCAAATAGTAGAGTAAAAATTCAGTTTCATCGCCTAATTGTTCACAGAGCTCTCGTACTACATTATCACGTGTAATGTTCGAAACGGGAAAATGCACGAGAAAACAATCGCCTCCAACATATTTGCTTCTCTCCCAATACCCACTGTGACGGATATATATTCGTTGAAAAGACATAGCTGAAAAGTAGCAAGAAACAATAGGTCAAATGGATGAAATTACATTAAGAAAAAAATTCTCTGCCATTGCACGGTTTCAAATAAATTACACGGTGGAAACAAATTTACACGGTTAAATATATGTTTATACCGTGTAATTGGTCAACATTCAGAGTCAAACAATAACTTATTTTACACGGTTAAGGTACATTAAAACTGTGCAAATTGTTATTTTAACCGTGTAATTTTGACCGTGTAATTGGTCAACATTCACAAAAGTCAAAAAATAACTTACTTACACGGTTAATATACATTAAAACCGTGTAAATTCTAATTTCAACCGTGTAAATTAGAAAAAATACCGTGTAATTTTGAACAACAATTAATTTTTTTAACGCTAAAATAAAACGAAAAAAGCAAAATATAAATGTAATTACCTTTTTTCTTAGCACCTCAAGAAAGAGATATCCTTCGAAATAACCCAGAAATTGAACCAAAAAATCGAATTCTATAACTTTCTCTCTCTACAATTTTAATTTCAAGGTTTCTTTCAAGTTTGTGTGCTACACTTTTCTAATTGTTGTTGTATTTTGTTCAATTTATGATTCATCCATTAATGCATCAATACTTTAATTGAATGAAGTGAAGAATAATTCAGATTTGGTTGTTGCTTGAAATAAATGAATTTATTTTTGATTTCTTATTTATTAATATTCTTACAAAAATGAGGAAAACAGTGTTTCTGCACAAATAAATTGCAAACTGTGTTTGCAATCTTTGCAAAACAACCGTGTGAGTTTTGTTTTGTCCACAAAATAAAAAAAAAAAAAACATAAAGTAGGAGAGAGGAAATGAGGGTGCTTCCAATGGTGTTTTTTTTTTTTTTTTCAATTTCCAAAATGGAAACTAACATTGGAGAAATATGAAACTAGTTTCTTGAATTTCTTTTGGAAACCAGTTGGGAACTAGGAACTGGGTGCAGATGGGCCCCATTGCTACTTTTTGACTTCTTCTTTTTCTTTTTTCTTTTCTTTTCTATTTTTTGTCTTGCATTTTGTTTTCCTTTTCCGCTTTTATCTTTTGATTGTTTTTATTTTTCTTTTTCTTTATTCACTTCCTTGATGTTTTCCTATTACGTTTTAATTTTGTTTGTAACATTTTTTTTTCGTTTAATTTCTTTTCTTGTTTTATGTTCATGTTTAATTTTATTGTTTATACTTGTTTATTTTTAATTTTTCCTTTTCTTTGTAGTAATAAAATTGTGTAGACAATTATTTGTTGTTTTGTTCGTAACTTTTTACCCCTATTTTTCTTAAGTTTTTTTTTCTATGGTGACCGATATGTGTAATATTATTGTTCTTTTTTTTTCTTCTTATAATTTTAATTTTTTTTTTCTCTAAGTTGTATAATTTGAATTTTAGTAAATAAAATTGAGTTTGAGTAATGTTGTCGGCAATTGCTTATTGTTTCCTATGGTGACTGACATGTGTAGTATTATTGTTCTTGATTTTGGCTTTTTGTTTTTGTTCATTTTTATTTTTATTACATTTCAACAATTATATTTTCCTCTATATATACTCACTTCAATTCTAACATTTCTTACACATTCCATCTTCTTCCTTTCTTCTCTTTTCATTTTCAAGAAAAAAAATGGCAGATTCAAGTTCTCAAAACTCTGATTCTAGCAATTCAAGCTCTCAACATGTTCAAAATTGACAACCTTATCAAATGCCTTATCCTCAATACCATCAACAACAACTTCTGTATAACTACCAAATGCCACAACCTTATCAAATGTCTTATCCTCAATACCCTCAACAATTTCCATACAACTCCTCCG
This sequence comes from Mentha longifolia, assembly GCA_001642375.2. Lineage (NCBI taxonomy): Eukaryota > Viridiplantae > Streptophyta > Magnoliopsida > Lamiales > Lamiaceae > Mentha > Mentha longifolia. The sequence continues at coordinate 18,550,886 of CM038117.1, forward strand.
GCACGACAAATTTTCCGCTTCATTTTCAACACAATTCTGGCGGATCGAATTTTCCGCAACAATTTCAAGGAAGCTTGTCTGGTGGGCTCATTTTTCCTCAACAAGTTTCAGTCGATCATCATACTGGATCAAGCATTCCCCAACATTCTTCACAAATTCCAGTTGATCTCGGTGATGATGATGATGTTGAAGAAGCTCATGCACCACCCACTCCAAATACAAAGGATACAAAAGCTATCTGGACTCCGGATGAAGATATCAAACTTGTAAATTCGTGGTACAACGTCTGCACCGACTCCATTATTGGCAATCAACAGAAGAAAAAAGAATTTTGGATGAAAATTACTGCTTTTTACAATCAGTGCAGGCCGGAAGAAACTATTGCCCGAAGTTATTCACAGATAAAAAATCATTATTATAAATTCAATGCAGATCTTACTAAGTGGGCAGGTATCTACAATAATTTTTGGAGTAACCGGGGTAGCGGACAAGACGATAATGATGTTTTGGAGGCAGCTAAATTTTTTTGGGGAAATAGTGCTCTAAATAAAAAGGATTTCAAGTACTTGCACATGTGGGATGCCATCCAAAAATGCGAGAAATGGACTCCTCAGCAGATGCCACAAAATCCTAAAAAAAAATCGAAGAATACTGAATCAGATAGTCCATCTTCTACTGATACCGGACCTCGAATGCGGCCGATGGGACAATAGAAAGCTAAACGACTAGCTAAACAAAAGGGTAAAATCACATCTACAAAAAGTGAAGAGAAATGGAAACATCTGCAGGAAGCTTTGGCTAAACAAATGAGCATCCATGAAGAACAACTCAAGCTTCAACATTGGGAGTACTGCGCCAAGGATACAAGTGGCATGTCTGAGGACGAATTGTACAATTATAATTTGATGGCTACAGAGATTAAGTCTAAGTATGGGTGGAAGTAATATGTTGATGTGTCTAGGTGTGTTTCTTATTTTTAAGTGTGTTATGTCTATTTCTGTAATTTGAAGTTCATGTATGATTGCTGTGTTATGCATATTTCTGTAGTGTGGAGTTCATGTCTTTGTAAGTGTGCTATGTTCTATCTCTTTTTGCATTATGCAATAATAAATCACATGTATTGTCCATCGAAATAACTATTTACCGGTCAACAAATTAAAGCAGAGTTATCACATCTTTTACTATTCACATTTGTATGTCTATGTAATTATTGTCTATCAAATGCAGAAATCACATGCAACGGTTATAATACAGAGTTATCAGATCTTTTATTATTCACATTTGTCTTTTTATGTAATTATTATTTACAAAATGCAGAAATCACATGCAATGGGTAAAAAGCTGATATCACATGCTTTTGTCTACATACTGCAACAAGCACATGCAATGGTAATAAACATTTTTGATATATATACAAGATGACAATTCTTCAATAAAGCATAGCTTTTCTAGTCATACTTTCATCTTCTTTTCATACATCCTTTCCTGTTCTTTTCATACTTTCTTCCATCTTCTACTCATACTTTTTGCAAAATATCTGATATTCCTAACCCACATGATATTGATGAAATGTGGAAGCAATATATCCGAAATTCTGCCACGGATCCAATTATGCAAGAGATGATTCAAATGCTTGATGCAGATGCAACAACGGCTCAACCTTCACGAAGGAGAAGCGGTTCTAGAAAATATAGAGATCGAGAGCGTGAAAGCGGCCATGATTGTCTCGTTCGTGATTACTTTTGTGACGATCCTATCTATGACGGAGGTCTCTTTCATCGTCGATTTTGAATGCGGAAAGACGTATTTCTAAAGATCGTTGATGCAATGAGAAACTACTCACCATATTTCACTCTAAGATGAGATGCAACTGGAAGGAATGGTTTATCACCACTTCAAAGTGCACCGCAGCTATCCGACAATTGGCATATGCATCACCTGGTGATGCACTTGGTGAGTACATGCGGATGGGTGAGAGCACTGCGTTGGAATGTCTACATGAATTTTGCAAGTGTATGATTGTTGTTTACGGTGATCGATATTTGAGGAAGCCAAATGTAGCAGATACTGAGTCCTTGTTGCAAATGCATGAAGAAAGGCATGGCTTCCCTGGAATGTTGGGAAGCCTCGATTGTATGCATTGGGAGTGGCGAAATTGTCCTGTCGCTTACAAAGGATTCTATACATGAGGTGATCATGGAGTTCCTACGATAGTTCTTGAAGCGGTGGCATCGGCAGATTTATGGATATGGCATGCTTTCTTTGGTGCTCCGGGAGCAAACAATGATATCAATGTCCTTCATGGGTCTCCGTTATTTAATTCATTCCTTCAGGGAAATGCACCGCAAGTTCACTTCACTGTGAATGGTCGAACATATAATCAAGGATATTACTTGACAGATGGAATTTACACAACTTGGGCTTCATTCGTCAAGAGTTACCCAGCACCCGAAGATCTGGTGATAAAATATTTTGCGCAAAGACAAGAGGCTGCAAGAAAAGATATCGAACGAGGATTTGGAGCGCTACAAGCTCGTTGGGCAGTAGTTCGTACTCCCGCACGATCTTATTTCAAGGAAGATATTCGCAATATAATGCTCACTTGTATTATTTTGCACAACATGATCGTTGAGGATGAGGGTGAAGAAATGGCCAACTGGTCTGATGAAGATGCAACCCCTCAGCAACCGATACCAATGGGTACCGGCAATTGGGAATAATTCAAAAATTATCTAAAAAGTCACAACGATTTAACAAATAAAGAAGCTCATATCCAACTTCAAAAAGATTTAACGCAACATATATGGGCACAATATAATGCTTAAAATTAGTTTATATTTACTTTGAATTATTATATTTATGTACTTTAAATTAATGTAAATTTTTTTTAGCATTGTCATTGTAGTTTAAGTTGTGTAATTTGAATTTTAGTACTATAATTTGAACTTGAGTAATGTAATTTTAATTTTAGCATTGCAATTTTAATTTAATTAAAATCATTTTAAATATTATTAATATAATATGAATTTTATTTTAAAAGTGTTTTAAAGTAAATAATATCTAAATAATAATGTAAATAAAATTTATTGAAAACATATAATGATAAGAATATTTTATATGATTGAGTGAGACCTACAAAAAGTAAGAAACTGGGTTTATTGTTGGAGGGGATAATAGAGAAAAGGGTAGTTGGGTTCCAAAGCTGACGTGACAATTTGGAAGCTGAAACTGGGGGTTCATCATTGGAACCACCCTGAGACCACCACTTTTTAAGGGCAAGTTTGTCATTTTACTCAAAATAGGGTATAAAAGTTATAGTTTTATAGTGTAGAGTATAAAACTTATATTCTTATATTTTTAGGGTATATCTAACTATTAAGACTTTTAAATTTGACAATATTCACAATCTCATATTTATTTTTAGTGATTTACTCCGTATTATATATTATACTCCGTATTTATCTTTTAATATTTCAAATTCAAGAAAAATTGTTGCCGTGCATAGTATTGCGTGTAAAAGTAGTTTAATAAAATATCACTTGAAAATTCGATCTCTAGATCTTACTCTAGTGCCACGTTCTTCGGAAACAAGCTTAAAATCGCAATTTAAATGAACTAGCAATGAGTACATGCGTTGCATGTGGAACCTATATTTTTTTAATTAAAGAATATAAATTTTTTTAAGATCACCAAAAAACATAGTACTATAATTTCAAATGTAGAATGGTTAATGATTTTACCTAATTTTTAAAATATGCTAATATATATAATTTGCAAATATTTATCTCAAATTTTACTATGAATGAACTTTGGTAATCGATTTGCTTATTATGATATTTTTTAACCTTCATTATTGAATTTCACAAATACAAATGAATTCGCTATATTACGATATATTGTATTTTGTTTTACATTGACTATTGAATTTCACAAATCCAATATATAATATTGGTCATTCAAACTCAGACATCTAGTCCATAATATATATATATATATATATATATATATATATATATATATATATATATATATATATACTTATCTAATTAAAATAACTTAATAATAAATAATTTAACTAAAAAATAAATTAAATTAAATTAAGACAATCATAAGAAAACTATCTATCCTTGAGCAATTATATTTTATATTTTCTTTTTAATATTGTGGGGTGATAGGATATGGCCTAGCTACTAGGCCCAAGTATCGAGCTCAATATAATTGGGCCCCGACAATTAAGCTCGGCCAATGCCGCTCGGCCCAACTAGAGTCCTATGTAGCTCGGCCCAGTCAACTACAACCTACTTCAAAGAGACTTCTACACCAAGACAACTCCTACATCGACTACAATTCAAGCTCCAAGAGATATAGAAGCTCGGTGTTCATCCAATAAGGGAGGAGATCAAGCCAAAGAGTCCTAGGAGGAAAAGACTTGTAATACTAGTCGGTATACATATGTAAATACCTATAAATAGGGGTTGAGAGTGGAGGAGAAAGGGGAGAACAATCTTTGTACAAGCTATACGCATACTTTCAATAAAAATCATATACACTTTTGCTCTGTGGACGTAGATCTATCGCAATAGATCGAACCACGTAAATCATTTGTGTCCCTTTTCGTGCTCATTAAATTCCAGTTTTCGTGCATTAACAACCTTGCGAAAATAAGATCGATCACTGGCGCCGTCTATGGGAACCGAAAATCTGTGAATCTCGATCAAATTTTGCAAGTCTGCTACAATCACGATGGCCGAAAAATCAACACGATCTACTGCTGCCGCTAATAAGTCTGCCGCCGCTGCTAAGGAGAGGGATGCCCAGCATAAAAACGCCCAGCAAACCCCTCAAGAATCCAACGAAGCCTCCAGCCAGCCGTCTAACTCTAATAAAAAATGCCCCGGGAAGGAGCGTGCGCAGACTCCAGAAGGGCATGTGGGAGACATCCTGGTGGACCAGTTCGGCAAACCACTCCACCCCAGCCAAGAAGGTCACAACAGTGGTCATGACGAAGAGGAAGTTCCAAAGCTTCAGCCGCATGAACTCGAAGACGCAGTGAAGAGTTTCCTCGCATATAAAGGCCCAGAATTCCTCCAGTTTGTCAACCAACAAAGAGCTGGAATACGACATGGAGAACGTGGAGCTACATCCTGTTCCCATCAGCAATACAATTCTCAAAGCATCTAAATCGTGGGCGCACGAGACGCGACACCTCGTCAAAGGAGGTTCGATGATAAACACTGAGGAAACTACAGACCTTCACCTCGGCGTAGCATCACCCCATCTTGTCGTCACACTATTTCACCTCGGCGTGACGACGATTACCGAGGAGGGAGATTTACTGTTTACAGTAAGATCTCTACTCCCTTCACCAACTATATACTCTACACTCCTCTCTCGGAGAAGTATCGAGTACCTCCGATCAAGCCTTACAACGGCTCATGCGATCCGAGGAATTTTTTGTCCCAATATCAATATAATATGATGAATCAAGGTCTCAGCGAGGATACCTACATGTGTAAGGTATTCCCCGAACTGCTCGTAGTTGGTTCGATAGCCTGCCTCCATGCAGTATCGGATCATACGCAGACCTACTCGAAGCTTTCAAACGTAGATTTTTCCAGAAAGCCGAGGCGAAAATCACCCCGGCCCAACTTCTTTCCATAAGGCAGAGACGAGGAGAATCAATAAGTGACTTTATGACTAGGTTTAATGAGGAAAGCCTGAAAGTCGATCGCTTGACCGACGAAGTCCTTATCTCGGCCTTCCAGAATGCCATCCAATCTGGTGCTCTCTACAAGGAGATCGTCAGGGAAGAGCCTCGGACATCGAAGCAGCTGTGGAGCATCGCGGATCGTTTCGCACGTGCAGATGAAGCGGATAGGAAGAAGCGCGAGGCTGATAAACCTGAACCATCCGATCGGAGGAAAGAAGACCGCAATGACCGAAGTCAAATCCGCCGAAGTGCCTTAGATAGACTGCAGCGAGGCCCAATTGAATCCCGACTTGGACCTCGGCAAACTCCGAAGAAGACCCAGTTTACACCACTGACAAAGCCAAGGACGGAGATTTATGAGCTTCATACCAACCTATTTTAGAAACCTCAGCCCATGTCACATGGTGGGTCGAAACGCCGATCTAAGGACAAATACTGCCGATTCCATGAGGATTACAGCCATGATACGAAGGACTGCAGGGAGCTAGCTGCGGATATCAAGCACATGGTGCGCGACAGTACGTTTAGAAAGTACCAAAGTCGCGGCCAAAATAATGCCCGACCCCAGGGCAGGGGAAAGCGCAGAAATCGAGGAGGGAACAATTGCGCCCCCCATGTCGATAAAAAGCCGAGGCCTGATGATGAAGATGGGGACGAAGATCAACCCCAGATCGACGGAATCATCACCGCCATTACCGGGCTCCCACAAGGAGCAACGAAGTCATCACTCAAAGCCGAGGCCAGAAGTCCTCCTGCAGACGAACCTTTACAGAAAAGGTTCAAAAAGGACGAGGCCATTACTTTCTCGGAGAAAGACCCGGTGCCACCAATGATACCTCACCAAGATGCCATTATGATTGAGGCAGTGGTGGCTAATAAGCTCGTCCAACGAATCTTCATCGACAGTGGGGCCTCGGTAAGCGTGCTCTTTAAGGATTGCTTTGAGAAGTTAGGGGTCGAAGAAGCTCTTTTAACACCAGCACCAATTCTCCTGAGAAGCTTCGTCCAACAAGAGACGCAAACCGAAGGGATAGTTCAACTCCCAGTGACAGTGGGTAAGCACCCATTGTCATCCACTAAGCTCGTCAGTTTTTTTGTCGTAAAGGCGAACTCCCCCTATAACATCATCCTAGGAAGAGATTGGTTGGTCGCAATGAAGGCAATATGCTCGGCGTACCACCTAACGATCAAAATTCCATCGAAAAATAGGGTAATAGTAGTTCGCGGAGACCAGAAAAGAGCAAATGAATGCATGCAGATCGCCCTACGAGGTGTTGGAACACCTCAGCATCCGCATGCATAGCAACTACAGAAACCCGAAGAGTTGGTGAAAGATAATTCTGCATTTTACGAACCAGTGGAAGCCGTTGTATTGTACGAAAATGACCCGACTAAGGTCATCAAAGTAGGCTTCGCTGGAGGAGCCGAACTTCACAAGCAAATTGTCCAACTACTTCGGGAATATAGAGATGTCTTCACGTGGTCACGGCTTGACATGACCGGAGTTTCACCAGATGTTATCACACACCGACTGAACATTGATCCCGGAGTAAAATCAGTCCGGCAAAAGCAGCGGGTGTTCGCAGCAGACCGGAACCAGGTCATACATGACGAGTGCACCAACTGTTAGAGGCACGAATACTCTTCGAGGTCAGATATCTGACGTGGATTGCTAACCCGGTGATGGTGAAGAAACAAGGAGGAGGTTGGCGAATGTGTATCGACTACACCGACCTAAATAAACACTGCCTCAAAGACTGTTATCCCCTCCCCAACATCGACAAGAAAGTCGAGGCTCTGGTCGGCCATAAGGTTTTCAGCTTCTTAGATCTGTATAAGGGATATCACCAAGTCTTGATGAGTGACGAAGACGCACCGAAGATAGCTTTCATCACTGACTTCGGTGTCTTCGCATACAAGAAAATGCCTTTCGGACTAAAGAATGCTGGAGCCACTTACCAAAGAATGGTGGACAAGATATTCGAGCCCCACATCGGCAAAAATGTGGAGGTATATGTGGATGACATCGTCGTCAAAAGTAAGGAGCCAACCACCTGTGCTGACGACCTCAAGATCATCCTCAGCCTCCTTCGGAAAGTCAACCTAAAGCTGAATCCTGAAAAGTGCACCTTTATGGTCCGATCTGGGAAATTTTTAGGATGCTGGGTTTCTCAAGAAGGATTAAAGGCCAACCCGTCCAAGGTCCGAGCTATCCAAGAGATGAAGGTTCCGGAGAAGATTCATGACGTGCACAAGCTGACGGGCTGCCTAGCTGCCCTAAGTCGGTTCCTTTCGAAAGCGGCAGAGACGCAACTCCCGTTCTTCAAGATTCTTAAGAAGAACCCAATTTTTAAATGGGAAGAGGAACAGAAATCAGCGTTTGCCGACCTGAAAAAGTACCTCTCCAAGCTTCCAACCTTGACGGACCCGCATGAAAGAGAAATTCTCTCCCTATACCTCGCCGCTTCGGATGAAACTATAAGTACAGTCCTAGTGCGTGAAGAAAAGCGTCGGCAACTCCCTGTCTACTTCATCAGCCGAGCACTCAAAGGACCAGAGACGAGGGTACCAGCCATTAGAGAAGATTGCACTAGCGTTAGTAAATGCTGCAAGGAGGCTACGACCTTATTTCCAGGCACATCCAATACAAGTCCTCACCGACCTTCCACTTCGGCAAGTGCTATTGAAGCCTGAAGCTTCGGGGAGAATTGCGAAATGGGCAGTTGAGCTGGGTGAGCACGACATCAACTACTATCCACGCAGTGCTATCAAAGGCCAAGCCTTAGCCGACTTCCTTGTGGAGTCTAAGTTTACGGAAGCACCGAAGCTACCCGATACCGCTTCGGACATTGTCAGAGCCGAACCCACAAGCAAACCGCCCAAACACTGTTGGAAGGTATACGTGGACGGGGCTTCTAGAAAATCAGGAAGCGGTGCAGGCATCATACTTCTCAGTCCAGACGAGCAGGAGATAACATATGCACTTCGGTTCGACTTCCCTACCACAAACAATGAAGTGGAGTACGAAGCCTTAATTGCAGGACTTCACCTCGCTCAAAGTCTCCAAATACGAGCTGTACAAGTCTACTGTGACTCCCAAGTCATAGTCAGCCATATGCTCGGCATATATGAGGCAAAGGGCAACAGAATGAAGAAGTACCTCCAAAAAGCTAATAGTCTGCAAGAAAGCTTCACCTACTTCGAGTTGGTACGAATCCTAAGAGGAGCAAATACCCGAGCTGATGCTTTAAGCAAATTGGCATCCTCGTCAACAAGCTCTCCCGTGGAAGGAGTCAAGCACCGAAGTATAGAGGAAGCTGAGGTTAGCCTCGTAATTGATGATGATGCGCCGAATTGGATGACTCCTCTTCGGAATTATTTGGAGAAGGGCGAGCTACCCAGCGACAAGCTTGAGGCAAGAAAGATCTTAAGCAAGTCACCGAAGTACATTTTACAGGAAGGAATTCTATACAGAAAGTCATACCTTCAACCTCTCCTAAGATGTGTCGGGCCGAACCAAGCAAGCTATGCGTTACGTGAAGTTCATGAAGGGTCATGTGGAAGCCATATCGGAGCTCGAGCACTGTCAAAGAAGGTCATGCGCTGGGGATACTATTGGCCCACGATGTTCCAAGACGCAGTCGAACTGGTCAAAAAATGCCCAAAATGTCAAATCCATGGGACGGTGCCGAGATTACCTCAAACCGACCTCGTAAGCACGCAAAGCCCATGGCCGTTCGTGCAATGGGGAATTGACATCGTCGGACCGTTTGATAAAGCTCCCGGATAGCTCCAGTTCCTCATCGTAGCCATCGACTACTTCACTAAGTGGGTCGAAGCCGAACCCTTGGCAAAGATTACAAGCAAGAACGCCCTCAACTTCGTATGGAAGAATGTGGTTTGCCGCTTCGGTGTACCTCGCATCCTCATTTCGGATAATGGAACGCAATTCACCGATCGGACATTCAGAGAATGGTGTGAAGGGCTTCACATTCACCAAAAGTTCACTTCGGTAGCTCATCCTCAAGCGAACGGCCAAACCGAAGTTACGAACAGAACGATCATCAAGGGACTCAAGACCCACCTCGACAAAGCCAAAGGAGATTGGGCAACAAATTTACCCCAAGTCCTATGGTCGTACCTAACAACTCCCCGGACCTCAAACGGTGAAACACCTTATAGTTTGGTGTATGGAACCGAAGAAGTGATCCCGGTCGAGATCGGCCTGCCGAGCCCGCGCACTCTCAACTTCACAGCCGAAGTCAACGAGGAAGACCTCTGAACCGAACTGGATCTGTTGGAAGAGAAACGAGAGCTCGCCTACATAAGAGAAGCCAAGTACAAGCAACAAGTAGCTCGGTACTACAACCAAAGAGTGAAGTACCAACAATTCCAAGTAGGCGACCTCGTACTTCGGAATAACGAGGTCAGTAAAGCGGAGAGGCTCGGCAAGCTTGAAGCCACATGGGAAGGACCGTACCGAGTTAAAGAAGTCCTCGACAAAGGGTCGTACAAGCTCGCCCATTTGTCCAGTGAGCCGTCACCCCGCACATGGCACATTGCTCATTTAAAGAAATACTTTGTATAAGTGGAGGAGAGTAATGTCCAAGATCAGTTCATTTAAAGTCGTAGGTGTCAAGAGTCAGGTCGGTTTGTCAGCTGTTTTCTTTTTTAAACAACTTCGGTTTTTTTTTATTTTTATCAATAAAATCTTATTTTTTTTCCTTTATTATTTGTTTAAGTCTTTGCATATCATATCCTGCATGTCTCTCTCTCCCACTCATATTTAGTATTTTGATCTTTTATTCCAAAACTCTGACGAGGGTAATTTAATAAACTCCATATTTGGGGTAAATTCTAAACGCGCGCGTACCGACCTAACCTTGTTAAAAATAGAAGTACAAACTGACTTGGCTTAAAACGAAGGCACCATCTTTGTTAAAAGCTAGGAAGAACTACTTTTGTTTAAAATGAGGAGGCACCACCTCGGTTAAAAACAAAGATACGACCTTTGTTTAAAACAGAGAAGAGCCTAAACTTCGTCTTTGATGAAGTCGTGCTATTTAAAGCCTAAACCTCGTCGGACGATGAGGTCGTGCTAATTAAAGCCTAAACTTCATCTTTGACGAAGTCGTGCTATTCAAAGCCTAAACCTCGTCGGACGACGAGGTCGTGCTAATTAAAGCCTAAACTTCGTCTTTGACGAAGTCATGCTATTCAAAGCCTAAACCTCGTCGGACGACGAGGTCGTGCTAGTTAAAGCTTAAACTTCGTCTTTGACGAAGTCGTGCTATTCAGACCTTAAACCTTATCTTATGACGAGGTATTGCTCATTATGGCCTACCTTTGTTTAAAACAAAGAAATATATCTATGTTAAAAATAAGGTAAAAGGCTTATACAAGTACAAAATATCCCGTTTTACTTCAAAAATGGATAAGTACAATTACATGGTGATCAAGACGAACTTGAAGGCTTAGGTTTGCTAAAACTAAGCCATCTTGTGGGAAAATCACCGTCGGAGTTAAAATTTAAAACTTCATCTATATTGAAGCTTCCTCGGCCTCGCTCACCACCACCTCGTCCTCGACCCCTACCCCTACCCGATTGAAGGCTCCGACCTCGTCCTCGTCGAGCCAACGATTGTCGTTCTTGTTCATAAAACTCCTTCGAGTGGTGCATGAATCTCATATCCGATCGACCCGCGGGATTCGACGAACTCGAGGGACCAGTGGAAGTAGACGAACTTGCAGGACAAGCGTTCTTTACCAACCGAGCAGCCAACTTCGGGTGCCGAGCTAAGATCACTTCTTACATACCGGCTACCCGTTTCAGCTCGGCCATCTGATCTCGGAGCTGCCAGGAGTCCGCCCCGTATCTTTCTTGGTAATCCTTGCACCGGGATGCGACCTCTGTCACCTTTGCGTCCACTTCAGCAATGGATTTCCCGCCGTTTCGGCGGACAATAGCCTCGTACTCAGTGTGCTCCTCGGCGATCTTATCAGCTTCTTCCTTCACGGCATCATACTTATCTCCAAGCTCCAGGACCCGGGCTTGAAGCTCGTCATTTCTGATTTGAGCGGCCCTAAGTCTCACGTCGGCCTCATCCTGGATATGGCCAGCTTGGTCTTTCCAATAAAGGACTTCGACATTCTTAGCTTCAAGAGCTCGCAGTAAGTTATTGATTTGAGCTATATACGGAGATGCATCGAAAAGTTCCGGAGAAGAAGAAGACTACATAAACACGAAAATAATTTCAATTAAAACTTGAAGTTTTATAGCCACTAGGGCAAAGGTGAAACAACATCCTAGCGATGCCGTAGTACAAGTGCCCTACACAAAAAAAAGGGCTGGGGGAAGGTGATCAACTGACCACTCCGGTGTTCTCTTCATCCTCACGAGGAGCCTCATAAGTAGCCGGAGCAGTTTCACCCTCACCCCTGACTTCGGTCTCCTCGTTCTCCTCGGCTTCCATTTCTTCGTGGCCAGCGTCCTCCACCTCAATCTCCGCAGTACGGCTGAGGCCTGCGATCAGCTCCTCCAGCTCATCATCCCGGTCGACCGGGCAATTTTCCACCACCTCGGCGGTTAGAAATGTAGATGCCGAGGCCAAGCTGTTCAGTAGAGGGATAACTTGGATGCCCTTCAGTAAGGCCTCGGCATACTTGCGGTACACGGCCTCATCCGACATCTCCTCATAACCGTACTTGGATTTATCCAAGTCCAGAATATCAGCAGCAATGCTGTCGATGGTGTCACTGACAGCACGAGCGTTCAGGACCGAGGCCACCTGCCCGGCAAGCTCTGAGAACTTCTCAGACCGGAAGAGTCTCTCTGTATACGCCCGAAGCAGAGGCCCCTACCCGGCAACCATTTCGGCCTCCCGCCGCCTCGCCGCTTCCGCCTCGGCCCTCCACGAGGCCGTCTCCATCTTTGCCGCCTCGGTAGCAGCCCGCTCCAACGCCAGTCTTTTTTCGGCCAAAGCTAATCGGTTGGCGAGGCCGCCCTTCTCATTTTCCAGCTCACGACGAATGCGAGCCAGTTCTTTGTAGCGGTCAACCCCCGTGGTTAGGAAACCGCTCAATTCCGAAGCCAGATCACTTAGCCTCGTCGCCATATCCTCGGCACCCTACATCAGCAAACATTAATGTTATAAAAAAATATAAAATAATAAAGGAGATGCCGAAGTACAGATGAAGGTACGATACTACCTCGGGGAATGGCCGAAGCCGATTCACCAGTTCTCCAAAACCCTGGCCTCCTACACCACCAGACGACCGGACTGCAGTGACTGTGCAATCCTTCTCTCCAATTGAAGTAGCAACAGCCAACTTCTGCTGTTTTTTTTTACAAACGAGGGGTCGCTCCGGAGGAGACCCCATTGGTGATGAGCCTAGACCGCTCTTTGTCCGCTCCGATGAAGCCTCGGACGTCAGCTTCTCAGTAGAGCTGGACCTGGTCCTCTTCCCACCGAGTAGTTTCACTGCAAAGAAACACAATGGGAGCCTATTATTGCCATGACATGGAAAACATAAAACAGATAAACACGGACCAAGTGGAGCCTCACCCTTCATCGGCTCAACCATGGAGTCTGGATCATAAGGGCTCAGCCCCGCCCTTGCAAGATCGGCCTCGGTGAATTCTTCCTCGACGAGGCTCGTTAACACTTCCTCAAGCACACCAAACTTCTCTTCGGTGCCTTGGTTCCTCAGCTTACCCACATTCCACACGAAATGTGGGACCTCACCGAACCGGCAGAAGAAGAACTTAGACTGCCAGTTCGGGATCTTTGACTTCGTCTTGACTCTAAAGTCAAGACGGGGTGTCAAGTAGTACCACCCTTTAAATGAATTAAATTGAAAATATTTCAGGATCAGCTCTACGGACAGGCTGACCCCGTGTCGACTACTAAGTATGCCTAAACCCGTGAACTGCCTAAACGAGTTCGGTATTATTTGAGCTAGGGGAATGCCGAACTTCCGAAGGAGATCGGCGAAAATAGAGGGAAGGGGAAGACGAAGACCGTGGTTTAAACAATCTTCGTAGATAGTTACGAATCCAATCGGAGGATTTGATGCCCTATCCTCCGGCCGAGGAACTACAATCTCTACCGAGTTGGGAAATAAATAATTTTTTGCAATTTTCAAAATTGTGGATAAATCTAGGGTTGAAGAAAACTTCGACACTGTTCCGACTGAATCAATGGGTGAAGCAAAAACTACCCTACACTTCGAAGGAACGCCCGAATCTACTGTATATACGTCTACATCTATATTTTCCGGTGGATAGGATACCGGCGGCGACATGGACCTTTCCCCAGAATCCCGACTATCACTACCACTCGATTCACGAATAAAAGAAGACGAAGCCATGTAAACTTACTTTTCAAAGCGATGGACGACTGTGTGACAACGATTTCATTGGATTCTAGCACAACAACAATGGCAATGCTGCAAATCGTGAAGGTTGAAGGTGAATCGCCAAATTTTTAGGGTTCCAAATTTTAAAAATGACTAATTGTGGCGTATGAAAGAAGTTTTATCAACTTTCTGCCTTTTCGCCTTCCCTCCACGATACGCACGTGCCTACTTTATCGGGACCCCAAACGGCACATTTAATGTACCTGACACATCACGTGTTCGACCTTATCTGCACTGCTGATTAGCGCCAAGTCACTCCGCCACACTTCATATCGACCTCATATTAACGAGGCGGTACGCATTCTGACTTCGTCGAAATTTAATTTCCGAGGCAATGCGAAATTAAGCTCGACCTCGTCTTAACGAGGCGGTACGCATTCCGATTTCGTTGAAATTTAATTTCCGAGGCGATGCGAAATTAAGCTCAACCTCGTCTTAACGAGGCGGTTCACATTCCGACTTCGTTGAAATCTAATTTCCGAAGGGGCAATGCAGCTCGATCTCGTTCTCATGAGGTGTTACGCATCTTTGACTTCGTTGACATTCTAATTTCGACGGAGCAATGCATTTTCACTACTCCTACTTCAACTTTCTACCCTGAGTCACACCCTCACTTCTATATCTTTTGGGGGGGGGGGGATGTGATAGGATATGACCTAGCTACTAGGCCCAAGCATCGAGCCCAATATAATTGGGCCCCGACAGTTAAGCTCGGCCAACGCCGCTCGGCCCAACTAAAGTCCTATGTAGCTTGGCCCAGTCAACTACAACCTACTTCAAAGAGACTTCTACACCAAGACAACTCCTACATCGACTACAATTCAAGCTCCAAGAGATATAGAAGCTCGGTGTTCATCCAATAAGGGAGGAGATCAAACCAAAGAGTCATAGGAGGAAAATACTTGTAATCCTAGTCAGTATACATATGTAAATACCTATAAATAAGGGTTGAGAGTGGAGGAGAAAGGGGAGAACAATCTTTGTACAAGCTATACGCATACTTTCAATAAAAATCATATACACTTTTGCTTCGTGGACGTAGATCTATCGCAATAGATCGAACCACGTAAATCCTTTGTGTCCCTTTTCGTGCATTAACAACCTTGCGAAAATAAGATCGATCATGGGGAGTTGGGAGTCTTCATAGTTTATATCTATACGTTTATATATATTTGAGAGTCTTCATAGTTTATATCTATACGTTTATATATATACTTACAATCTATAAATAATTTAGTTCAATTAATTTATGATAATAACTCTTGAAATTTCATAAAACTAACTAAAATATATTCTCATTGCTAAATTTCATGATTTATTTCCATTATAAATGATTAACCAATTAATTTTTTCAAATATTTCAGTTCGCTTTTTTGTGTTTGGATGTCACACATATAGTATTACTAATATTTATAGAGTTAGTTCATAAATTTTCTAATAATAAATAAGGTAAATACCATACTTAAATTTATACATATATATATTATATTTAAATGTATAATATAGTATTAGTATTACATAATTGTCCTTAAATTTAAAATACTACAAGAATATAATAGACAACCTACATTAAATATTCAAGCCTCTTTTTATATAAGTATAGATATAAAAACTATTTCATCTCCATGGGAATATACTTTACCCATCGTCTCCAACTTGCTAACGTTGAACACTAGTTCCTACCAATCAAAGTCGAACAAAATCGCAGTAAGAAAACGATTGAATGTAATTAATTATTAAAAAGTCAAAAGTACTGTTCACAGATTTAATTGATAGTATAATAATTAATTAATTATGTTCGCAAAATTATTTCAAAAACCCACTCAACCTCAAGCATCCAGGTGAGCTCTACAATTACTTCTCATTTTCTTTTTTCTTGATAAAATTCCCCATTTTGGTAAATTTCATCGCTTTTGCGAATCAGAGGTCGTTTTTAATTTTCGGAAAGTGTGTGCGTTAACGATGTTTGGGTTTTCTGCATTGGGATTTTGTAATTACGATGGGAGTTGTTACTTTCATGCTTGAATTGTCTGATCTTTGTTGATATTGATTGCAATTAAGTTTAGAAACCTTATTTGGATTCTTTTGTTTTTTTTTTTCCTCAAATATATACTCCCAATCTTTGTTGAATTTACTTCTAATTTTGGATGATTCATGTTTTGGTATAGCCTGTGGTTACTCAAGAAAGCATGGCCTCATCCGACTTGGCACCGCTTGTTGCAGTTCACCATGGCATCCCATCAACTGCATCAACTCTTACATTTGATCCCATTCAAGGCCTCTTGGCAGTAGGGACTCTGTACGTTCGATTCCCGACTAGATGTTTGATTCATTTGTTTTTATGTTCTGCAAATAGCTATTGTTCATTTTATGAGGCATACGAATTGGTATGTAGTGGTTAACTGTTAGCAGTTCTTTACTTTTCCTATACCAATCTTGTGAGTTCAGTTGCAATGTACATTTAGTTTAGTAGGTATTTATGTTATGCTATAAGCTGCATTCTTTTGCTGTTGGTTATGATTCAACTGTTATAGGTTTCATTCCTCACCCCTTTTCATATGAAGGGAGATGTAGCTGTTTACATGGTCGAGTGATAAAACATTTGATCAGTGGATGTTGTACCCTTAAATATGGTAAATCTGTGCTGTGTTAGTAGTAATCAATTTTTTTTTTTTTGGATGGGCTGCAGGGATGGCAGGATTAAAGTGCTAGGTGGTGACAATATCGAAGCTCTTCTTATATCTCCTACAGCTTTACCCTTTAAACACCTAGAGGTTTGTTATAGTTATTAGAGGATTTTTCTCTCATTCATCTTCTCATCCATCTATTTATGAGTTTAGTTTGTCTCTCTGCTATTAGTTCATTGCTTGTTTGTATGAAATTTTTTCAAATCCGTCTGAGGCCTAGGCTGCTCTACCGGATGTTTCTTTAGTTTCTGACTGGTGAACCTGCAATATTGCTTTATGAAACGCTTGCTTATTTCTATCTCAGCACTTTGATGTCCTGTATTCACATGATAGTGATGCTGCCAACGACTGCATTTACAGCACTTTCACATTTTTAAATGGCAAAAATTCTTATTTACTGGGATATTATTAATGTCAAGTGTTTCTTCAGATGCAAGCTAGCGTTTTCATTTCCCATGAAGAGCCAGCGACTCTTATATTTGTTTGTAGATCTTTTCATATCCTTGATAATTAATTGAGATCTTATTATAAACCTTTTGGTTTATGCATGTTCATTTCAGTTCCTGCAAAACCAAGGTTTTCTAGTGAGCGTCTCCAGTGAAAATGAAATTCAGGTATGCTTTCTGACTTATCATATCCACGCTCTTTAACATACCATCTGGTGATATTCTTCTGTCTGCCCTGGCAATAATAGCATTTTTTTTATAGTTAAAGTTGGCAATAATGGCAATAATGGCAATAATTTGTTACATCTTATGCCTGATATTCTTTTTTTTTTTTCCACGTATTTCCTTTAACTGCTGTCTGTGTGTAACTTTCACAGGTCTGGGATCTAGAGACAAGGTGTGTATCTTCTAAGATGAAATGGGAGTCTACTATAACTGCATTTTCTGTTATCTCTGGTACCAATTACATGTAAGAGATTTTCATTTCTATATTATTTGCTTTGTAGCACTGTTTTGTTTTCACTGAAATAAATGCCTTAGATGGCCTGAATATTCCTCTCTATTATTGAACTTCCAGATATCTTGGAGATGAGTATGGCTTTCTGTCCGTGCTAAAGTATGATGCTGAAGAAAAAAACATTGTTCCATTACCATACCACATTCCTCCAAATCTTGTTGCTGGTAATTGGATCTCTTGATGACCTTCAGAAGTAATGCTTATGAGTTTGACTTGCTAGTGGTGTCTTAAGGTCTTATGAGTCCCTTATGCTAATGCAAAGAAGCCTAAAGATTTATCTTCTGAAAATTTTAGTGACCTAATAAATCTGCAATAATTGCATTGTCCATGTTTTTATACGGGGTATCAAATTTTATTTTCACTGGTCATGGAAAATCCGCATCTCTCAAAGTAAATTGAGTACCTAATGTGGAAACAACAAACAAAGTTTTGAAAGCTTAAAGGGAAGTTTTAACTTGCTCCATTTGGAAGTGAGTCTTGATTTTGATTTTCTGCTTTACAGTTTTATTTTCTAAATGCCATTAATTTTGTAGAAGGATCTGGGATTTCTTTGCCTGATCATCTATCCATTGTTGGCGTGCTCTCTCAACCTTGTTTATCTGGGAATAGGTAATACTAGCATGATTTATCTTTTTATTACCTGAAAATTAATCACCTCAGTTTCGTATTCCCACAGTTATGTGCACTTTTGCTTTATACTAACTAGCTGCAACAATAATACTCTTTAAGTTTGTCACTAAGTTGTGTGAGGCATCTCTAGTACAATTTTGTATGTCCTAGTGTTTTAAATTTACTTAAGGCACAGAAATGTTGATTACAGATACTATGCTTCAATTATGACAGTAGGCTCTGTGAGGCATTCCTTGCCAGAATTTATGTGTCCTTGGGTTTGACTTTTGCTTAAGGCACGGGAAGTAGTGATCAAATATGGTTTTCTCCTTCTGTTTTTTCATTTTTAATTTTTTTAAATTTTTATTTTTACCTTAAGATAGTAATAGCATGTTATACTTGCTCATACTGCTCTCTTGCATCATAAATTCTATACTTTAAAGTTCCACTTAGTTTGATAACCTATATCCGCTATAAAGTTCTCTTCCCATCCTTACCGAATTCATTAGCACTCAATTTTAGTCGATGAGTTGCTTCCTCTTGACCCAATTTTGCAAATACTTGAGTCCAGTTGCTCGGGGAATATATTTTTTTCTTTTTTATCATGCTTTCGGGTGCTTGTACATTTTGATTGGCAAATGAAATACTGTTTGGAAATTTTCTTGTTTTTCTGGGACTAAATTTATAGAAAACGCTGGATGATAGATGCTGAGAACCTGTATGATTGTTTTGTTCCAGACACTGAGATCAGATCAACCAGTGAAGTTTTTCTATTAGACTAAGAATTTGGATCAAGATTGACAGAATTGGTATTTCACCTTTTAGCTGTGCTTAAATTTATTAACTCATTGTTCATTGATTAGAATTTTAACTAAAAAGTAGAAACTAAGTCTCATCAAATTGTACTACATTTTTTGGACATGGAAAATATGTAAACATATGTGTATAAGAAAATGTGTGTGCGTGTGTTGGACTAGCGGTAGTGGGGTTAATGCCTGAGACCTCCGTGGTAAAGGTCTTGATCTGAGTCTCCGGCGGTGCAGTCTTTAAAATTTAATGATAACTTGTGAAAAAAAGTGAATACGAGGTTTTTCAATCCCCTATGTACCACATGTTTTCAATTTTAAGACCCATGGCGATTGGGGAATTTACCAGATTATCAGTTATGTCAAGTCAGGACTAACCTGTCTGCTATTCTGTAGGGTTTTGATTGCTTATGAGAATGGTTTGATTATTCTGTGGGATGTAACAGAAGACAGAGCCGTTTTTGTTAAAGGCTATGGAGATCTGCAACTCAGAGGTGGTGCAGTTGTCAATTTTTCGGACAATGAGAGCCACACCCATCTGACTGATTCTTTAGATAATGAAGAAACAGAAAAAGAAATAAGCTCTCTCTGTTGGGTATCACCTGATGGATCCGTATTAGCTGTCGGTTATGTGGATGGAGATATTTTATTATGGAACCTATCAGCTTCTGACAATGACAAAGGTCAGAAAACTCAGAAATCAACTGATGATGTTGTTAAGATACAACTATCATCAGGAGATAAAAGGCTTCCTGTCATTGTTCTCCATTGGTCATCCAGTAAAGCTCATAGTGGCCATAGTGGTCAACTCTTTGCCTATGGTGGAGTAGATATTGGAGCCGAAGAAGTATTAACGGTATTCATAAACCCTTGAATGTAATTGATCTCCTCACATTCTCTGACATGCATACTTGATGCTCCCTTTTTTTTTACATTAAAATCAAGGTCCACTACTTCCAGGTCTTAGTCTCCAATTTTTAAGACGTGTCTCGGTTTACACCTCTTCCATTTTTACCTAATTTCAAGCTTGAATCCGAAGTAATGTCCGTATATTTATGTTGATTAAAAGGGGAAATAATGCTGACATGTGCCTTATTGATTATGTGTTGATTGAACAGTTCAAGCTCTGGGTGACGGTCTGTACAGAAAGTCTTTTTTCTCTAGTTCATAAATAGATAAATCAGCACTCCACTATCTCTTTATTTTCCCAATAATGTCTCTTTCTAACGCCTTAAGAATTGGTCTAGACATGTTTGTGTGAGGTACAATCACAACAGGTGGCCCTGAGTCCAGACCTTGTGCACTTATATTAGAAGTGCATAAATCTTCATATTTAAAAGGAGGATAGAGGAAATCAAAAATTACAGATGAAGCTAAGAATTTCCTTGGAGAATTGAAAGTCTTTTTATGATATTTTATCACTGAGCTTCCTAGTTATTAATGCAAGATTGTCTGTTTAATTGAGCTACATCTACTAGCAGGTTGAATATTTTCAAACAAATTTCTCTAGACCATCTTTGTCTCTTTTAGTGAATTTATTGCTTATGATTTTTATAAGTATTTTAAATAATTCAAAGTAAATTCTGTATTGTCCTTCATTCTAGTACTGAATATATAATTTTAGTGAAAGTTTGCTTGGGTACTGCAGATCCTTGACCTCAACTGGTCTTCTGGGTTAGCAAGATTGAAGTGCATTGACCGTGTTGACCTTACCCTCCATGGATCTTTTGCAGATCTTCTTGTAACATCACACAGCTATAAGGCGGACCACAGTAATGGGACATCGTTATTTGTTTTGACCAGTCCAGGGCAGTTGCATTTCTATGAATATGCTTCATTGTCTTTGCTAAAGTCTGAAAGTGGAAAAAATCATTCTGTGCATGTGTCGCAATATAATTCAGTTATACCAACTATGGAACCATATATGACTGTGGGAAAGCTTTACATGTTGGGTTCAGAGAGGAATGTTCTTGGTGCACTCTCAAAGGTACCGGATATCATCAGCCTTAATTTGCATGCATTGGTACTACTATTATTTCCTCTTTTTTCCATTTAATGACAGCAATCAATTACGAAATATCACGTACAAAACAGCATCCAGATAATATGCTGACTGGTGGGAGTGCAAAGTGGCCTCTCAGAGGTGGTGTTCCTTATCAAATGTCTTCAGCCGAAGGTTATAGTGTTGAAAGAATTTATGTAGGAGGATATAATGATGGATCTGTACAAATCTGGGATGCCAGTTTGCCTGTCCTGTCACTTGTTTCTGTTTTAGAATTTGAGGTAAGTACGGTATACCTGTCAATTATACATTAATACCAATGATTTTGTATTTTGTGTCTTCTCTAGCTATGCTGTTCAACTACAAATTCCTTTTAACTCTTTGATGCATAATTCCTATCCCATATGCTTGCAGGTAAAGGGTATTGAAGTTACCGGTGCTAATGCTCCAATATCAGCATTGGATTTGTATTCTCCGAGCTTAACTTTAGCTATTGGGAACGAATTTGGTTTGGTAAGAAATAGATTAACATATTGTTTGTCATTAGTTTAATCCAAGAGGACATCAAATTCTACTAATATTTTCATTTCCCTGAACAGATTTTCCTTTATCAGCTACAAGGGAACACTAATCAAGCAACTGTTACTATTGTAACTGAATCAAAACATCAAGGTATCAATCATATTGATTTGCTGGTGTTTCCTAAGAGTCTCTATGGAAACACTTGGCTTCATAGTAAAAAAAAATGCTCATGGATATGAGATATAAGTTTTGTCTGGTACTAATTGTGACAATCTCTTTCCTTCACTGGGAGAGACACTATAGAAAATTGTACTTTGATGTTGTCTTCAGTAGTTATGGTAGATTATCTTTTTTAATATGATGGCCGTTTTTTTACCTGCAATTTGCATACAATAACTTTTGTTACCTTTTCAGTAGCTTATCTGATAGAATCTCATTTTAAGATATGATGAATATCATGTACTGATGTACCCTATCTGCAGTTCACCATTGCCCATCTGAAGAGGGAAATTATTGTTCTACCATATATTCAACTCTTAGTTCTCCTGTGTCTGCCTTAAAATTTACTACTTCTGGAGTCAGACTTGTTGCTGGATTCAACTGTGGACAGGTAAGAATTGTTTCTACTAAAATTATTGAACTATTAATTGCTTCCTAGCCCGAGGATTCAGTCAAAATATATATTGTACCTATTACAGGTTGCAGTGCTTGATACTAGTTCAGCTTCAGTTTTATTTATTACAGACTTCGTGTCTAGCTCAAGGTCTCCTGTCACCTCTCTGTCGGTTAGAACGTCTCCAACTCATCATAACTTGGTTGAGAAATCTGACAATGAAACTGAAGGAGCATCTGCTCTAGAGATTGCGTTTGTCCTGACCAGAGATGCTCAGATGGTCTTGATGGATTGTTCCACAGGCAATATGATCAGTTCACAACCAACACATCCGAAAGAAAAATCTATTGCATTAAGCATGCATATATTAGGCATGTATGCTCCTTCCTTAAAATTGTGTGCAGTATTTTAGACTTGGATATTCATGTGTTCTTGAATTTTGAGTGCAGACCGTCATTATCTTGCTGAAGCTACGAGTGAGCCTTCACAAATCACTCATCAGAATCAGAGTGGTTTAGCGGATGCTGAAGCAGTGGATCCAAATGTGGAGCATGACATGTTGGCTTCTAAGATTCTACTTTGTTGCGAGGAAGCCTTCTACCTCTACACTTTACAGTCTTTGTTTGAGGTGCTTATCTTGTTCAATTCATTCTTAGTTAACATAAGTTTCTTTCACACGTCATAAGTAAATCTTGATCTTCTAGGGGGATAATAACTATGTCCACAAAATGGAACTCGGGAAACAATGTTCTTGGACTACAATCATCAAGAGAGCAGAAAGATGTGAAATGGTAGTATTATATCAAACTGGAGAAATTGAAATAAGGTAACTTTCTTATTCTGTTACATATCGGACTTTTAGGCCATGGTGTCCTCTTAGGTGCAATTATTTATTAAGATTTACAGTGCATAACGGTGTTTGACTACCAAGCCAGGTTCTGTTTTTGCTTTAAGTATGAAGCTAGTTGGTTTCATTTGATTGCACATTTGCATGTAACTAATTGCTTCAAACTGTTGTCCTCAAGAGTTGTGTTTGAAGTGGTTACTGTGAGGGTAATCTATGATAAAGAAATAGCTTCAAAGGAAAATGGGGTTTGGGAAGGAAATGCGATCATCGTGCTCCATTATTAGTGGCAGAGTTGGTTAGGGGACTCAGGAAATTCCCTTGCCACTGGTAGCTACTTTAGCTAATCATGCGAGTAATTATTGAGAAGCATTAATCTCTCTAAGACTTTTACTGGTTCTAGGAGCACTGGGTTTTTGACCAACATCTCACCATAGGTCGATCATAATTAAGTCATGCGACATCTTTGAAGAGACTAACAAGTGGCTATAAATGGAAAATGATATGATTTGGGTTGCTAAGGGGTGCTTGGTAGTATAAAGGGAACTGGGACTGGGAGATGGTAGATGGGAATAGGAGGTTTGAGACTTCATTCCCTCCATTTCTGAGGCGTTTGGCTAATTCCACACTTTGAGGTATGAAAGTTATGGCATAGAAATAATTCCTCTACCCGAAGCAACTAGTCTCGTTTCCCCGCCTAAGTCACCTACCAGGAGTTTCTGCAATATTGATTAGTTCATCCACTTGTATACATCTACGCATGCTAGCACATGTTTGAACTTCTTTTCGGATTAAAAATACTGTGCAATTTTACGGTGAAATTTTTTAAATAGTTATAACATTTGGTTATTAATGGTCTTTTTTTATGTTTTTGTTACTTGTTTACTTGTACTTAGGTTCAGAGTATGACTGAAGCTTGTAGAATTTCCAGATTTAATCACACTATAATTGTTGCACCTTATTTCGCGTTACTTATGGAAGAAAATTAATCGGCATTCAGTATTTAGCTGATTCTTTCAAGAGGAGGATAAGTGAAAATATTAAGGTGGAGTTATGAGGACAGAAGTTTCAAATTTCTTTGCTAAAATCTTGCATCGCGTATAGAGAAAATCTTTGACTGTGAGCTTTAGTGGAAAAACCAGATTAAAGACCTGAATGACTGAGGCAATCAGTACTCCATCAACTTCACTTGAGTAATCTTTGCCGTTTATGTAAAATCAGACGATAGAAAGTCTGTTCATAATTTGACTTTTGGCATGTTGCCTGCTGAGAGTATCGGTTTTATTACTTGGATGTGTTTGGATTCTAGAGATATCAATGTCACCTACATTTAAGTGTGGATGTCCGTGATATCAATGATCTACTACTAGATGTTGCTGTTGCTAACTCATATGCGTGAGTATAAGCTAGAGCATTTTGTGACAGTTGATTGGCTCATAACTATCATAGCTGGATGACAAAATCTATGTTCAAAGATTTTGAAGATATGAGATTGCATGTTAATAATACTCCTCTTACCTTCATAAGCTTTTAGATAAGGTGGCCATTTCACATGGTATGGCCAAATTAAAGGTACACTTTTTCGAGTCTTATTGTGCACCCATAAAATTTGAAGTCTCCATACGCAAATTAATCCACTAGCACGTGAGAGGGAGTGTTGAAGATTTTAAGTTTAATGTTACAATGATAACAAATGATTAGGATAATATTCTAATTGTTTGGTAATGATAACACCAATCTTGTATCACAATAACCCATGAACTCGAAAGTATCTTCCATTCAATCTATTGTCTGACTTCTATGGATGCAATATAATTGTTTGTATCTTTTAGGTCTTTGCCAAATCTTAAACCGATGTGTAAGACCTCATTGATGTCGATACTAAGGTGGAACTTCAAGAACAATATGGACAAGACAATTGGTGCTTCTGAGGACGGGCAGATTACCCTGGTTGGTTCCTGTACATAAAATATTCCCTTAGGTTTTATTGCATGTATTTCCTGAATCAGTGGAATTATTTTCTTTGTTTTCCTATAAAAATTCTGTTTTCACACTATGCATCTTAAAGAAGTTTGGTACAGAAAAGGTTCCTGCATAATTGTTATGCTGAAGTAAAACAAATCTTATGAACTGATTTTTTCAATTAATTGTGAATATTTATCTAAAAATAAATAAATAATTAATTGTGAATATTCTCTACCTTTTCAATTAAATACATCAAAGAAACAGATAAGCTTCTTTTGTCAAGAAAAAAGTTGTTCCTTTCCTTTGTTGACTTCCATATTTTTCATTATTAATCACTAGAGATTGGACCTTCCAGCTTGCTTGATTAGGCAACCAGTTATTGAGTACTTAGGATCTGCTTCTCAATGCAATCATAGGTTGCAGAGAAGTAAGATCTCGGCTACTTTAAGATGATATTAACATTCTAAGTACCCTTTAGCATAGGTTTTGCTAAGATTTTTCATCTCGATACACCGCAAAATTCCAAATGTAATTCCAGAATTCCTCTACATCTTATTTTTTATATTGTTATTTTATTTCATCCGTGTACTGTACATGCTTTAATATAGAACATTAAGCCCATGTTCGGTTTATTTTATTTTTTTTAGTATGGAAAGGGAAATAATTAATTGATTACATTACTTTTTGTTTGTTTTGAGTAATAGGTTATTCATTTTCCTTACTTGGGGGTAACTCAATCCACCAAATTGTTACCCCTCAAGAAGGAGGGGAAACAAGGAGAAAGAGAATCCCCTTACAAGTGACTCCTTTCTACTATTGAACCAAACACTCAATAAAAGTAACCATTATTATTACCATTCCCTTACTTGACTTGATACCATTCCCTTTCCGTTACCCAATTTGAACCAAAAGAGCACTAAGTTTCCAAACCAACATTTTTCAGTATCCAATATTGAGGGCAATCAATTATGATTAAGCAATTTAAATCAATTTAAATCTTGATCTATCTGGGTATTTAGCTTGAAAGTTGAAATTATGGTTTCTAAATTTCTAACTTTCTCAGGTCAACGGTTGCGAATGGGCTCTTGTATCTCTTATGGCATATGATGATGAATTCAGGTCTTCTTTCCTCCTCAACCCCCCCCCCCCCAACAACAACAAAACCATACACACACAACATGTCTCTCTCAAATAAAGCCTGACAAGAAGCTGTGCTTTCATAGGACTCGTAAGCCTTTACCTTGCCTACACGATAAAGTTCTTGCTGCAGCTGCAGATGCTGATGTCAACTACTTCCAAAATCAGAAGAAGGAAGAGGTAATCATAAATACATTCAGTTCACAGATTCTAGTTTCCTGAACTAAACTATTTGTTTGTTCCCATATGGCTAGAGTGCTCTACCCGGGTTCGTAAATAATATGCTAAAGGGTTTGAAAGGTCTTAAGGAAGAGCAACAGATGAATAATGCAGAAGGTCGTGAAATGGTGATCGCACATTTAGAATCTATATTTTCACGGTTTCCATTTTCTGAACCCTATAATTTCGAAGACATGGACCTTCACATAGGTGAGTTTGAGTTATAATCTTTTATAAATCATGCCTCTACCTTAAATTGTTGAAGAATAGAAAAACAAAGAAGAAGCTGTAATGTAATTTTTCTCTGAAATTGTTTATTATTACAGATGACATTGATATTGAAGAACCTGTTCCTTATGTATCATCTTCACAAAAGAACATTGGTGGCTCAAAAGGTTAATGTTGCAAGTTCCTCATCATAGATAGTGGTTTTGGGACTTTCTGACCTTGAACTTTTCTTCCTACTTATCCAGAAGACGGAACTGAACGGGAAAAATTATTCGAAGGTAGTTCCACTTATACTAGACCAACAGCACGTACAACTGAAGAAATCATTGCAAAATATCGGAATACAGGGGTAACCGTTTCCTTCAAATAGCTTGTATAAGAATCAGAGCTTGATGGGGCATTGCCTTGTCTGATTCTTATGTTTGTTTCAGGATGCAGCAGGTGCAGCATCGCAAGCAAGGAATAAACTTATGGAACGCGGAGAGAAACTTGAGGTAATCTTACTTTTAGAGAAGAGGTTACGAATTCTAGGCATTGCATATTCTAAATTCGAAAGATTCCATGAAAATATTGAAAGACAGTTATCCAAATATTTTTATCTTGGTTAAGGGTCAAAAGCAACTAAATTCCTGACGCTGAGGTTCATTTTTATGTAACTGCTAGTGTTGTTGGCTGATGTGTGGCAACTGTTTAAACTAGCTTTTTGGCTAAGCTTTTAATAACTCAAATTTTGATTTCTCTTGGAGAAGTTTAAATTCCAAATTTAAGCTCTTTAACAAAATTTTGGGTTAATTGCAAAAAAAGAACCACCAACTTTTACACCATTGCAAATTAAACATCAATTTTAAATTTTGGCGAATTAAATCACGAACTTTCATTTTTGGCAAGTTAAATCATGGCCTTCATTCTGCTAACTACCATCATTTTCATTCTGATGTCTACATCATAACTGAAAAGTCACCGTAGGTGTCCATGTTAGCAATGTGACCGTCGAAATTGTTTTGAGGAAGATTTTAATTATATAAATGGAAGTTCATGATTTAATTGGCCAAAAATGGAAGCATATGGTTTAATTCGCCAACATTTACAATTGATGTTTAATTTGCAGAAGTGTAAAAGTTGGTGATTTTTTTGCTATTAACCCTAAAATTTCCTATAGTAGACCCTCTTCAAAAGTTTTTAAACTTCCTTTTCTAAACATTAAATAACAGAAACCATCCTTGTTATTTGTATTATATTCCGTAATTACTCTTTACATATTTATCCCTAAGTTCCCTTGAGTTGTTAATATGATGTACTAGAAATAAATTATGTTGGTTTCCTTCTTTTGGAACAAGGTAATTAATTTATTCATCAAGCACTGTAAAGCATTAGGATCTTTTTTAGAATTTTATTGGACATTCATTAAAAAAATAAGCTATTCTACGCTCCCCTGAACATTTTGTCTGTCCTAGTTCTGGTAAAATAGATTACAGTTCATTCTGCTTCACATGGTGAGCTTTCCTGCTTCTTGTTGAGGCTCACTGTTTTCCTTCTAACAGTTAATCTGATGCCATTCTTCCAGCAGATGGCATCTACATAGTTTAGATGCTAGAGTACACTCTGCGTTAGCCAATGTATTTCACTATCAATACCTGTGTGAAATTTTATTGAAATATCATTTATCTTAAATGTTATTTTCATGCCCATTTGTTAAGATATGTCATTTCTCCAATGTGTGGCAAAACATAAGTTATATGCGAGACTCCACTATGGATTAGTTACTGACTGACTTGTGTAACTTAACATTATAAAAAGATTCTGTTTTCTATATTTGAAATGTTGTCATTATTTTTGCACAAACATGCAAAATTAATAATGAAATATATGTATTCGTGTTTTGTTGGAAACCAGAAACTCAGCCTGCGAACTGAAGAGCTACAAAGTGGTGCTCAGAACTTCGCAGATATGGCTAGTGAGCTTGCTAAGACAATGGAAAAACGTAAATGGTGGAACATATGATTGGATGATAAATGACCTCATTGATGATCTCCTAAGGTTAGCTCGTAATTCTTTGTGAAGATGCTTCTCTCTATGTGTGAGAGCCCATTATTTACAGTCTTGAAGTCTGAAGGCATAACGGATTACTAGTTAGTTGCTAGCTGAAGAAAGTGAGACAGTTGTAGCCATATGATGTTTGTTTGTTGTGTGTGTTACTGCTGAATGTATAAACATATTAATCGGAATATCGGATTAGATGCTGAAGAATTTATATAGGTGCCCTTGGCGCGGCTATGCTAAAAATTACTCCCTCCATTTCGCTTAACTTGGCTCAAAACTTTTTGGCTTGTGCTGGCACGGTTTTCCACGCTTCTTGATGATAGGTTTTAAAATGGATTTTTGAAGAATTATTTTTTTTACGGGATACTACGACTGTCGTAGTATCCCGTAAAAAAAATAATTCTTCAAAATCCATTTTAAAACCCATCATCAAGAAGCGTGGAAAAGCGTGCCAGAAAAGTCACTATTCAAATGAGCCAAGTTAAGCGAAATGGAGGGAGTAGTATATTTTCAAGTTCAATTTACTCGTCTCAAAAGGAATGTGAAATTGGGGAATATTTGGTATTATAAAGATAGGATATAGTTTCTCATTGGAGATATTATGTTTTTCAGTTGTTCATGTTGTGTTCCCTATCGAATCGGATCCTTGATTGCATTTTTTATAGCACTAATGGATGATCGACACGTGTTAAAAATATTTTCAAAATTATTAATATTTCATGAACAAAAATGTTGGTTTTGGAAATGTTTTTGACACATGATGATTATCGATCGGTACAATAAAAGATACTGCGCGGAAATACAATAGAGGATCCGATTCAATTACTATGGTTCTTCTAATTTACTTCACCTATTTACTTCATTTTTGGCAATTGTGCATCCATAACTTCCAACTAATTGGGTGGTGAAGCCTGGTTTTTGAGTCCTTTTTTTACACATCTATGCCAATGACAATGAAGTGTACAATTATAATGCATTGTCATCACAATGCATTGATAGTACCGTTATAATGTACTTGTCATCATAATATATTCTCACTACAATTATAAGCAGTTAATTTAAATTGCAAATTACACAATGATCAACGGTCTACATCATTTCTCAATTTTTTTAAAAAAATAAAATAAAATTAATTCTTATCTTGATTTCTCACCAATTTATATACACACAAGTCTAAATTAAAGTAACAGGCTACTAGCTCAATTTGTTAACGTCCAAGCTCCAAAACGAGCCTAAATTAATTTTTAAAAAAAATTGAATTGACCGCAATAAATAATTAAAGATTCTACAAACTTTGTCCGCATGTTTTATGTAAGACAATGTATAAGCATGTAGTACTACAAGTTTCAATTCCGCTGGCCTGCATACGTCACTATTAAACAAATCGTTGACCGAACCCCATGCAAATTAATGGATTTGGTGTAAAGAGTCTATACGGTCACATATTAATATAAAATACCGCGAGTTCGTGACAGGCAAGGGAGGCAATGGTGATGTTGAAAACATCTTCATTGAAAATGAGAGAGGAGAAAGGAGAGAGAAAAAATAATTTTAAATTAATATGTGAGTGTATTTTCAATGAAAATATTTGTAGCATCTAAAATACATACGGTGACATTATCAGATAGTATTAGTTTATCTTTATTAGGTAATGAGTTTTTTCTTTTTTTCTTTATTAGGTAATGAGTTTTTTTTCTTTTTTTTTTACCGTAGGTAATGAGTTTTATTCATCAGAAAACTAAAGCATGCATGGTCGGCACTCGGCAGAAATATGCCCACTCTCTCTCTCTATCTATCTATCTCTCTCTCAGGACTAATTATCTATTCTGACTTAGAGGTATATGTCATGAAGGTTTCTAAAAAAAATAACAGGGAAAATTATTTATATTCACTTTGGACTAAAGATAAGCATACACAACATCTTAGGAACATATATAATCACTTTAACAATCAGAGTTATCTAGTTCAATATTAGTAATTTGATTAATACGTAGATGTAAAAAAGAAAATAAAAAAATATATATGACCTCAGTACATATATATACCAAAATTCTTAAATGCAACAATTAGCTTTTTTCTGCAACATGTATAACACATGTGATTGAATTATTAAATTAAATAAAAGATAAAATAAATTTAATAAAGGAGATTCTAACTCCAAGACCAAGCCACTAGTATACATATATTATTTGCGTTTTCTATCTCAATGGTAGGTAAGAAGAAATCCTTAATCTTGGAGGCAATACTCGAATTGACCCCATAATTCAAGATTACGTTCGGTTTTCTAAAATTAATAATTCCTCCGACTACGAAAGGTATAGTGCGGAATGAGAACAAGAATTTTAAGAAAATGTTGTTTGATACATTTCTATAGAGATATAATAGAGTTTATAGTTAGAAATTTACGTAGGTCTCTTTTAATAAAGAAAATGAAATATCACATTTTTCGTAAAATTGACAGAAATGACAAAAAGACCATACTTTTTCGTGAACGAGGCAAAATTAAAATTTACCAAAAATACTGCAGCCGTCCATTGAACATGAACGCGTCAAAATGTGTAGTAAATTAGTACTCCATTATAAGAGGGTTGATTATGACCACGTAGTCCCCTTTCACTCGTTCGAAAATGAGTCAAAACATAATATTCTTTCCGTCTATAAAAATTGTTAAATTTGTTTTTTATTCGTTCTAAAAGTTGTTGTATTTTATATATATATATATATATATATATATATATATATATATATATATATATACCCCGTCTACTACTATTAATTTAACCTTATTCGATCATTTTACTTACAAAAAATCCATACATAGGTCCATTTCTTTTCTACTGGAACTATATACAGTATCTCACCTCTCATCTTCTCGGGTGTTTTGATTAAAAAAAAAAAAAAACTATATACAGGATCTCAATTTTCATTGACAGAGTAATTCATAATAATAGGGGCTTGACTGAAATTTACACTATCTATTCACATAAAAAGGTTTGGTAAATTAAGGTCTACTTTCCTTTAAAAGTGGGACGGAAATCTCGTGACCGAGTGGAAGAAGAAAATAAAGCTACAAGGTAAAGTGATGTGATTGTGCTGCCATGAAAGAATTATGAATTCTATTTTTATGTAAAGTAATTTTTAAAAAAATCAGGTTACTGTGAATACTGCAGTTTGCTTGCTCTCAAAATAAAGTTTAGGTTACCCGTCATAATCTATGAGGCATAATTGGGAAATACAGTCTTTGTTTTATGAAAGACTGCAATTGTCTCGAATGATTATATTTTGCGACTTTTAAAAATGAAATTATAATATAAGTAAAACATCCAAGCATGCCTGTATGAGATTGCTTGTACACATTTATTAGCTAGCTAGCAACTGAAGGTGTTGTTACATGAGGAACTTGAATCTTGTGAGATCATCGATAGCTCGGTTGTATCTCACATGAGATCATCTTTCTTAATTTTAATGTTGAATATAGTCGTGTTTTAAAATTAATTTTTATGAAGATTTCATGATTTTTTTTCTTTAACTCGAACCGACGATAATGTTAAAAATAGAGAAAATTGCTAAAACAAATCACGAATTTATCATCAGATTCCATTTTGGCATGAAAAAGAAAGTCACAAAAAAAGAGATTTGATGTCGATTCCACCTTCGATTCAACCAGTGAGTTACTCCGTACCATGGCATGGATCTTTTCGTTGAGAATCGTTGAAATTGAGAACCCAAATGGTCGTATACTCCAACCCAAAGGCAAACTTCTCGGGGATAATGACATGATTTCTAATTGCAAAAAAAAAAAAGAAAAAAAAAAGAAAAAGAAAGAGAAACTAATGATATGTGTATTTAATTACAATTTTTTAAAGTTTATGTAGTAATTGCAAAATGGACAATAATTTATGATATGATTACTATTTTCCCTAAAAAAAAATTTGAAAATTACCCATGTTTTGGTTTGCGGTAGTTCCCCATCTTTGATAGAAAATACTTCATCCGTGCCGCCCAGTTTGACGCGTTACTGTTCGACATGAGAATTAAGGAGAAAGTGATAAAGGGATAAGTTTCTGGGTTTGGGTTGGTGAGAATTAAATGGTGATTAGGAAAAAAAAATAAGGGCTCAATTAGTGGCCCTAATATATGGGTTAATTCATACTTAAGTGTATATTTCTTTCCTTTTTTAAAAACGTGTCAATCTGGGAGGAACGGCCCAAAAGGAATACGTGTCAAATTAGGCGGCACGGAGGGAATATGTCCGCAGTAGATCAGTCGATTTTTTTAGATAAAGTCATGTTCCTATACGTATCCAAAACACTCTCATTTATAGAATTCAATTGCCAACAATTATTGAGGACTAACTTTGATTCTCCAATAGATTCATGCAATTTTTTTGTTTTATGCAAAATATTTGAATCTACCTTGCTAGGATTGTTAATACTCCCTCCGTTCCTAAACACCTTGTTTGGTTTGATCTGTAAGTTTTAAAAATAAATATAATTAATTCAGTCCGTACAAACCTTGTCAGTTTGACCTGCACAAATTCTAAAAAGAAATATAATTGACTTATATTTCCTCCTATCTCTATAGGGAACGACACAAATATCAATACTGGAATAGATAAAGGAATTTTAAAGGCCCTTATTGTGTCAATAATTCTTACCATATATTAGTTTAAAAGGCAATTGTATAAGACGTTCCAATAAAAAAAGATTGGAAAGAGTATAATATATTGTGATTGGTGAATATTATTATAATAGGTCTATATTCAAAAATAGAAAATCATAGTTTCGAGACATATCTTTTGGGGAGGGAGGGAAGTATTTGTTTAGAGGCATACCGACCCATTGTGAGTCCCCGAGAAATTCAGTGGCTTCAAACACGTTATAATTTCTTTCTGCACTTTATAATGGGATGGAAACAGAGAAGGAGAGGTAAGGTATAACCGGATATGGATGGCTGCGCTCTATATATATATCAACCTTCTCACTCTCTCTCTTCCCCACAACCAACTTGTGTCCACTCGCGGCCATTTAACGTATCTCTAATTCACCTCAGTCCTCAACCTACTTGCATTCTGCCACATATGTATATATACAAATTACAAACCATATTCTGCCAACCCCTTCAGTCCACAAGTTTCTTCTGAGAGAGGGAGGGCCTTCAAAAAGGTGAAATTTCTTTCTCTCTAATGGCGAGTTTCGTTATATCAGAATGTGGGTTGAAGCCACTTCCCAGAATCTATCCTAAACCCAGGAATGGCCACTCTTTCTCTAATTACAATAATTTAAGAATTTCAAGAGCAAATCAGTCTGGTTCTTCCTTGTGTTTATCGAGCGGGATTGGTAAGGAGCGGAATTGGGCTTTGAGGGTGAGTGCGCCATTGAGGGTTCAGCCAGTGGAAGAAGAGAACAAGGGAGGAGAGAGATTTGTAAGCGGCGGCGAAGAATTCGACCCGGCTGCGCCGCCGCCCTTTAAGTTGTCGGATATAAAGGCAGCCATTCCTAAGCATTGCTGGGTGAAGGACCCTTGGAGGTCTGTGAGCTATGTGGTGAGGGATGTGGCGGTGGTTTTCGGGATGGCGGCGGCGGCCGCCTATTTCAATAATTGGCTTCTTTGGCCTTTGTATTGGTTTGCTCAGAGCACCATGTTCTGGGCTCTCTTTGTTCTTGGCCATGACTGGTAAAATAAGAAATTATTGTTTTTTTTTTTACATTTTATTTTAATTAAGGTTTCTTCTTTTTTTTTTTTTTTCGGTGGGGCTGTGTGTTGAAGATTTGATTTCTATGGTGTTGATTGATGCAGTGGTCATGGGAGCTTTTCAAACAATCCCAAGTTGAATAGTGTGTTTGGTCATTTTCTTCACTCCTCAATTCTTGTACCCTACCATGGATGGTACGTTTCCAGTTCATGTTTGATGTCTAATACTTCTGTCTCTGTCTCTGTCTCTCTCTCTCTCTGTGTGTGTTGTGTGTGAATCTTTATGTTAGTAATCTCATGTTTAGTAATCAAATGAAGCTAGGAGTACACTGTTAAAATCTTGTAATGATAATGATGATTGTTGATTGATGTAGGAGAATTAGTCATAGAACTCATCATCAGAACCATGGACATGTTGAGAATGATGAATCTTGGCACCCTGTAAGTTACTTCGGTTCAAAATTCTTGATTGTTAATGTTGGTGCCTTGTTTGATAATGCTTGAGAATCCAGAATTCAATTTTGTTGTTTTTTCCCCTTCCCATCTTAATTGCAGTTACCTGAGAAGATTTACAATAGCTTGGACAGTGCTACTAAGATTTTGAGGTTCACATTGCCTTTCCCTATGTTGGCATATCCCATTTATCTGGTAAATTTGCTCAACAATGCATAATGTTTTGCTCAACTTTTTGAAAAAAATGTGTTCCATTGAATTTCATTTTTGTGTTCTTTGTGTTTAATTGTAGTGGAAACGAAGCCCCGGGAAAAAGGGCTCTCATTACAACCCAGACAGTGATTTGTTTGTCCCGAATGAGAGGAAAGATGTTATTACCTCAACAATTTGTTGGACTGCAATGGCTGCATTGCTTGTAGGACTATCGTTTGTTATGGGTCCGGTTCAGCTTCTGAAGCTGTACGTCGTTCCTTACTTGGTTAGTGATTTCAGTTCATTGATTGTTGTAAACTGCTTTTTCATCTTCAACAACCGGTTATATGATATACGTCAATGTGTTGAAATGGTCTTGCTTTGTGCTGTCAAAGATTTGAATGATGTTTTAGTATAATATACCTATTTAGGTCTTGTTGGTAAAACTTTGAATTTGAATTTTCTGCAGGGCTTCGTTGCGTGGCTTGATCTCGTGACTTATTTGCATCATCATGGGCATGAAGATAAGCTCCCTTGGTACCGTGGAAAGGTAGAACCAACTTTTAATGTGAAGATTCTAGGAAGAGTCAACCAAGAAATATTATTATTCACTTAACTTGTACTCAACTCTTCGTTGCAATTTATATTCTTTTTTCGGGTAAAACAGGAATGGAGTTATCTGAGAGGCGGGCTCACAACCCTTGACCGTGATTATGGGTTGATCAACAACATCCATCACGATATAGGAACTCATGTCATACATCATCTCTTCCCCCAAATCCCACACTACAATCTGATAGAAGCTGTAAGTTCTCCATTTCCTTTCGTGCATCAGCAGTTGAAATTATTTTACATATTCTCGACTTGTAACTTTGGCAACTTCTCGTAATATAGACTGAAGCAGCTAAAGGGGTATTAGGCAAGTACTACAGGGAGCCGAAAAAGTCGGGTCCTCTTCCTTTTCACTTGTTAGGGGACCTCTTGAGAAGCATGAAGAAGGATCACTATGTGAGTGATACAGGCGACATTGTTTATTATCAAACAGATCCTCAACTCAATGGAGGTCAAAAATCTTAGGTTGTGAGAAGAAAAATTTGATTCTTTTACTAGCTCTGATAATTCTTTGTGGCTGTTAACAATACTAGCCCGAGCTCTCTTATTGCCCATAGTTTGACCTTTGGGGTTTTAGATTTATCTTGTTTTTTGGCAAACACAATTGAATTTTGCTTGTGTCCATTGATGGAGCAACTATATATATATATATATATATATATATATATATATATAGTGCGTTTGTCCAAGAATGAAGTTCGAAGTGATAGTGAATTTTACATGTTTAAGAAAAGCTTTTACCCTTTTTTCACTAAAGATTTATCAGTGTTGTAAAAAACGCTCTGAGGCTCGCCTCAAGGCGTACGCCTCAACCCTAAAAATGCCTTAAGGCTTACACCTCGGATGCCAAGTTTGAGGCTATCGCCTCAACTCGGTGAGGCTTACGCCTCAGAGCGCCTTGCCTCAAAACGCCTCAATTAAATGGATGGGTTTTTTTTTTTTTTTTTTCGGGCTTAATTGACATTTAAAACTAAAATGCTCATTCGTAATCAACCCTAAAATCATACTAAAATAAGTTAAAAAAATAATGATAAAACACACAATTGAAGACGCAGAACACAAACACTAGCGTCACGATTCCTCCTTCCTTCTCTCAGAACACAGGCATAGACACAATATTATTAATACTACATTATATATAGGTCAAAGTAAAAAAGCCTACACTTTGATTGATGAAGAAGAGATTGAGGATGAAGATGAGGAAAAAAAACAACATTATTTAACCATTAATGCTTTTAAATTTGTTATTTAAAATACTTCTAAGACTATTAAGTTAGATCTTTTGTTTGTTATTTCTCTATTTTAAGTATTTTTTCTTTTTATAAAATTTTTTTGTCTTAAGTTTGAGGCTTACGCCTCGCCTCAATTAGGGAAAACGCCTCAAATACACCTTAACTACTTTACAACATTGAGATTTATTGGTCTTGCACATGATGTTTGTATTATGCACGAGGAGGTGGACTGTGCTAAGGCAAAGAGCCCTCAGTGCTATACGATCAATCATGCCAAATGTTAATGCAACCTTAGGCCATTGGGGCTTTGCAAGATAATTACCTCTTTTTGTTTTTGTTTTTAAGTATAGACTATAGATGAATGCTCCACTGTCTATTTTTGATATATATACTTATTGTATTCATGGTTGACATGTCAATGATATATTAGATGTGCCTACAATAATCGTAACCACCGACCTAAACTGCTGTCGAAACTGGAATCACGGTTTTGGAACCGAAACCGGAATTGACGGTTCAGCTTTGGATCCGTACGTGCCGAGGTTGGTGGTTTGGTTTTAGTTCTATAGAGTTGGAGTCGGAGGGTTGGCGGTTCCGACCTGCTCAACCTCTGATTTTTTTATTTTTATTTTTAAAATTATCAATCTTTATACAATAATTGAATTGTGTTTAACTTAAATAACATTATAAATCCATAACAAACATATAAATCATGCAATATATGTTAATGATTTGAAATCTTGAATTAAATTGCGACATGTTTCATTATACTCCAATTGATTTCACTTTAATGCGTAACAATAAAAATAAATACTATGCGTGAACTGAGAAAGGGGAGAGAGAGTAGGGAGAGATTTGGGGCTCCCTAAGTTGACAAGAAAATGAGGACTAATACATGGACTTCTAATTTCGCTCACATCTGGGCTCCTAGTGGACTGATTTGGAACCTTTCTAATTAATTAAATCACAGGGTGAGAGGAATTATAATTTAGAACCTATGTATAGGTAGGCAAAAAATTCATGAATAATGAAAGGAAATGAATTTGAGGAAAAGCTTATCATATGATCTGTTAGTCCAAATGAATAAATATTCTCATATTTCAAGTTTAGCCTAATTTATAACGAGAATAGTTAAATTAAGTCCA
Organism: Mentha longifolia; assembly: GCA_001642375.2. NCBI lineage: Eukaryota > Viridiplantae > Streptophyta > Magnoliopsida > Lamiales > Lamiaceae > Mentha > Mentha longifolia. The sequence continues at coordinate 18,588,977 of CM038117.1, forward strand.
AATATTTTAAGTGAATTACTAATGGTCCTAAAATATTACTCGTATAAGAGATTTTCTAAGTTCGAGGAATTTATTCTTTATTTTATATTGGCCCTACTTAATAAAAATATTTATAGTCATGAGACTAAGTGCGGCTCGACTAAAACGTTGAATCATTTTTTATTGTTCCGCTTTATTTTCTAGTTGAAGGTTAAGGTGCGGCGATTTATTTAAAATTATGCTGTTGACATTTATTGTTCATTTTAATATTACAATGGTCGTATATGTTCATGATGTTATAATGAATGATGATTGTGAGTAGCTTATGTGCTTTCACTAAAGTTATGATGATTGTGAGAACACTGAGAAGCTTGAGATGCTTTCATTTAAGTTGTGCACAACTTATATTGAGTTATGTTACCATCCTTGGTAGCCATCGTGTGAATCAAGATGTCATTAAGATGCTATCAAGATGAAGTTATGTGCTCACAATTTTATTAAATTGGACAACAATGCATAATATCTCACATTTAGTATACTTTTGTATGCTCACTCCTTATATTAACAAATTTCAAGTTTTTGAGCTCGAAAGCGCATGGAGATCCAATGATGCATCATGTAACCATAAAAATTACTATATTTTTACATGATTACTATGCAAAATTCAAGGACCAGAATTTCTTTACGTATTGAAAATATTGTTTCTCATAAATTTTATTTATATAAATTAAATATGCATGGGGGATTATTTAAATTCCAAGTCTTATTATATGGGAGTGCTCTTTATTTAAATAATTTTAATTTCTCCGTGTATTTTTAAAGAAAGAAAGAAAGAAAAATACTTTTTTTTCCACATTAAGCGTTTAGATTTTATTATTAATGCTATTATTAAATTAAGGTGTTACAATATTGGATGATCGACGCGTGTTTAAAATATTTTCAAAATCAATACTTTTAATGGAATTCTACATACAAAAATATTAATTTTGGAAATATTTTAAGTATGTAGCGATCTTCCGATAGTGTCATATTGTTAGATCCGGGTCATTGATCTACAACAAATATATATAAAGTGTCACGTGGATGAGGTAAAACACCTTCAAACCTCCGGCTTCAGTTCCGTCGACAAAGGAGAAAGGCTTCCTTCTCACCGATTCCGATCTCGAGCCTCTGCAAGAAAGACCCGGGGGAGGTTCCCCGAAAGGGACTCCGACGCTCAAGTCAGACTCGAGCGTATAAAGGATTTGAGGTTCCCTTGGAGAAGAGAACCTCTATAAGTATAATATGAGTGAGTGTGTGAACTCGTGCAATTCCTCAGAGAAACTTACAGAGTTGAGTGCGATAATGGAGAAAGTTAAGTCTCAAAATCGCGTACCTTAGGAATGAAGGTAATGCTTCTATTTATAGTCTCAAAGAGAGTGAGGATATTACTGTATTTCCGTGTAAGGACTGAGGGCAATATCATCTTTTATTCGGGGGACAACATCTCCAGTGCCCGTTGGAACAATATACTTTTATGCAGGGAAATCATCGTCCTCTATCTGCAGATGGAAGGCCCCGTAGAGTGGTCCTAAAAGTTAGTTAGAGAATATTCTGGGTTTCTCAGCTTTTTGCCCATAAATAGAATGATACTTATGCTTGCGCTATAAGCGAAGCTAGCCTGGCGAGCTCTTTATAAGAGTCTCGGCTGTCTTGGGATTTGTTTGGTCCTTTTGTTCTCACTTCTGCTTATGGCAAAGAGGGGCTTGTATAATCGTTCCAAGCCCTTGCTTATGTCCTTCGGTCATAAGCCACTAGATCAAAATATCGGAAACCCCGCTATGCGGGCGTAATATTAGTTATTAAATATAATTAATGACTAAACTGATATTATTCCTATCACATATGAGATGCAAAATCAAAATACAATAAAAATATTGACTCTCACAATAAAAAGAATAACGTCTCTTCGTAGCTGGAAAGAAGATTATCATCTTATAAGTTTGGTATTTTGTAGTGCCATTTTCCTTTTATGATCTTTAAATTTTATAGATTATATTTTCACACACTGACATTCAAAAGTTGGAAAAAAAAAATCTAAATATATTAAATTGAATATTGTGAATAAAAATACAATTAAAGTACATGAGAATTACGTTCCATCCGTTCACTAAAAACATGCTTAGAATATTTCGGTATGCATTTTATATGCCGAAAAGTGAATATAAATATAACGTTTATATCTAACTTGATATAATATATTTATATTATATAATACCTCAAAAGAGATTTAAACTTTATATTAATATCCGCTTTTCAGCACATGAAAATAAAATATTCTAAACTCGTTTTGATGGAGTAAGAAAGTTTAAATAATCATAAAAAAATCTAAATCAATGGAACCTCGACTAATGGATGAGATAGTGTGACCAGTTTTGACGCGCACAATTGCATTTCAAATATGATTACGCCAAACAAGATCGACATTTTTCAACTTTGGGTAGTAAATGAAGTGGACCATTACACTGTTCTTGTTAGGCGGCTGCAATAAATTATGCAATCTACATTAAGTACTCAAGACTCTTTTTATATAAGTATAGATAGTATATACAACTTGTATAATTATATATATATATATATATATAAAGAGCCTTGAGTATTTAATGTAGATTACCTATTATATCCTTGTAGTATTTTAAATTTAAGGACAATTATGTAATGTTATATTATACATTTAAATATGGTATATATATGTATAAATTTAAGTATGCATGGTATTTACCTTATTTATTGTTTTAGTTTGATTTTTTTTTTTATAGATGGTAAGCATATATATAAACGTATAGATATATGAACTATGAAAACTCTCAACTCTCCACAATATTACATTTACTTTAGCAACAACAAAAAGAAAATGTAAAATGAAGTTGCTCAAGTATATATATTTTTCTTAGGATTGCCTTATTTTAATTTAATATATTTTTATTTTAATTATTTATTATTAAGTTATTTTAGTTAACTGAGTATATACTCCGTATATTTTGTGGACTAGATGTTGGAATTCTGATTTTGAATGACCAATATTATGAATTGGATTTGTGAAATTCAATAATCAAGGTAAAAAAATATCATAATAAACAAATTGATTGCCAAAGTTCATTTACAATAAAATTTGGGATAAGTTTCCACAAATTATATATATTAGCACGTTTTAAAAATTAGGTAAAATTATTAATCATTCTACATTTGAAATTAGGATTACTATTTTTTTTTGCTCTCGTTACATACTTTTACGAGAGGTACAATCATTAAATTATATTTATAAAGTACTTAATAAATCATTAGAAATTAATTTACCTTATATATCAATTTTAAAAATTATTAAAAATTAAATCGATCTTATTTATCAATTTATTTTAATTTAATATACTTCATATATAGTGAGAATGAAGGGAGCTCCACCTCCTTAAAATTTATTAATACATATGTAAGATCATGTACTAAAGTAGAAATGTGCATAATTTCCACGGACGTCCCAGAACGACAAATAGTGCACAATTTTTGCGAACAGAGGGAGTATTAGAAAAATTCATCAAGTTTCTATTCAAATCAAAATTCTTTTTGTGCTTCTTCAACCATATGTATCATCGTATTTATATACACAATAATCCATAGTGATCTATCGATATTTTTCAGTTATTACTTTATCAATTAAGGAAAAATTATACTTTAAAAAATGACATTAACATATTTTATTCTATGACAATCCAATACTATCGTTATTATGAAACAAAAATAAAGTTGTGTTAAAATGTAACTTTAATAACCGCTAATATCATAGCCCTAATAAAATTATTTATTTAAAATTGGTTGTTCTAAATTCGTTAAAATTTAAATTTATGAAGTTAACATTTAAAAAAAATGGGAATATTATTTGTTACTTAATTTTCTTTTATTAACGAAAGCTCTACATATATGACTCTTAATTAGATAAGAATTCTATATTATAACTTACATGGATTAAATTTTCTTTCCGATAATTAAATTAGTTAAGAATTTATTCTTATTTTTACTTTTTCAAAAGGGGCAAAATACTTATTTGCGATCGACAATAATAAAGAACTCTTGGGTTTATAAGACTGCGAAATCTAATTTTTTTTTTTAATTTATAATTTTTTAGATGTATTTTTAATAAAATTATAGAAAAATGCAATAACTTCAACGTGCAACGCATGTTTCATATGCTAGTACTAATAAATGATGAAGCTCCAATGTCCACCGTGGACATACTTAATGTATCCACCGGTAACGTAATAGTATGATAAATAAGGAAATTAATTTGAATATATACTATAATAACTAAACCTTACAAAAAAAAAACTAAACCCTACTAAAAAAAATTCAACCCTAAATAGAAAAAATTAATGACATGCATTGCTATATAAACAGTGGACATATTAAATGTGCTACGGTGATAGAAGAGATAGGTATGGGAGTATTTCTAACTAATAAATTATCAATTGTAGTTTCTAATATGGGACCCACGCCCTTGGGGGAAAAAAAAAAATGAAATCCGATTCTTCTCGTTTGTGAATAAATTAATAAATGATTGAAGTGTGCGGAGACATCAATCATGGCTTCTCCTCACAAAACTATCCAAGTCAAAAACACGCAGCTGCTGTTGTCTTTTACCCAAGAAAAATCTTCTCGTCTTATTAAATTCATGCATAAATTAAAGAAAAAAGAAAAATATAAATTCTCTCCTTTTCAAGTCGTTATACTTTTTTTCAGTAATTTTTTCAAACGTTTTCGAGCATTTTAATGATGAGTTTTAAAATACACTTATAATATCCCGTAAAAAAAAATCTTTAAAAAGTTATTTTAAAACTCATCATCAAGCTAGACGCTCGAAAACTCTTAAAAAAATTACTGAAAAAAGTGTAACAACTTGAAAATGACGGAGATAGTAGTATAAATAGCTTAGCCCTAGAGAGTAGAAAGGTTTGTATTTGTTCTTTATTAATTATTTTTTAAGCGAAAAAGAGAAAAGGTTTGTGTTTTTTTAGATTTATGAAAAAATTTATAAGATCATTGGGATTATGCAAAATATGTTTATGAGGTTTTCTATGTTATAAATTGATTTATTAATCCTTCAAAAAAATGATTTATTAATGTAAATGATAGATTATGTATAGAAATCTTTATATATCTCTTATACTCCCTCTTTTTTTTTAAGTGTTCGCATCATCAAATGATATATATCAAGAAATTATGTAAATTTATATTTTAACCTCATTTATCATTTTTTTTAGCACTAACTTATATATAATAGTATTAATTATAGCGTAAATTGGGAAAACTTTAACTATTTTACTACTTGATTGGATAATAAATGACCTCATTGATGATATCTCTTAATTCTTTGTGAAGATGCTTCTCTCTATGTGTGAGAGCCCATTTTATAGAGTCTTGAAGTCTGAAGGCATAACGGATTGGTAGTTAGTTGCTAGCTGAAGAAAGTGAGACAGTAGTAGCCATATGATGTTTGTTTGTTGTGTGTGTTACTGCTGAATGTATAATAAACATATTAATCGGATTAGATGCTGAAGAATTTATATAAGGGGAGTTGCAGATGTCTTGGGCGCTGATTAAATTCGTGGCTATGTTAAAAATTACTCCATTCGTCAACGATTTTTAGACACGGTTGATTTTCTAACTGGTTTTAGGGTTTTGTAATGATAGAAAACCCCAAAACTAGCTAGAAAATCAACTGTGTCTAAAAATCGTGGATAAAGGGAGTATTATATTTTTAAATTTAGTTTACTCTTCTCAAAAGAATGTAAAATTGGAGAATGTTTGGTATTATAAAGATAAGATACGGTTTATCATTGGAGATCTTATGTTTTTCCAGTTGTTCATGTTGTTCCCTATTGAATCGGAATTGTATCTTCTATTGCACCGGCGGGAGATCGACACCTGTCAAAAGTCTTCTAATAACGGTTAATTGATGTGTTGACTGACACAATATACATAATAAATTCCGATGCGGATTCGGACCACCACAACGATTCACAGATCCACATGCTTACGTGACGTCTCTTATATTTTCCATTACTATTTATCTAAATTCTATACCATTATTTAGTTTTATATCATGTATATATTTTTTCTTCAATTGTGTTTTTTTTTTGCTAATTTTTTTTAGTGCATACACAAATATTTTTGTTGGGCTATTATTTTTTGGATTCAAATCCTCTGTTGTCTAACAGTGCCACATCCTCTATTGTACTGTTAGATATTTGCAATATGTCTATTGTATTTCTAAAACCACTCATTTTTTATTATGGAAAATTTTTGTTATTGTTGGTTTTAGAAATATTGTGAATACGTGATAATCATCTAAAATAGAGGATGTCATACCGTTAGGCAATAGAGGATCCGAATCCTTATTTTTTATAGTATTAACTACAAGTATAAGGGGGTGGCTGGTAGGAGGGAATGAGAAATGAATGGAATCACTAATCCCAGACCTATTACTAAACCCATGACTGGTATATTTTTTTTATTTGGAATCACCATTCCCATAAGAATTACTAATCCCTCATTAATGGGATTAACCATTCCATCACACTCCTGTGGTATTAGCCATTCCAAATTATGAGAATTATAATGTTTACTCATAAATTATTGACATATCCATATTTATACCAATTAAACTTAATAAAATATTTTACGTCTTATATGTCTTCTAATATATTTTTTTTTCTTTGTCTTCTAATATTCTTTTTTTTTCTGTCTTCTAATTTTTTTCTTTTTTTTTTCCTACGTCTTCTAATATTTAACAATGAAATTTTTTATTTTTTTTTATCTTCCCGTCTCTTATTATTCTGTAAATTTATGATGCTCTTTGAAATTATCTATTATTTTTTAATTTATGATTGTCTATTAAATTGTTTATATAATGATGTTCTCTATTTGGGTGTTCTAATCTGATTGGATTGCATAGTGTATGTAAATTTGTTTTATTTGCTCACGTTATTGATTGATATCAATTTGATAATATTTTAGAATTCAATTATATATAATAGTAAATAATTATATTTATTTAAAAAAAAATTACATTTACAACTTAAAATAATGCATGGTTTTGTAGTTTTAATTATATATAATGATATCTTGGAGTAATATAATTTCAAAGATAAAATGGAATAAAAAAAAAATATCAATTAATGCATTCCTTTCTTTATTCATACCAACCATGAGAATTTTATTTAATACTTCATTTCTTTCCTATCTCCATTTCATTACTAAGTTTATTCATTTCCCACATAAATTCATTCCTGCATATCAGTCAGCCCATAAAAGTAGAAAAAAAGTGTCCAATTTATTTGTAATTGGAATAGCGGAGGTTAGAAGCTGATGTATGTCTAATTTTTGGGTATGTCTGATATGCAAAAAAGTGAAAGTTGGTAATTTAATTTGTCAAGCTTTATAAGTGATGTTAAATTTACAAAAGTGGAAAAGTTAATTTTTTTTTTTGTTTTTTCCAACTACCCCTTTTATTTTTTCCAACTACCCCTTTTATATATACATCTTAATAATTATCACGAAATAGTTACAGTATTAATTAACAAGTTATATTAGTCTTTGTCAAATTGCATATCTAATTATCTAGGCATATATTCTAGACAAAAACTTGTGTTAGCCGGAGGCACCGTGCGGCCGGGCCCAAAGTGTCAATCTTTATACAGAAAAGTGTCAATCTATATGAATAAAGGTGTCAATCTTTAACATAATTATTTTACGAATAAAATGACAATTTTTAAAAGTGTCAATCTTTATACAGAAAAGTGTCAATCTATATGAATAAAAGTGTCATTGTTTTAGCCCGGCCGCACGGTGCCTCCGGCTGACCCAAGTGTGTCCCTATATTCTAATACACTCAGTACTGCCAAATGGTATCTTTTGTACCCACTATGATATTTCAATTGTGTATCAAATATTAATTTTTATTAGTTTTATAATGTTTTTTACAAAAATAAAAATTGTTATATAATAATAAATTATAATAAACATTTATTACTAAAAAAATAATTTTTAAAAAAATAATATACATAATTTTGGATTTATCAACCCTATTTTAGCTAATAAAATTGAAATTAAATGCCAAAAAATAATTATAAACCCTAATGGGATGTGTGAACCCTAAAAAAAATTATAAAATTAAAATAAATCATTATAAATTAAAATTGTTGAATAAAAATATATAAAACTAGTAGACATTAAAAGTTGGTACATGATTGGAACACAAAAATAGGTGTAGAGGATCCCAAGTGCGATACTGCTAGAATCCCATGAACGCCTATTTAAGATAACCTAACATTATCAAAGAATTATAATATATAAAAATAAAAAATAAAAAATGTCCCTTTCATCAACCAACCTCTCAATATTTTCTTTCGTGCACTGCACCCCAAAACCAAACAACATAGTAACATTTTTCCAGTGAATTCCTTCAGTACATAATCCAAAGCTAAAGCTAAAACTCTTTCAATTCCTTACACAGGAGTACTACTTGTGAACAAGAAAATGGCTTATGCTGCTGTAACTTGTGTTAGGGGTACAATTCGCCGTCTTCAAAATTATTCTCACATTTCAGTTGTCTTGCCCACTCGCACTCGCACACACTTGGAACTCGCGTACGAGGAGCTCGGTTCCTTACAGAAAGTTCTCAGGCAATAACAGCTTGAATGCTTTGGATGGAGAAATCACAGTGGTGGTACAGAAACTTGAAGATTCACTGGAGTTACATGAGTTGAACTCACTTTGTAATTCTAAGAGTTATGGAGATTTGCAAATGGTGAACGACATTGTAAACTCTGTCGAAACGGTGAAGAAGTTAAAACACAAGTACATTGAAGAGTTGGCGCCTGATGAGGAAGAAGAAGAAGAAGAAGAAGAAGAAGAAGAAGAAGAAGAAGAAGAAGATGGTGGTGGTGATGTGAATCCATTGAATATGGTTAGATTATCCGATATTCTCGACGAAATCAAATACAATCTTGTACAAGATGGAGGTACGTATCTCTTCTCCATTATAGGTATGGCTGGTATTGGCAAGACAGCTCTAGCTCAAAGAATCTATCAAGATCCATCTATATCGAAAAGATTCGAGTACCGCGCCTTCATCAAGGTAGGCCAGAAATACGATCTACAAACTATTCTAGCTCAACTAAATCCTAACAAGGATGATGAGATGGAGAGCCTCGACTCGTTTCTAGACGAGACGAGGCATCTCATCGTGTTGGATGACGTGTGGGACTTGGATCTATGGCATGACTACTTCAAACGCAGGGGAAGAGCAGATAAAGGAAGCCGAATCTTGCTAACAACAAGGCTAGTAAGCCTTGTCCTCACACTGGAACAAGCATCATATTTTTACATGCCCTTCTTGAACACAGAAGAAAGCTGGGATCTTCTGCGCATCAAGGCTTATCCAGACATGGAATGCCCTAAAGAACTGCAGATTGCGAAGAACTGCAAAGGCCTGCCTCTGTTGATCGTCGCAGTTGCAGACGTTCTGTCCGAAGCTCCGGAGAAGATGACGCCCGAGTTACTGGCTCGAGGCGGTGCATAAACGGAATCCGGTGATGGAGGATGCTTACGATCGGATACTACCGGTGCTATATCCGAGCTACAACAACTTACCTACTCCCACAAAAGCATGCTTCCTCTACATGGCCGCTTTCCCTCCAGGTCGTCAAATCCCCCGATCCAGGCTCGTCAACATGTGGTACACCGAGGGGTTTCTTGAGCCGGCTTATTCTGCGTCGGAATGTTTCGACAAACTAATCCTGGACCATCTTGTCGTCCCGGCGCCCACCTTGAGCAGCGACGGTCAGAGCTATCAGGCATGCAGCCTCCATTCCGTCTTCCGCCACTTGTGCAGGAAGGAACTGGACAAGAATCAGCTTCTGCACATCATAGATGGTCAGAATATTATTCATTTTGCCGATGAGCAAGATGAGGAACGAAGCCGCCGCTGCCGCCGTATCGCGGTCTACCACAACGTCTTGCTCAGCATCAAAGACGTATGCAGGCCTATCGGTTTGAGTCCGACTGCACGTTCTCTGCTCTGCACCGGCCCCTACCATCAGTATCAGGTACCCGTAGATTTCGATTTAAGGTTGCTTAGGGTGTGTGATGCCCTTACTATTCGTTTCTACGAATTTCCTTTAGAGACGTTGGAGCTTGTTCAGTTGAGATACTTTGCCATCACTTGCAATAAGAACCTCCCCCCTTCCATCTCCAAGCTTTGGAAACTAGAATACTTGATTGTTCATCAACATTCGAGCATCAAAACCAGTCTAGCCGACTCGTACGTGCCTGTGGGGATATGGGATCTGCAAGAACTGCGGCATCTCCAGCTCATTGGAAGAAACCTGCCAAAGCCTCCTGCAAACGTAATTGCTGTCTTACCCCATCTTGTTAAACTCTTAGATGTGGGACCTTCTAGTTGTAATGAGGGTGTTCTTTCAAGTATGCCAAACTTGCAAAAGCTAAGAGTCCAAATTCACCACACACCTAATGAAATGGCTGAGCCTCTGAGCAACTTGAGTAACATATCCACCCTCCATGGGTTATTAGTCTCACTTCAATGTGTGATTGTGAATCCTATACTCACATCCCATGATATTAACGTTGCCAAACCTTCTTCACTCTCATTCTCCCCATCGTCGTCTATCGGGAAATTAACTCTTAGTGGCTTATGTTATCCTTGGGAATCCTTGGACAAATTTGTGAAATTACCACATCTTCGAGTGCTTAAGCTGCTAACCCATGCCTTTTGTGGCGAAGACTCGGTGGTTCCGGAAAAGGGGTTCTTGAATCTTGAATGCCTGTTGATTGAGGACAATGATCTTATCCAATGGAGATCTGGAAAGGAAAGCTTCCCTGTCCTTTCACACCTCAAGCTGAGTAAATGCTACAAACTTAAAAAAAATTCCAAATTTATCGTCTCTGCTTCACATTGAGCTTGTCGATTGCAACCCTGCAGCTGTGACTTGGGCGGGCCAAGCTGGTCGTGACCCTGTGTCTTCTTCATATGGGATGATGAAGAAAGTGATGATCATCAAAATTACATCTCCCACATATATAGTACGGAGTAGCTCTGCTAACCATGCAGCTTTGGTTAAAATCAAACTCTCTTCCCTATAATTTCTTATGCATACGAGAGAGATGATTTAGAAATGTTTCCCTTACGTCTTAATTGAAAATGATTGCGACACATTTATTTACATATTTGACTCTAGCTTAGCCTAACTCCTTTACCATAATCCACTGCAACGTTATCTTATTTTATATTTTTAATAATATCATTCGGAGATCATTACAAGTTTTGTTAATAATACTTTCTCGCCCAAAGACTTAATGTCGTTCCAACTGTTGTGCCAAATCTTAATTTTTATTAGTTTTATTTACTTTTCTTTAATAATTTTAATTTATAATGATTTACTTTATTTTCATAATTATTTTTCAGGGTTCACTTATCTACATAATAGGGGTTTATAATTATTTTTAACATTTAGTTTTACTTTTATTAGTTATATATTATGGTGGATAAATTCAAAATAGAGTATATAATTATTTAAAAATATTGATTTTGATTTATAAATATATATTATAGTTTATTATATTATAATAAATTTTTATTTTTATAAAAAATAATATAAAACTAATATAAATTAAAATTTGATACAGTTGTAAGTTGTAACACAGAATTGAGAACATAGAATTAATTCCATCCGAAATTGAGAAATTGCAATTCATGGAACACTGAAATTGGAAATAAGTTAGTACCAGGTCAATAAAAAACTTAAAAGGATCTTATGAGTTCAAACTTTTATTTTAAATGCTTAAAAAATTGCGCTAGATACTTTCAAAAAAAAAAAATTGCGCTAGATTGTGTGACAGTTCAACATCCATATTAATTACAGTATATATTTTTATTTTTTATTTTTGTTGTGAAGGATACAAAGATGATGATCCAATGGCAAATCAATTGTTCGCAGATGGTTGCAAGGTTTTATATTTTTCTTACTATAAATTCTTGAAATGATTTTGTCAGAGTATAATTTCCTTGTTTGTCTGAGTTTCTTGTTAATAAAACGGGCACTCTTTTTCCTAATCGGAGGTTTGTCCCATTGGGTTAACTCCTACAGGTTTTATTGAGGCTCGATCTTTGAGTCTTCGATCATCTTGTGAAGTCCTTGGATTTTTGTTTTCAACATTTAGTTTATAGCAATAATATATTCCGCATACATTACACCTGAAAAGAATGATGACCGAATGAATTTTTCATTTCTGTATTAATGTCTAATCTTTTTTATTTTATATCTTTTTTGAATAAATAGTTATGATATTTCTCTTGAAATTGATGTGCATGTTCAATTTAACAAGTGCATATGATTAGGAATAATTTTTTCAAAAAGGACAAAAAAGAAGAAGGATATTGCTATTGCAAAAGGTTAAAATATATTAACCCCACGCGCAAGCATTCTCACGTTTACAAACTTAAATGGAAAGAAATTTTCAATTAAATCAAACAAGTTGAATGATCAATAAGCTCAGCAAATCTATAATATTTTTAGTTTTACTGAAAATCAGATTTATAATTTGATCTCTCACCGATCTATATACACACACACAATGTAATACTTACAATGTATAAGCATGTACAAGTTTCAATTCCGCTGGCCTGCTGTAACACCCGAAATATTTAATATAGTAGTTGTGAGCTTAAAATATCTTTGATGTCAATTACTTTATGAAAATAAATTATATTTTTGTAAATTTGGGCTGCACAGATAAATTAATTGAAGTCCAATAGGAAGGAAATAAAGGCCCGTTTAAGAGTAATTAGACTAAAGTTATTAATGATTATAATTGTATTATTAAGTAGAAGACAAACATAATGTTGGATTTAATTATATCAATTGAAATTCATCAATTTAGATCAAGTGGAACTACACGTCCAAACCTATCTCTCATATATTGTCTCCTTCTTCCACGTTTGCAAACTCCTACAGGTGTAATCACTTCAGAATATCTCTGTCTTAGTTTTACAATCTCAGTAACTCCTTGCTTCCCTAAAAATCTAAATCACCTCATCACTACCACCATCTCGCTCTCGATCTCATTCTCTAGTGCAATTCCCCGCAAGTCTCACCGTTTCAATTTCAACAAAATCTTGTCCAAGTAAGTTGTTGCAGCTGGTTTAATTTCCCTTCTCCATAGATGTTTCGTACTGAGCATGAATTCATCTATAATAGATCTCTTTTTCCAGACTCAAACAAGCAGGAACTATAAGCTTTAATCTAAAATACAAGCTAATTTACATAAACATATGCATACAGTATAACTCTCGAATTATACAAGCTAGAAAAAGAATGAAAATAAAGGAAGAATGAGAAATTACAACTGACAGTAAGTTTTGCGGTCATAGGGAGGAATTAAAATTAAAAAGAAAACTGATATTAGAAGGGGATAAGAGTGGTTGACCTTCCAAGTGGAATATAGAAGTAAAGTTGTGTAAATATGATGTTAGATGTTGGCACAAAACGAATCGACGGCAGTGCAGGACTACGACAACTTTCATTGCACCAAAAAACAAGCGACGCGGCAGACCTTCTGTTGTGGGTGGCGATAACTGCTGCTGGGGGTCGTAATCGAGAATCAGCAACCTCATGCGGCGGCTGCTGTTAGCAGAGAGAGAGAGAGAAAACGAGAGGAAGAGTTATGAGAAGTAAAAGATTGATACTTATATGGACTCTTAATGAAATTAGATCATGGCCTCCGTATATGAACAACTAGTAAATGAGAAGATTCATAGTAATAAACTATTTTGATGATTGAAAAGAAATATTGATCCAATATCAGTTACATATGATCATCTTACTAGAGAGTATTGTTCCAGACCCGTTATAATGATATTAAAAGAATAGTTCTTGTACTGTAGGCCAAGCATCGGAACGCAACCCTATAGAGCGATTATACAAGTTTATTCTCGCTTATTCCAGTTATGAGGTGGGTTTTTACTTATCAAAATTTATGAAATACTCATATTTTACAATATTTCGTCCATTATTGAATTACGTGTTTATTTTACTGCTCATGTGGATTTGACAATGACCTGTACAGAGGAATTCCGAATACAGTTTACAGAATATAGTTTATGTGATCACATAAGGTCTGTTTCCACTACAGTATGAGCTTACAGTTATTTTACGAATGGCCAAACATGATTTATTGCTATGGATATTTTATGGACGAAAATTGTATGGCAATGCCCACTGAGTGTTCAAACACTCAGCCCAAATACTTTTAAATGTTTTCAGGTAATTAAAAGGCGAGAGCTGGTGGAAGACGTGGACCTATAGAATCTCTTCTTCAAATTTTGACCCAAATAGTTACTTTTAGTCATATATTTTTCAAGTGGTCAATTATATGAAAAGATTATGCTTCCGCTATATTCAATAATATCGAAACAGCTTTATGGATATGTTGTACATTGTATGATATAAATTTATATGTAATATGGTCAGACTTTTACTAGTTTTCGATAAATAAATATTTTAAATTTATTGTTTGACTTGTCTTTGTTATTAGAAGTCTTTTAAAATGTTATTCTTGACTAGTCAATCTATTTTCTCATTGCCGCTTGATTGATAAGTGTTTGCGAGTATCCATTTAAACTATTTATAAAAGAAACATTTTTCGATATCATTTGAGTGGGGGAAAATAGGTTTAAAGTATGAAATTTTATTGTTGTAATTTTCGAGTTTTTCTTTTCTTTCGTATCCGTTTGGTAGCATCCTAATCTTTCTTAGTCGGGGCGTTACACCTGCATATGTCACTATTAAACAAAGATCGTTGCCGAACCCCATGGAAATGGATTTGGAGTATTAGTTTATCTTTATTAGGTAATACAGTAAGTTTCATTCATCAGAAAATTAAAGCATGAATGGATGGTCGGCACAACTCTTTCTCTCTCTGGACTAATTAATTATCTATTCTGACTTAGAGGCTAAAAGACAATGTTTTAAAAACCGGATCGGAGGTCAAACCGGCGAGGCCTCCGGTTCCCAGTTTTTCCGGTTAAACTGGGGTCGAACCGGGAAAAACCGAGAAAAACTGGGAACCGGAACCATGTCTGGTTCCCGGTTCAACTGCCCAATGCGGTCTGGTTTTTAAAACACTGCTAAAAGATACTCATAAGTTTATAACAGTAGAGGTATGTGCCATGAAGGTTGTAATAAAATACACCATGTACAATCTAAATCTAGCGCGTGTTCTCTTTCATGAAAAATTATCATGGGAAAATGGTGGAAAAGAGAACAATCACCCTTTAAATTTCTCCTTATTTCTCACATTTTCCCACCTCCTTATCTATTTTACTCTTTCTTCCCCTTCCTTTTCACTCCAATGGAAGGCGGTGCTTGGAAAGTCGTGGACTGTAGAAAACGGAGTGAGAGAGAGAGAGAGAGAGATGGGAAATGGAGGGTGGGGGCCGTGATGGGTAGAGGGTAGGGTTTTATTTCTATATATTTTTTTTATTAAATTTCATTAAGGGTATGAAAGTCTTTACACACGAAAAATTGCTATAATTAGACTATTTTTTTATTATTAGCTAAAAAAAGAACTTTTTTTTATAGGAATGACTATTTTAGAGTTTGTTTCTTATTAAATTTAAATAAAGGATAAAATAAATTTAATAAAGGAGATTCTAACTCCTAGACCAAGCCACTAGCATACATATACATAATTTGCATTTTCTCTCTTGATCTGGTCGGTACTTAACCTTGGGCTTGGAGTCAATATTTGAGGTTTGAATTGATCCCATAATTCAAGATTACGTACGGTTTTCTAAAATTAATAATCCCTCCGACTAGAAAAAGTATACTGCAGAATGGAGCGAGGAAGATGTCAGTGGATATTTTTCTATGGAGATATAATAGAGTTTATAGGTAGAGATTTATGTAGGTCTCTTTCAATAAAGGAAATAACGCATTTTTCGTGAAGTGACAAAAATAATAAAAGACCATACTATTCGTGAACCGAGAGAGTAGATAGCATTTTCCAATTTCGGGCCTTAGGATATGTTCACCTACTACTACTTTAGGTCTACGAGGCTAATGTATTAATTTGGTAAGTAAGGTCGATCTACAAGGACTAGCTCAGTAGAAACACGTGAGTACTATTACTAGGTTCATTGGATTCATCTAAGCTAACGAGTTTTTAGTTGGTTTTGATTAACTACTAAAGCAAATGAAAACAATAACAATAACCAAAACAAGCAAATGAAATAAAATGGTGAAAACAATTGGGGAAAAAGCTATCCTAGGAACTAAGCATCGATGGATTTGCAAATGAATTAAAATTGACTTAACAATCTACATTTTAGTTACTCTTACCCAGGGTGATCGCGAATTAGATTTAACCCCCTCCTGACTCTGTTGATTATTAGCTAGTTCCTTTGTTCCTAATTAGAATCTAGCCTATAAGTCCACAAGGAAACACTCATCACACCTTATTTCTCCGTGATTTTCTTCCACCAAACGCTCAATGTATCAGTGATGAGGAAATAATTACATTTAGAATCAGACTGCTCTATTTTCCCCACTAATGCATCGACCGAAACGATGAATCCGTCGAGAAAGAACTTCAAATAGTCGTGGTCGGAGGCTCAGTTGAGATCCAGGGGGAATCCGTCGCTGAAGGTTGTAATAGAAGATACGATAATATCTTTTGTATTTTTAGGATATATTATGTTACCTAAATAGATGGTTAGGGTTTTATGTACTCTTGTATATATACTATTTGAGAATAATAAAACAACAACAGATTATATTCTTTCATGGTATCACGAGATTGAGGTTTTTTTTTCCTGTACTATTTCTTTTCTCTTCCGCCGCCGAACTTCTCTTCTTCTCTATACCCTACTGCCATCTTCATCTTATCACCATAGCTACACAAAAATCCTCTTTCCACCCAGCCCTTGTTGTATCTAACATTAGAAATCACATCACCATTACTCTTGAGATGGAAAATGTCCAATATTCCACTTGGGCAGAACTTTTCAAGATTCACGCTCGATCTAATCGAGTCTTGCACCATATTCTTCCCTCAGCCACCACCAAAGCTCCCGTGACTGATGAGGAGAAAGAGTTATGGTCCACTCTCGACGCTACGGTGTTGCAATGGATTTATGCCACAATCTCCATAGATCTTCTTCATGCTATTCTTGAACCCAACTCGACAGCAGAAGCAGCGTGGAAACGACTTCGGGATATCTTTCAAGATAAAAAAAATTCTCGTGCTGTCACTCTCGAGCAAGAATTCTCTCATACATCTATGTAAAATTTTCCAAATGCATCTGCCTACTGCCAACATCTCAAGGCTTTGTCAGATCAACTAGAATGTTGGCGCCACTGTCTCCAACGATCGATTAGTGCTTCAATTAGTCTCCGGTCTCACCGAAGCCTATAATGGATTCAGTACCCTCATCCGTCAGAGCAACCCTCTACCTGCCTTTTATCAAGCTCGATCAATGCTCATTCTAGAAGAATCAAGTTTAGCTAAGAAAACGGCAACCGCCGCAGCCATAGTCATGGTAGCAAATTCCCACCGAGCTCCGGATGAATTTGCCTCTTTTACTGATCCCACTTTCTCTCCACACCAGAATCATGGGAAGAAAGATAATCGCAATAATATTAATGGCAAGAATCGTGGAGGTCGTGGCAACTCCAGTGGTCGCGGTAGCTTCCCGTAGTAATCACAACACTGGTCTCCACCGGCACGGCAACAGCAACAACCATCGTGGTCCGCTTCTTGGCCACGTAATCAACAAGAAGCATGGCCATGGATGCCATGGGCTGTTCCCCCATGCCTGTATCCAACAACATCATGGTCTGCTCCTTCGCCACAGCCCGGCGTCCTTGGCCCACGTCTTCCTCAAGCTTATATTGTTACTACCGCCTCCTCTACTCCTATAGATATCGAGGCTGCTATGCACACTTTTAGCCTTAATCCACCAGATGCAAATTGGTATATGGACACAGGAGCCACTTCTCATATGACGTCGAACGGAGGTATTCTCTCGTCTTATTTTAATGTTAGCAATAATCGTGGTATAATTGTCGGTAATGGTCACTCTGTTCCAATTCGTGGTTATGGTCATACTAATCTTCCTGTTCACACCCCCCTCTCGTCTTAAAAAATGTCCTTTATGTTCCTCACCTTATCAAAAATTTAGTGTCAGTTCGCAAATTTACTAAGGATAATAATGTTTCTGTAGAATTTGACCCTATTGGATTTTCTGTAAATGATTTTCACACGGGGCGGATACTCATGAGATGTAAGTCGAGGTGACTTGTACCCCATCTCCATAGTTAACGACCAGACTTTCTCCTCTTCCACTTTTGCTACCTTTGCTCCTTCATTGTGGCATGAACGTTTGGGACACCCCGGTGCTCCTGTTTCCGAGTCTCTTAGAAAAGATAGATATATTGCATGTAATAAATAACGCGAGTCACACGTTTGCAAGTCTTGTTTTCTCGGCAAACATGTTAAGTTGCCTTTCCTTGATTCTCAGTCTAGCACTCAAATGCCTTTTGATATTGTTCATAGTGATCTTTGGAAATCTCCTGTTTTTAGTTCTTCAGGACATCGATATTATTTGCTTATTTTAGATGATTTTTCTAATTTCTTATGGACTTTTCCATTATCTCATAAATCCCAAGTGTACTCTACTTTCTTAATGTTCAAAGCTCACATACGTACTCCATTTGAGCGAGACATTAAAACTATTCAATGCGATAATGAAAAAAAATTAGATAATCGTAAATTTTGGGATTTGTGTGCTACCAATGGGTTATCTTTTCATTTTTCATGTTCCCACACCTCGTCTCAAAATGGGAAAGCTGAACAAAAAATTCGCTCAATCAATAATATTATGTGAACCTTCTTCCTTCATGCTTCCTTGCCTTCTTCGTTTTGGCCTCATGCGTTGCAAATGACAACTTATCTTCTTAATATTCTTCCCACTAAAACATTGCAATATATCTCTCCTCTACAGATTATGTATCAGAAAATTCCATCATACTCTCATCTTCGTGTTTTCGGGTGTCTATGCTATCCTCTCATTCCTGCCACCAATATAAATAAGCTTCTCTTTCTCGACGATGGTAAATCATCTCATCTTATTCATGCATGGACTTCTCCGTCTCACATCTCATCGCCAAGCTCTTCCACTTCTCATGTTCTTTCTCCAGCATCTCTTCATCCTCACTCATCTCCGTCGGCTTCCCATCTCCACCATAGACCAGCCTTCTCTTGTGTCCACTAACAGACCCACCACGCGTATTCAGCATGGGATTGTCAAGCCAAACCCCAAATACAATCTCCACTCTCAAGTCTCTATATCTCATTTACCTAAAAATCTCATTTATGCTCTACATGACCCGAATTGGAAACAGGCAATGGCCGACGAGCATGATGCTCTCATTAAAAATGAGACATGGAGATTAGTTCCTCGACCTCCAGGTGTTAATGTGATTCACTCTATGTGGATTTTTTGACATAAATATAATTATGATGGTTCTTTTCAGAAGCATAAGGCTCGACTCGTAGGTGATACATTTAGCCCAGTTGTGAAACCAGCTACCATTCATACAGTGCTTAGCCTTGCTCTATCCAAGGACTGGTCGGTTCATCAACTCGATGTGAAGAATGCCTTTTTACATGGCAAACTTCACGATACAGTATATATGTATCAGCATGTTGGTTTTCGTGATAGCACTAAGCCTAATTATTTTTTATTGCAGAAATCTATCTACGAACTCAAACAGCCCCCCCGAGAATGGTACACCATGTTCTTTGATTATCTTTATACTATTGGATTTTCTCGTAGCAAGTGTGATTACTCTATTTTCATCTACCGTCGTGGGTCACATTTGTCTTATATTTTTCTCTATGTTGATGATATTATTCTGACCACTTCGTCTGTGCCACTTCATCAGTCCATTATCTTTCTTCTTAGCATGGCTTTTGCTATGAAGGATATAGGTGAGTTGCATTATTTCTTGGGCATTGCTGTTACTCGTTATGCAGGTGGTATGTTTCTATCTCAAAAGAAATATGCTGAAGAAATCATTGATCGAGCTGGGATGTCCACTTGCATACCTTCTCCTACTCCTGTTGATACTAAACCCAAGCTCAGCGCCCACAACATATTCTGATCCTTCTCATTATTGCAGTTTAGCCGGTGCTTTACAATATCTCACTTTCACGAGGCCCGATATCTCATATGTTGTGCAACAAGTTTGCCTATTCATGCATGCTCCATGTGAAGAACACACGCAAGCTCTTAAACGCATTATGTGCTACATCAAAGGCACTGTTCATCATAGCTTACATCTATATCCTTTTTCGATAAATAGTCTTATTTCATATACCGATGCTGATTGGGGTAGTTTTCCGGACATGCAGTGTTCTACCTCTGGATATTGTGTGTTTCTTGGTGATAATTTGCTTTCCTGGTCTTCCAAACGACAACCTACATTATCTCATTCTAGTGTCGTGGCTGAATATCGTGGAGTAGCTAATGTGGTCTCATAATCTTGCTGGTTAAGGAATTTGCTTCTCAATCTTCATTGTCCTATTCACAAAGCTACTTTAGTGTACTGTGATAATATAAGTGCCATTTACTTATCTCAGAATCCAGTTCACCATCAACGAACAAAGTATATTGAGATGGACATTTATTTTGTTCGTGAAAAGGTAGCTCGTGGCCAGGTTTGTATTCTACATGTACCGTCGCATCATCAGCTTGCTGATATATTCACTAAGGGTCTTCCTTAATTTTGTTTGAAGATTTTCAGAACAGTCTCAGCATTCGTTCACCTCCTGTTGTGACTGCGGGGGTGTAATAGAAGATACGATAGTATCTTTTGTATTTTTAGGATATATTCTATTACCTAAATAGATGGTTAGGGTTTTATGTACTCTTGTATATATACTTGTTGAGAATAATAAAACAGCAGCAGATTATATTCTTTCAGGTTGTGCAGCGGATGTTGAGGCCGGATCTCCGAGCTGCCGTGAAGATGTCGGTTATTTCTCCAGAAGACTTGGAGATATGGTGGTGGGTGGGTTCGAGGAGGGCGAAGGTGATGGAGAAGCCCTTTGAAGTGAGTTTGATGGCGAGGTTCACGAAGGGGTTTATGTGGCCTTGTAGGAAAAAATACGCCATTATTGCGTGTGGTTTTTTCTTCATTGCCATTTCCTCTTCTTCCTCAATTAATTTGTTTCCTTTTCTTAGCTTGTTGGCTACAAGATGATTGAACTCTAAAATGTGGAGAATGGAAAATATCTTATAATGTGTTTATGCCAAAGACTAAATAATAAGGAACTCATATCATACATCATCTCTTCCCCTTGACCGTGATTACAGGTTGATCAACAACATCCATCACGATATAGGAACTCATGTCATATATCATCTCTTCCCCCAAATCCCACACTACAATCTAATAAAAGCTGTAAGTTCTCCATTTCTTTTTGTGCATCAGCAGTTAAATTTATTTTGGAAAAAGTAGCAAATACACCCTTAAAGTACACACCCCTAACGCGTATAGGACCCCAACATATCGTTCGGGGCAGTAATAACCCCAACGTTCTCCGTGTCATTTTTCCTTTTTTTCTTTTTTTTCTTTTTTTTATTAGTATGGGAGTGGGACGCTTACCTAACAATGCTCGAAACCTTAATCTACACCACCATCCTGAAACTGCCTGAGCTCTCACTCAAGGACAAAGAAAGTGGAGTAAATGGAGAGAAGTAATTGTTACACCAAAATGAAGAAATAATTTTTAATTACAAACACTCTCAAAGAAATGCTAGAATGATTACAAACTCTAGAATCAAAGCAATGTAATTACATATTTGATTAGTTATAAAAATTAGAAAGCATTACAATTGACCCTGGACACTAAAGTAAGGGGAGGTCTTTTACTCCCCTTTGCTCTACGGATTGCTATTGCCGAGGTCGCGAGAGGCAATTTTGATAATAAGAGAGGCTTTCTGAGCTACCGGGGTCAGCGGTGATGCTGCTTGTGCGGCTGTGCCGGAATCAGACGAATAAGAGATGGTGAGACAAGGGCGGCACCTCCAATCCCAACTTCTCTGCTGCTACAATGGCGGTTGTTGGCCGTGCTGGCTTTGACAGCGGTTCACTGAAGACGCCGGCGAGTAGAGGACGCCGGAGATGAAGCACATAGAGAGAGAGAGAGTACGAGCGCATGAGAAGGGCAACAACCCCTACCCTTGCTGCTGCTCAACATTTTGCTTTGGTGGCTAGAGGGGTAGGAAGGAAGAGTGCAAAAAAATCACAAAAGAAAATGGGGAAAAAAATTAATTGAGACGGTGTTAGCTTGAGTGTTAGATGAGGGTGTTTTTTGCACAACTTAAAGAACATTGGGGTTATTATTGCCCCGAATCATACATTGGGGTCTTATACGTTAGGGTGTATTTGCTACTTTTTCCAATTTATTTTACATATATCTCCGACTTGTAACTTTGGCAACTTCTGATAATGTAGACTGAAGCAGCTAAAGGGGTATTAGGCAAGTACTGTAGGAGCCGAAAAAGTCGGGTCCTCTTCCTTTTCACTTGTTAGGGGACCTCTTGATAAGCTTGAAGAAGGATCACTATGTGAGTGATACAGGCGACATCGTTTATTATCAAACAGACCCTCAACTCAATGGAGGTCAAAAATCTTAGGTTGTGAGAAGAAAAATTTGATTCTTTTACTAGCTCTGCTAATTCTTTGTGGCTGTTAACAATACTGGCCTGAGCTCTCTTATTGCCCATATTTTTACCTTTGAAGTTTTAGATTTATCTTTTTTTTTTTTTTGGCAAACACAATTGAATTTTGCTGGTGTCCATTGATGGAGCAACTATATAAATATATATATTTAGTGCATGTCCAAGAATAGAGTTCGAAGTGAGAGTTTAATAAATTTTCCATGTCAAATAAAAGCTTTTTCCTTTTCTTTTCAAAAGATTCATTATTCTTGCAAATGATGTTTGTGTTGTGAGGAGGAGGTGGACAATATTGAGGTAAAGAGCTCTCAGTGCCTCCTATACGATCAATCATGTCAAATATTAATGCAGCCTTAGCCCATTGGGAGCTTTGCAAGATAATTACTTTTTTTTTAATTTTATTTTTTAAAGTATAGACTATAGATGAATGCTCCACTATCTATTTTTGACATACATACTTATTATATTCATGGTTGACATGTCAATGATATATTAGACGTGCCTACAATAATTGTAACCACCGACCTAAACTGTTGTCGGAACTAGAATCACGGTTTAAGAACCGAAACCGGAATTGGCGGTTCAGGTTCGGATCCATACGTGCCGAAGTTGGTGGTTTGGTTTCAATTCTAGAGAGTTGGAAGAATCGGAGGGTTGGCGGTTCCGACCTGCTCAACCTCTGATTTTTTTATTTTTTTATAAAAAAAATTATCAATCTTTATACAATAATTGAATTATGTTTAACTTAAATAACATTATAAACCCATAACAAACATATAAATCATGTAGTTTATATTAGTGATTTGAAATCTTGAATTAAATTGCGACATGTTTCATTATACTCCAATTGATTTCACTTTAATGCGTAACAATAAAAATAAATACTATGCGTGAACTGAGAAAGGTGAGAGAGAGTAGGGAGAGATTTGGGGCTCCCTAAGTTGACGAGAAAATGAGGACTAATACATGGACTTCTAATTTCGCTCACATTTGGGCTCCTAGTGGACTGATTTGGACCCTTTCTAATTAATTAAATCACAAGGTGAGAGGAATTATAATTTAGAACCTATGCATAGGTAGGCAAAAATTCATGAATAATGAAAGGAAATGAATTTGAGGAAAAGCTTATCATATGATCTGTTAGTCCAAATGAATAAATATTCTCATATTTCAAGTTTAGCCTAATTTATAACGAGAATAGTTAAATTAAGTCCAAATATTTTAAGTGAATTACTAATGGTCCTAAAATATTACTCGTATAAGAGATTTTCTAAGTTCGAGGAATTTATTCTTTATTTTATATTGGCCCTACTTAATAAAAATATTTATAGTCATGAGACTAAGTGCGGCTCGACTAAAACGTTGAATCATTTTTTATTGTTCCGCTTTATTTTCTAGTTGAAGGTTAAGGTGCGGCGATTTATTTAAAATTATGTCGTTGACATTTATTGTTCATTTTAATATTACAATGGTCGTATATGTTCATGATGTTATAATGAATGATGATTGTGAGTAGCTTAAGCGCTTTCACTAAAGTTATGATGATTGTGAGAACACTGAGAAGCTTGAGATGCTTTCATTTAAGTTGTGCACAACTTATATTGTGTTATGTTACCATCCTTGGTAGCCATCGTGTAAATCAAGTTGTCATTAAGATGCTATCAAGATGAAGTTATGTGCTCACAGTTTTATTAAATTGGACAACAATGCATAATATCTCACACTTGGTATATTTTTGTATGCTCACTCAATATATTAACAATTTTCAAGTTTTTGAGCTCGAAAGCGCATGGAGATCCAATGACGCATCATGTAACCATAAAAATTACTACTCCCTCCGGCTCATGATTTCCGACCCCCTTTCCTTTTTAGGTCGTCTCATGATTTTTGACGCCTTTTCCTTTTGGGAAATAATTAGCAAATTAAGTGTACAATTAGTATCCCCTTATTACCATTTACAATTCATAATTTAATTTTCATTTTTAACAAATTAAAACAGAAAATTAAAAAATGAAAAACTGAAAGGAAAAAAAAAAAAACCCCAACTTCCAATTTAAACCCACCCACTTCCATTCAATTCACCCACCCTATTTACTCCTATCTAACCTAAATCAAATTTTTTAGTGTTAATTTCCCTCCCATACTTGTACATTAGGCTAGATCATGTTTAAAATTTTAAAATGGCGGCAGCTATTTTTATGTTAATTTCCCTCTAAATTGTGGGGTGTAATTTCGGTTGATTTGATATTGTACCTTTAAATGAATATGAAGTTGAGGCAAACCATGAAATACCCTCTCCCAAATAAGAAACATAAAAACTACCCACCTCATTTAATTCACAATTCAAATACCCAATTTTAACATATAGGACATGAATGCCCTTATTTTGTCTTTTTGTGCACATGGGTGCACATGGGCACTCTCTTCTCACTCCTCTCTCTTCAATATTAATTTATTTTTGTTCCTTTTATTTCTAATTTATTTTTATTTTATTTTCTTTGTTTTTTCAATTGTGTTTTTTCAGTTTTTTTTTCGTTTTTTTTATTTTAGTTTATTTTTTTAGCCTTCTTTTGTTTTGATTTTCTTTATATTTTTAAAATTTTGATTTTTTTCAACCCTTTTTTCTTTTTTTCTTTTTTAATTTCTTTGTTCAGTTTTTTTTATATTTTTGTTTTTTCTATTTTCAAATTTTTTCAATTTTTTTTTCTTTTTCCATCTTTTTTAGTTTTTTTTTCAGCCTTTTTCAACCTTCTTTTTATTTATTTATTTTATTTTTCATTTTTTTCAATCTTTTTTCATTTTTTTTTCATTTTTTTTTTATTTTTTTCAATTATTTTTCTTTTTTTTAATAGGGAATTGGTACGAAGTACGAAATGTCAAGTACGAACTATGAATAGCACAAATGTTATGAATCACACAACTAAATATAAAGTTGTTGGCACGAATTTGAATCAATTCATGATTATCGGTACGAATATTATTTTCGTACCGATTACCTATACTGTAGTACGAATTCAAGATGAATTGAAAAACAAACATATAGCAGCAAAACCCTTCACATATCTACAACACCAAGAAATTTCTATATTTCTATCGGTACGAATATTGTTCAAATCGTACCTGATTACCTATGATTATCAGTACGAATATCGGTCAATTCGTACCGATTACGGATAATGTAGTACGAATAAAGAACAACAATAGCATTAAAATCCACTCTAGAGAGAACAAGAAGCTCAAAAATACACAAATGTAGTTCAAGAGAAACTGGAAAACAAACATATAGCAGCAAAACTCTTCACATATCTCAACAAGAAGAAATTTTTATATTTCTATCGGTACGAATATTGTTCAAATCGTACCGATTACCTATGATTATCGGTACGAATATTGTTCAATTCGTATCAATTACCTATAGTGTAGTACGAATTCAGGAACAACAATAACATTAAATCCACTCTAGAGAGAACAAGAAGCTCAAAATAACAAAGGTAGTTCAAAAGAAACTGGAAAACAAACATATAGCAGCAAAACCCTTCACAAAATCTCGACAATAAGAAATTTTTATATTTCTATCGGTACGAATATTGTTCAAATCGTACCGGTTACCTATGATTATCGGTACGAATATTATTCAATTCGTACCGATTACCTAATGTAGTACGAATTTAAGAACAACTATAAAATTAAATCCACTTTAGAGAGAACAAGAAACTCAAAATACACAAAGGTAGTTCGAGAGTAACTAGAAAAACAAATATATAGCAGCAAAACCCTTCACATAGCTTAACAACAAGAAATTTCTATATTTATATCGGTACGGATATTGTTCAATTCGTACCGATTATCTATGATTATCGGTACGATATTTCTCTGCGATTCATTCCTCCCACATAACATTCATCAAATCAACAATTAATTCACATTACACACTCATTCTACCATCCAATGAAACAAACACTTTGTGTGCATCTCCTCTAAAATACAAATTAAACTAGAATTCCAAGAATAATCTAATTTTCAATCAACCACTAAACAAAACAATCAAATTGCTGAGAAGACATACATGATAGCAACTAAATAAACTTCCACCCAGATGGTAATAGCTGAACTAAGGCACATCATGTGTCAGTGATGTTCCAACGATGAATAAATGCCCATTCTTTACAAAAAGAAAAAAGGAGTTTGGTTTGAACACATTATTGTATTAAACCTCAATTTGACCAAACAATCATGAAAATGTGACTCCATAATATAACAAATTCGTTCAGATTCTCATTTATTTATTCCTAAACACCAGCAAAGAAATCCATATGCAAATCACAGCGAATACAATCAAATAACAAGGATATCGAGAGAGAGAGAGAGATCGCATATCGCATCTTTCAAAAGCTTGGACATCGGCGGCGGCGGCGATCGCAATCGGTTCAGAATTGCATAATAGACGGCGAAGCTCAGATCTGGAGGAAAATCTAGATCCGCTGCAACAACCGCCAATTCGTTCACCACCGACGCTGCCTCCATTGCCTTATCCCCAGCCGCACCAACACGACCACGCTATTCAAATCCCCACCTTCGTAGCCAATCTCAAAATCTGAAGGGACACTGGACGAATTCCTGTGGAGGCTCGGCGCGGCATCCCGGCGGGAGAGGAGAAGTGGCGGAGATGGTGTTCAGAGAGAGAGAGGAGGAGGAAGAAGAATGAATTTCTGTGACAAAAGGAGTAAGGAAAAAAAATAGTTTGTAAGGGTAACTTAGTCCAAAATTGAAAGGTTGGGTATTTGAGTTATAAAATTAAAAGGGTGGATAGATTTATGGTTTTTTATGGGAGGTTGGGTATTTCACCCTAATACCATTATGAAGTTTGTGGTTATGGTTTTTTTTAATGTGAAGTCCATTTTTGATTTCTTGGCCTAATTTAATTTGTGTATAAATGTTTAGTTTTAGTTGTGCTATTTCTGTAAAATAGTTGTTGCCAGAAAAAAAAAAAATAATTAATTATGACTGTAATTAATTTAATTATTAAAGCTTAAAAAAAATCAGAATATATATTTTCAGTATTTATTTATATATAAAGGAAATTTAACTAAATACATAAATACAATACACTTAAAATACTAAACACTCCCGTCTTAAGCTCCGTGCCCAAAAGAAAGGGGTCGGAAATCATGAGCCGGAGGGAGTATATTTTTACATGATTACTCTGCAAAATTCAAGGATCGGAATTTCTTTACGTATTGAAGATATTGTTTCTCATGAATTTTATTTCTATAAATTAAATATGCATGGGGGATTATTTAAATTCCAAGTCTTATTTATGGGAGTACTCTTTATTTAAATAATTTTAATTTCTCTGTGTATTTTAAAAGAAAGAAAGAAAGAAACAAAAATACTTTTTTTCCACATTAAGCGTTTAGATTTTATTATTAATTCTATTATTAAATTAAGGTGTTACAATATTTGATGATCGACGCGTGTTCAATATATTTTCAAAATTAGTACTTTTAATGGAATTCTACGTACAAAAATATTAATTTTGAAAATATTTTAAGTATTGTTAGAAAATGGGAAGTGTTTATGAGCATTTTGGATATAGAGAATGATGGTAGTGAAGTGATATAGAAAGGAAATATGGTAGTTTAGTGATGGTGGTGTATAGAGTAGTGTAGAGAATATAGAATGGATTTAGGTGGAGCACTTCTCTCCAAAGAGGCTTGGAATTGTATTAGCTAGAATATATTTAGATTTTAGGATGTGTTACAAATGGTTCCTAACACCTCTATTTATAAGTGTGGATGGATCTTTCTAGATCCTCATTTAAATATTATGAATCTAGAATTCTCTACAAGAATATCTAAGAAATTCTCTAGATTTTACATCTAAAATCTAGCCTAGAATATTTTAGAAGATTCTAGATAAATGTATCACTTCTTCAATACTCCTCCTTGATGCATTTGTTGGTGACTCCGAGCATCCTTCGTAGAAACTGAAATTTGTCCCTTGGTAGCACTTTCGTGAAGATGTCTCTGCCAGTTGCTCTTCTGTTGGACAGTACTTCATCTCGATAAGTCTTTTTGCTTCAACATCTCTCAAGAATTGATATTTGATATCAATGTGCTTGGTGCGATTGGGTTGAACTGGATTCTTAGCTATTGCAATGGTTGACTTGTTATCGCAGTAGATCTCTGTAGTTGAGTCTTGCGGTTCTCCCATGTCCGCTAGTATTCTTCTAAGGCATATAGCTTGACATGTTGCTTCGGCTATTGCAACATATTCGGCTTCTGCTGTTGATAGTGCAATTGAGTCTTGCTTCTTCGATCCCCAAGAGAAAATTCATGAGCCAAGCTTGAAGGCATAGCTTGATGTGCTTTTCATATCATCTTGAGATCTAGCCCAATCGATGTCGCTATATCCAGTGAGTTGTGAGTCGGAATTTGGTTTGTACCAAATGCCATAGTCAAGCATTCCTTGCAGGTATCTAAGAAGTCTCTTTGCTGCTCCATAGTGAGTCTCCTTTGGACTTTCCGTGAATCTGGATAGAAGGCTTGTTGCATACTTGATGTCCGGCCTTGTTGCCGTCAAGTATAATAGACTCCCAATCAAACTTTGATAGTTGGTAGCATCAGCCGGTTTTGAACCATCTTTTTTCTTCAACTTCTCATTTGGAACGAGAGGTGTGACCATTGGCTTGCAGTCTCGCGTCTTGCACTTTTTGAGCATATCTTAATATACTTTTTCTGTGATAGGAAGATGCATTTTTCCTCTTGACTTATCTTCATTATGAGGAAATAGTGCATTAATCCCGAGTCAGTCATCTCAAATGTATTCATCATGTCTCTCTTGAAATCCTCAATCAGTTTTGTGTTACTCTTTGTGACAATTAAGTCATCAACATAGAGAGAGACAATGAGAATGTCACTTTTACCTTGAGATTTGATGTATAGAGTAGGCTCGTTTTTGCTCCTCCTGAACCCTTGACCGATGAAGTATCCATCTATCTTGTTGTACCAGGCTTGTGGCGCTTGTTTGAGTCCATAGAGAGCTTTCTTAAGGCAAAAGACTTTGACTTCTTGCTTTGTGAATTCTTGAGGCTGCTCCACATATATCTTGTTTGCTAGATCTCCATTAAGAAAAGCTGACTTGACATCGAGTTGGTAGATTTTCCATCACTTCTGTGCTGCTAGAGCTATGAGTGCTCGAATTGTGTCCATTCAGGCAACTGGAGCAAATGATTCTGTATAGTCGACTCCTGGGACTTGAGCATAACCTTTTGCGACAAGTCTCGCCTTATGCTTCTTTATCAAACCATTAGGATTCAGCTTTGTCTTAAACACTCATTTGACCCCAATGACTTCCTTATCACTTGGAAGGTCCACCAGCTCCTAATATCATTTTTTTATTATTATTTTTATCTCCTCATCATTGTTTTAATCCAAACTTTCTCTTTAGATGCTTCTGCGTAGTTATGTGGCTCCAAAGAACAGAAGTTGCAAGTTTCATAAATATCAGTGGATTCATATAAGTTTGCTATAGTTCTTACCTAACGAGGTCGAGATTCTGGTGAGGAGTCGGAATCATTTAAGGTATCGTCTTCTCATGAGGCTCTTGGTGTAGATATGGGGCTTTGTTGATCTTGTTCTTCTAGTCTTAGAGTTTCTTCGAGGTGTGTCGTTGTTGTCCTCCTTTCGACACTTTCCTTCTCCCAATACCAGGAAGCTTGTTCATCGATCTCCACATCTCGACTTGTCACAAGTTTCTTAGTCTCGAAATTATAGATTCTGTACCCCTTGGATTTGGATTTGTAGCCGAGAAAGATGCATTTCTCTGTCTTTTCTTCTAATTTGTGTCTTTTGACTGAGGGAATGTGGATATAGCAGATACTTCCGAAGACCCTCAAATGTTTGGTTGAAGGCTTTTGTCCTGACCAAGCTTCTATTGGCGACTTGTTTAGCATGGCCTTTGTTGGACATCGGTTGAGCAGGTAGACTGATGTATAGACTGTTTCAGCCCAGAATTTCTTTGGCACTCCTTTCTCTGCCAGCATGGATCTCGCCATCTCCATGACTATCTGATTCTTTCTTTCTGACACTCTGTTTTGTTGTGGAGTGTAGGCTACTGTTAGTTGATGTTCAACACTTTCATCTTCACAGAATTTGTCAAATTCTTTTGAGTTGTACTCGATACCTCAATCACTCCTCAGCTTCTTAATTATTCGGCCACTTTGTTTTTCCACGAAGTTCTTGAATCTCTTAAAGATTCCGAATACTTCAGACTTCTCTCGGAGAAAATATACTCAAGTCATTTTAGAATAATCATCAATGAAGAGGATAAAATACCTGTTTTGATTTAGTGAAGGTATCCTCATGGGCCCGCAGACGTCGTGTGGACAAGCTCCAATATCTCCTTGGCTCGCCATGTCTTCTTTGATGGAAATGGTTGTCGGTGTTGCTTCCCTGACATACATCCTTCACAAACATCGTCCTTTTCATTTAGAAGAGGCATATCTCTCATCATATTTTTATGATGAAGTAGCCTCAACGCATTTAGGTTGAAATGTCCAAATCTTAGATGCCATAGGCTTGTATCATCCATTTGGGCTAGCATCGCCTTTTGTGGATATTGTCATACTATGAGAAAAATTCTATTATTTCCCATTTTTACTTCTGCAATATCTTGATTATTTTTCATGTCGTAAATTTGACACGATTTTTTCTCAAAAAGGAAGGCATATCCATTTTCCATCATCTAGCCAACACTTAATAGATTTTGTGCAAGATGCTAAATGAGGAGAACATCTTTAATGAATTGCGTACCTTTCTTTGTTTTTATGGCGATGGTACCTTTCTGTTGGTCCCGAAAGTGACTAAAACACGTAGAGAGGGGGGGTGAATACGTGTGTTGAGAAGTGTTTAACTTCTCTTTCATTTTTCATCCTTTTTGCCGAGTAGACGCTTCGAATGCTAGTGAGGCTTTCGAAGCTTCTCGCTCGTGTGAGAGATGTGCGGAATGAGGTGAGACTTTAAATCTTTTCTTGCAATTAAAACCAAATTAATATTTAAAGCGTGTGTGTGTGTATGCAAATAATTAAAGTGATAAATATCTTAAAGTAAAGAGACGCAAACAATTTATAGTGGTTCGGAGAGCCTCTCCTACGTCCACTATATCCACGACGGGATGAATACCTTCACTCGGTATCCATTGTTTTATACTTCCAAGGGGAAGTGATTCAAGGCTAGTAATAAACTTGCACTTGAATCCTCAGAGATTTCACGGGCTCTCGAGAAGCCTTACAACAACAAACTTTGCTACAAAAACTTTACAACCTTACAACTCAATCTAACACGATAAACTTGGTTTTGGGGTTTTGGGGTTTTCGTAAATGAGAATCCTTTACAATGAAGATCACTAGTAAAGGGATAAGGATTCTCGAAGCTAAGCTTTGGATATATACGGTTGAACCTAGAAAGAAAGTAGTTGCAATACTCAAGAAAGTAAATTTCTTGAGAACACACTAATGTGAAGCGCTTCGAAAGAACTAAAGGAATGTAACGGATGATTTGCTTGAGTTCTTACGAGTAGTATGCTTGAATTGTTTGTATGTGCCTTCTTTTTTGTGTTTGTGCAACTCTCTCTATTTATAGTAAGGAACCCTACTTCCCATTGAGAGAGAGGAGGTTGCGTGTTCCTTAATTTCTGGATAATTTGGCGTGTCAGTCGCTTTTCAGATTGTAGAATTAGGAAGGGATGTCCGCCGCTTCTTCACCTAACCTTGACTTTTCTACCAAACCGCTCCGTTGAGCGATAGCGTGATTACACGTGGACTGCAACTACGGCGCACGTCAGAGTTTGAAATTCAAACTGGAGGGTTGGTGAGTCAACATAGCATTCTGGATAACATGGACGCTTTGGGTGAGCTGACTTGAGAGCGTTTCGCTTCCATTGAACGAAAGCTTCGTTCTAGGTAACTTTATCTGAAGCGTTTCAAAGACGCTTTGTCAATCTTAACTGATGATGTTGTCACTACTGGAGCAGCTTCACTTCATGACGCTTCGCGAACTCTGACTGTTTCATCCTCCACACTTCTAGACAAAAGTAAAAGCTTCCTAACATATAAGCTTTGCTAAGTATAACTTGTCTAGATTCATCAAAAATAATATGGGAAATATTCTACTTAGGGTTTTGGAATCGAATCAAAACAAATTGTTTATTTAACTTGATTCAAGTTTCCCATTAACATTATATCCCAATACTTTCTCTTTCGTCTCCATAATTTCTCCATTTCCCATCTTGGCTTTTGACTTGATAGAAGTGTCTAGCTCACGGAAGATGGTCTCGTTGGATGTCATGTGGTTGTTGCATCCGCTGTCAATGAACTATTCTTCTTCTTTTGCTTCCGTTGCAGAGTGGCAAGCGTAGAATAGACACTCCTTCTCCCTTTGATTTTCAGAGTAGTTGGCATGGTGGTTCCTTCTGTATCGGCAATCATTTTCTTTATGCCCGAACCTCTTACAATTTTTACATTGCGGCTTTCTCGATGGAAACAATCCTTCTCCTAGTGGTTTGTTTTCTTGAATGTGTCACATGGTGGAAACTTACCTCTTCTCTCCATGTTGTTGGAGCTTCCTTCCTTGTTGCGGTTTTGAAAACTCCCGCCATTCTTATTCCTTTAGATGTTGAGCTTGGATTGAAAAGTGCTTTCAAGTGAACTTTCATGGTGCCTACTCAATCTTTGCTCATGTGCTTCGAGGGATCCCATCAATTCGGCGATGGACATCGTTGATAGATCCTTTGATTCTTCAATGGCGGCTACTATTGGGTCGTATTTCTCCGTGAGACTGATTAAGACTTTTTGAATAACTCTCTCATCAGAGATATTTTCTCCAATGGATTTCATTTGGTTAATTATTTCCATAATTTTAGAGAAATAATCTTTTGCAGTTTTGGAGTCTTTCATCTTCAAATTTTCAAGCTCTGTTCTTAAAGATTGTAGTTTAATCGTACGTACCTTGGCACTCCCTTGGAACTCCTCCTTAAGAATATTCCAAGCTTCGTTTGCATTCGTAGCGCGAATTATTCTTGAAAGAATAGTATCGGCAACAGATGATGTCTTGTTGAAGAAGATAAAGGGTCTTAGCATTTTATTGCTTTAACGTCTTTCATACCTTGGGAGATGATGTCTTGTTAGATTCTCCTTACGGCATGGTGACACCTTCTTCAACAACATCCCAGAGATCATAAGACTCTAGGCAAGTCTTCATACAAACACTCCAATAGTCGTAATTCTCTCCATTGAATATTGGAGTTGTCACGGAGAAGCTTGATGATGAGAAGGGATCTAGGGTATAGCACTTATCTCAAAAGAAGGTGTAATACCCCGACTTTTTAATAAATAGAAAATGTGTAAAAATTTGAAACTTTGTGTAACTTTGTTTCGATCGTTAATGAATAAAAGGGTTATTGTTGTTCTACTTATATGAAATTGCATTTCACTTTGCAATTTAGAAAATAGATATAAATTTATATTTATATCTCATAATTTTTATTGCGAAATAACAAACTAAAATATTATATACCTGTATAATATTTCTAAATGTATTAATCAGAGAATACTTAATTAAATTCCAAATTCGATTAATGTCGGGCCAAGAACGATATTATCGAATAAAATATAAAATTGGGCCAAGCCCATTACAATATATCACAAGCTAACTTATAGCCCAAAAACCATGGCCAAGTTAAATTACAAAAGAAAATACAATAATAAATAACAATACATCACTCCCCACCAAATCTACTATCCAAACTACTGTACTATGAATTATCTGCCGCCTACATAAGGAGATAGAAGATTTCAGCAAATCTAATAAGTACACCAATCCCTACATGATCCCTACAATCCTGGAACTTCATCATGATGTACAGTAGTAGGCATGGCTTCTTCACCACATTTTCAACACATCACATCCGATTTACCATCCTTATATCACCCTTCTTCACTTCATTCTCTGCACCAATCAAACACCAAACTCTTTAAAGAAACAATGCAGAAAATTTAAGAAAAAGGAGCAGAAGAGAAGAAGGAGAAGAAGAATAAGAGGAGTTGCAGCCTTACATCCTCTCAAACCTACAATCATCGCCACCATTCCAAGTTTATTAAGAGTAAGCATTTTCCAGCCCCACTTCTTTTAATGCTTTAAAGAGGAACAATGAAACAAATCAAAACTACAAGCATGAAAACTGAAGAACAAGAACACCAACAAACTCTAAAAATTTATAGTTTTATAATCGAGAGGCAAACAAGATGATTAAAACAAACCTAAAGAATAGAGGCAAACAAAACTGGAATCGAAGACATTAAACACTTCTTCATAATCTGAAAATCGGGCTATCGAATGAGAGAAGAGTGAAAGGGGTTAATGTGTGAGGAAACGGTTTTTACTCATGGGTTGTTGCCGGAGATGGGGCGCAACGACGAAACTTGATCGCTATCGCGTCTGGTTATTGCTGTCGATGGCGATGCTGGTACGGGAACTGCGGGGCGAAGCACGGAGGTGCAGCCGCTGTACTGCTGCAGCGGTGGCGGCTGAAGAAGCTCGTCGGCGGCAGTGAAGTCGGCGAGATGACGGTGGCACTGCAGCAAGGACGGCGGCGTCGCGAGCAGGCAACCACGGCGGCGGTGCTGAAATAGGGGTGTGGCTGCGGCACCGGCGAACTTGCAGCGGCGGAGGTGCTGCGATAGAAGCAAATCGATGGCGGAAGTCGAAGGAGAGGGTCTGAGCAGCGGCGTTTTGGCAGAGACGCTGCGTTCGAGCGAGCTTCGACGGCAGCGGCAGGAAAAAGAGATGACGGCGGCGCTGCAGCAACCATGGCAGCATCGGGCATTGTCGGCGATGGAGCTGGAACAAGGAGGACGACTACAGCAGGCAGCGCGGGTTAAAAATCGACGACGGCGGCGCCGAGGCTCAGACACGGCGAAGCTTCGGCCTTTGGCCGATGTTGAATCGGATGAAGAAGAGAGGAAGTGGATGAGTTCGAGAAAGAAATGGGTGTGGTCCTGTTTGTGTGTGTGCGTATTGTCGAATTGGGAATTGCTGTAGAGGGTTGGGGAATGATGGATTTTCTCCCTTTGGGCAAATGGGTTTTTCTTTTGTTTGGGCTGGGCTTCAATGAGTGGAGCGGACTTAAGGTGGTTAATCGGGCTTTTAATTAATTTGGTGTGGGCTGGGTTGTAATTTGTATGGGCTCTAAATAATTAGGATTTAATTAATTTACTAAGCTCTAATTAGTCCATAAATAAATTCTGGAATTTATCCTAATTTCGGATTAAATAATTTAACGAATATTTGAACCCAATTAATTATTTAATTGAACTCTCTTAATAAAAAGGAAATGATTATTCTTTTAATAAAAAGATTTTAATGATTCAATCAAATCTGTTATCCCTAACGGATTTATAATCAAGAAAAATAGAAAGGCGAATATATATTTTCCCTTAGATTTATTTTAAGAATCTTAGAATTCTTATTATATCGTTATGAATAGGCGCGGTTCGACGAGGACATTAATTTAGACGTTGCCTATCAAGACCGGCCATTCTTCTACGCTACAAGAGGTGGGCTTATTTTTCCAAAGTATATGAGTTATGTATGCTCAAGGTTTTAAATGATGAAAAACTGGTTATCCATAAAAATGTTTAATGTGCGCTCTACATGTTTAATGCTCTGAAGTAATCGATCGAGATTCATCGCTTAGCCTTATAAACTAGCCTTGAATCGTGTACACTCCCCTGGTAGTTATGTGATTAGTTGATCTCTCTCACATACTATTTTAATGGAATTCCTGGGTTTCGACCCGGAGTTCACCAGCTCAAATAGACTCTCTGGTTTCGACCCGAAGTCTGGATATATGGATTCGTCGGTGGCTAGAGGTCCGGAATCACAGTAAGAGTAACTGTAGAGAGCGACATGAGGCCATGGCACAAGTAAAATGATTTAGCATGCTTAGTTGATTTTTGTTTCCCAAAACCTCTAAGTCATGCCTATGATATGGATAAACTGCTATATTTCCAAGCTATTGATAAAATGCGCAGCCCACTGAGTACATTAGTACTCAGCCCAAATGTTTTCAAATGTTTTCAGGTTGATGCAGTTGTGATGGCGATGCAGAGCTGAGGCTAGGAATCTCTCTTTGTTAAGCTTCCGCTAAATGTATTTCTCGTCTTGAACTAGAGATATGCACTCTGAATTTATTCACTATCTATTCTCGAGAAATCGAACTCGACTTTATGTTTTGGAATGATGGACTTATGTTGATCCGTTGAGCCATCGAATCTTATGCGATCCTAGTATAATGATATGTTGTTATGTTGGGTATATTGTCGTTGTATTTATTGTGGCTTATTCCCTTTGCAAAAGAGATACTGCCCAACTTTTCGGGAAGTATCAGTTGATTATTGAAATAAGTTGAATCCCCTTTCTATCCCCGCTTCTTTATTCCAACCCCTAGTCACACCCTTGGCGCGTGCGCCTTCCCTCGGGAATTGGGGCGTGACAGAATGGTAATCAGAGCAGTTCGTCATGGCTCTGATGTCTATGATTATTGAGGTCATTCTAGAATATG